>CAIGQZ010032461.1:10845671-10876712 GCA_903798205.1 Danio tinwini | reverse complement strand
ATATATATATATATATATAAAATAACAAAAAATTCTAATAACAGGTAATATAAATATACATTGGACCCCTAAAACGGTTTAAATATATAAATACAAATATTATTCATTCATTCATTTTCTTGTCAGCTTAGTCTCTTTATTAATCTGGGGTTGCCACAGCGGAATGAACCGCCAACTTATCCAGCTGCAACCCATCTCTGGGAAAACACAAATATTAATTATAATTAAAAATTAAAATAACAGGTAATATAAATATACATTGGTTCACAGCATTGTATATATTTATAGCGTTTGTAGCCCTGCCCCCTTTTTAAATTTAAAGCAACAGTTACCAAAACGGCACAATTTGGATAAAAGCCTAAAAGGATCAGTTTCAAAGAATTATAAAAAAATAATTAGCATGGTATTTTAAGTTGAAACTTCACATACACACTTTAGGGACATCAGAGCCTTGTTTTATCTTGTATGAAGGGACATAATTGGTCCCCTTTAAGATACAGATCAGGGCAAACTATTTGTCACTATTTAAAGGGCTGACCTCTCCTTACAACTTGTTTTATTGTCTTTCAGGGGGTAAATCAAGCTTTAATTTGGGGGGGATGTGGTTAAACCCCCTTGTAATTTGCACTCTGATTGGATTCCTCATTAATATATAATTATATAAAATTAAAGTAGCAATCTTGCAATTTTGACTGTTTTATGTAATGTGATTGTAGCTGACTGTAACTTTTATATAAAATTAATTCACTTTAATTTACTTAATCATGTAAACGTATTTAAGTTCTGAAAACATCTTTGCCTTCAATGACATCAACATTATTTGATTTCCCATCATATAATCATTTGATTATCCATTATATATTAAACAAAATGTTTTTATGTAATGTGACCAAAGCTGAGATGTTGCAGTGCTGTTTTTAAATTCATTAATTCATGAATTTTTATTGGCGACGCAGTGGTGCAGTAGGTAGTGCTGTCGCCTCAAAGCAAGAACATCGCTGGGTTGCAGGTTTGAACCTCGGCTGGGCTGGGTCAGTTGGCGTTTCTGTGTTTCTGTGTCTCCCTGCGTTTGCGTGGGTTTCCTCCGGGTGCTCCGGTTTCCCCCACAGTCCAAAGACATGCGGTACAGGTCATTGGTCATGCGGTAATTGGGTAGACTAAATTGTCTGTAGTGAATGAGTGTGTGGATGTTTCCCAGAGATGGGTTGCGGCTGGAAGGGCATCCGCTGTGTAAAACTCGTGCTGGATAAGTTGGCGACCCCAGATTAATAAAGGGACTAAGCCGACAAGAAAATGAATGAATTTTTATTGAATTAAACAGTCTTTTGGAGTGCTATTCTTGTCACATTGTGTTGCTCAGCAAACTGACATAATCATCTAATAATTTTTAATCAATGCTTGAAGGGAAGTTTTAAACTCAATAGTCATCATCCAAAAGTTTTGTGAAATTAATATTTAAACACCTTTTTTAAAATCATCATCTATTATATTATCATTATTTTATTAATATCAATATTGTGATTAATAATACTGATTAAATTGTGTTTAATACTTCAAATGAATAAAACTATAATTTATTTGATTTGTAAGTAACTATTAAATACTATTTATTTTCTAATTGTATTAAATTATGTTGTAATAATAATTTTAAATTCTAATAACAGTTATTATATAATTAAAATGTACATTCATATCAAGTACAATAATAAAATAATATTCAATGTATTTACAGTAATTAATACTTGTACAGCGTTTATTGCTCATTGTTTACTTCATTTACTAATCAAAGTTGTGCTAGTGAACATTAGTTAATACACTGTGAGTTAACAAACTTTATTTTCATTAACTAACATTAACAAAAATAAATAATGTAATACATGTACTGTTCATTGTTTATTCGTCTTAGTGCATAAATCAATTAACATTAACAAAATTATAAATGTCCATTACATATATAATGCAATAATATAGTGTACATAAATAGTGCATAATATATTGTTTTCAGTACTAACATAGTTTATTTATCTGTTTGTTTATTTATTTAAAAACAAAAATCCAATAATTTTTTTATCCAATTCATTTTAATTTAAAAAATATAAAATTATACCATTCAAAAGTAGTTTCACCAGCACTGAAAAATACCAAACACTCATTACTAGCTTAATCAGGTTCTGAATTGACCTCCCGGTGCACGTCTGTGCTTTAATGAACAGTCATGTACACTATATTTTCACCTTCCACAAGCAAGAAGAATCCACGCTCATTTTTTTTGAGGATCTTAATGGCCACATCTACCATCTCAGTGAGCGAAGGGTCATTTTCTGCATTTCTCTCCAGCTCATAGTTCAGGTCTCCTGGCTCGAACAAACCTGCAAAGCACAAACAACAACGATGACAATTCAACACAACAACACCTCAAACAAGCTCATTTAAACAGTGTTCACAAAACTCACCTAACAGATAATCCACATTATTGGGATTAAGGGAAAGGAGATCCTTTTTGTTCCAAACGTAGTAACCTCTCTGAATAACACAAAGGTTAAGAGTTAGACAAGTTATAGAAAATGTCAAGACATTGTATACTTAAACAGTTTAAGCCCCTTTTCATAAGATGTGAATTACAAAAACAATGACTCAAGAAGTTTTAGCTCCAATACACCACATATCATGCATTATAGCTTGCCAAATTTGCCCCAATTTGGGTGTGAACACTGCTTTTATGTGTCCCTTTAAATGCAAATGAGCTGCTTCTTTCCAAAAAAAGGCGGAGCTTTAACACGCTACTCTATCATACTTACGAGTTGACAGGTTGTAATTACGATGTCAGATGCTTTCAAGTCGTTTTCTTTGGCACAAGATGGCGTTGTACAGTCTTTTGATAAATTAAGAAGAAAATACGGCAGGGTTTGTTAACTTTGCTAATAGAAAATTAAGGGAAAATAATTAGCATAGGGTATGTTTTGCGTTTTTCAGATTTAAAGCTAATCATATTAATAAAGGCATTACATTAATAAGTAAAATATGGTTTGAAAAGGATTAAAGAAGCACTTAATGGCACAGTATTTAGTTAATTACATATATTCAAATTTCTAATTATTATTTTATTCATTTTCCTTCGGCTTAGTCTCTGATTTTCGCCCCAGCGAAATCAACCGCCAACTATTCTGGCATATGTTTTACGCAGCGTATGCCCTTCCAGCCACAACCCAGTACTGGGAAACAGCCATACACTCTCACCTACACACACATACTCACACACTACAGCCAATTTAATTTATTCAATTCACCATACTGCATGTCTTTGGACTGTGAGGGAAACCAGAGCACCTGAAGGAAACCCACGGCAACACGCGGAGAACATGCAAACTCTACACAGAAATGCCAGCTGGCTCAACTGGGACTCAAACCAGTGACCTTTTTGCTGCCAAATTTAAAATGATGTTTTTTGTATTTTTGATTAATTGTGGTTTAATGTAAATTTGTCTTTGTTTGGTTGTGGTATTGCTGTCTATTGTTATACAGTAGTTTAGTATAAATGTTTTTTTTTTTTGGTTTTGGTATGTGTTTCTGTTGTTTTATTTTAACATTGGTAGTGGCTAATGGGGCTGTAAAGAAACAAAATAAACACATAAAAACATAATAATTATTATATTACAATGCAATCCTGTCCCGGTAAAAAAAAAATGTCAATAAAAAGCCTGACTAGCGGGGTGTCAAGGTGGCGCAGTGGGTAGCACAATCGCCTCACAGCAAGAAGGTCGCTGGTTCGAGCCTCGGCTGGGTCAGTTGGCATTTATGTGTGTAGTTTGCATGTTCTCCCCGTGTTCACGTAGGTTTCCTCCTGATGCTCCGGTTTACCGCACAAGTCCAAAGACATGTGGTATGCGGTACAGGTGAATTGGGTAAGCTAAATTGTCCGTAGTGTATGTATGTATGTGTGTCAATGTTATATTACAATGCAATCCTGTCCCATTAAAAAAAATTGTAAATAAAAAGTATGGATGTTTTCCAGTGTTGGGTTGCAGCTGAGAGGGCATCAGCTGCGTAAAACATATACTGGATAAGTTGGCGGTTCATTCCGCCGTGGCAACCCCAGATTAATAATAGGACTAAGTCGAAAATAAAATAAAAGAAGCCTGACTAGCAGGGCAGACATTGCATTCATCAATTCCGCAATGTTTCTCATTTACGCCCTCAACTCAGAAACTCTACGATTGAAGAAAAGTTTAAGTTTCCCATTCATAATACTGACTTTGTGGTGATTTCTATACTTTCAGCTCGTAGTATGATTTACCCAACATAATTTGAGTGCACTATTGTTCACAGTGCATAATAAATGTGCATTTATGAATGACGCTGGTGATGAGGATTTTCAGGATAAATCTAACAATGTAGCTCTGATATCTGTGAATATAGTGTGAGCAAATGCTAACTTTAGCCACATTATTAATACAGCACGTTAACAAGCACATTCAGAAAGAAAATTTGGTAAACATTTACAAAATATGAAGTGACAAAGTTTTTGTGAATATGAAGCTAGAGCATGAAGAGTTGGTATTGACCCATCTATAAAAAAACAGCGTGAAAAATTAACTGACACTCATTGGTAAAGCACTCTGGCATAAAATATATATCAAATATAATAACACTTTTCTGATAATATTCAGATTATTTTCTTTAAAAATGAACCACAATGTGCAGTGACTGATATGTCGGAGGACTATGAAGACTTTAGTGTTTGTTGCATCATCCAACAGCAGAACATTGGTATTATGTTTGCTAGTGTAAACATTGTAAATCTCCATCTGCTACAGTGAGTGAGCAGAAATGTGGAACTGCTGTATCGGTGCGGTGGGTGGAAACCTGCAGATCAAGGGCCAGCAATTTATAATAATATTCCCCTCCTAAGTCACTAAGGGAACACTAGGGAATGTCTGTAATACGCTTTCACAACAACAAGTACAGCTTGTCTTGATGTGTTATTAAGTGCACAGCTGTAAAGCCTGCTTTATGGGCCTCAAGAGCATCAGATGAGATTCAGAGAAGTCAATAAACAGGGCATCATCAAAAGAGCACAATTGCACTGCCAGAGCCAGACCAGCACAGACAGAAAATGAAAAAGAGATTTGTCAGCAGAGGCAAAGCGTGGAAGCATTTTTTTTTCTTTCCTGGACTGAATTGAACATGACATTGTAAATGAAAAGATGGAATGAAATGCCCTGCGTTTCCCTCGTTTCATCTTTCACCTTCTCTTTCACTCTGTCAATCCACTCCCCCACAAGGTTCCTGCCATCTTTGCGTGTACCGTTCTGTTTCTTGTCTCCTGGATATTCCACATCTGGGGTGTTTTTGGGGTACATGCTTCTCCGTCCACCCCCCATTATTACCTGCCCATCAAAATAATCAAAAATAAAGACAGGCATCACAGTGTGCTCCAAAAGAAAAACTCAGTTTAACCACGATTTTGAAATTTGTTATGATAATGTTCAATTTAAAATATTAAAGTGATAATTCAACCAAAACTGAAAATTCTGCAATTATTTACACACCCATTACTTGTTCCAAACCTATTTGTTTATTCTGTTGAGCACAAAAGAAGATATTTTGAAAAATGCTGGAAAGCTGTAACCATTGACTTGCATTGTATTTGTTTTTCTGACTATGGAAGTCAATGGTTACATGTTTTCAGAAGAAGAAAGTTCAACAGAAGAAAGTAGGGCTGCATGATATGGAAAAGCTAACATTGCAATATTTTCATTCAATGCGATATATATTGCGATATAAATGTACTTTCACCAAATGACTTGAATAGCTTGTAAAGAATTCATAATTTTAGTTTGATTTGGATTATTCTGTAGGGGAGCGTATCTGCATAAAAAATATTTTTTTAAATGACAAGCATAGTTAACACACAAAAGATGCAAATAAATTATAGTTGATCATTTTTGGGGAGTCAAACAGTATTCAGAAGCAGAAATTAAACAATCACTGTATAATAATAATAATAATAATAACACTATCATTTTAATTGAGTAAATAATTATATGATGTTCAATTAATCTTTAAGCTAGAAACGTTTAATTTATTGTGCCTAAACGGCTCAGGTTTGTTTCAAATTCTTACAGTCATGCCTTAAAAACATATGCAAATAATAAACTTTCACTCAAAGGTTAAAATTTGAAAGTACTCCACTATGCTGTTAACTGTTATGTCTGGTCAACTGTAATCCCAACTACATTGCAGATCCCTGTGACTATTGTGGACTTGCACATTGTGATATCGATGCTGAAACGATATATTGTGCAGCGCTAGAAGAAAGAAACTCATAAAGGTTTGGAACCACTTGAGATTAATTAAATAATGAATACATTTTAATGTTAGGGTGAACTATACTCTTAAACTTCATTAAACATCATCATAATAATATTGTTCAATAAAAGTAATAAAACATTTTAGTAATGATTATTTTATTATTACAGTACATTTATTTCATTTATTTATTTGTAGCTGTTATCTAAAATAACTTATTATAGAACTTTTATTATAGAATTGATTTAACATTGATTATTATTAAAATAGTATTATTATTGTTAATGCTTATTATATAATAGTATTATTATCAAACTAAAAATATTATAATATTAATATCATGAGTATAATGTAAATAAAAAATTCTTAATTTAAAAATGTATTAATCCTTGTATTATTATTATGAATAGTATATTAATAATAAATTAACATAATTAACATTAATTTTTTTATAAACTATTTAACTATACACCATTTCAATGTGGTCATGTCATTGGCCCATAAACATTTCCTGCTTGTTGTCAAATTTTTTCATAACTGTAACAAGAGGCAATTCGATCACATCTTAACATTAAAACAGCTATCATGACATTATTTGTCAACTTGTGTACCTTTTTGTATTCTCAGAAGCTATGGAAATTACAAATGTAAAACAGGAAATACGTTAGGACCCTTATTATTGTTTACATCCCTCAAAAAGGTCTATAATTCCAAAACAAAGACATTTAATTTCCATTTTTCTACCTATAAAACCAGGAAAGCAAATAGTAGGTTACCAGAAATAAGAAAGACCACACTCAATTCTATATGAAACCAAAAAGATAAAGATTCAATAAGAATCTCACATTAATGTCAGGAATGTTTTCAAAGAGTTGTCTGGCGATGTCTTTGCATCCACTCTGCAGTGCTTCATTGGGCATGTCTGCATCAGAATACCAGTCTCGATCCACACAGTGGGCATAAGCGGCACTCGGGGTGGCATGGTTCACTCGCGTTGTTGTGACGATTCCCACTGATTTGCCTGGGGAAAAATACAGGCAGTTGCAATTGTTAATTGTTTCTGTAGGGACATGTCTGTGTTTACCACATTATCTACATGATGTACTTTTCCCTTATCTGTCCAGTGAACAAATGCTGTCTATTCAGTTGTTGCACTAACTAAAGCATACATCGATTTTTGCGATGCAGCCTTGTTGTTTCCTACCTAAGGTCACGCAATGATACGGTACACATTTTAATGCATCAAAAAGCTGTTTCCGCTGTACTCAGATCAGTTCGGGTTATCAGTTTGACACTGATTAGACCTTTTAAACCTCTCAGCTAGAATTTCAAATGTTTATTCAGGTCATGTCGTGCAAATTCCGCTCGGCTACATTCATTCACCTCTACCTTCAGCGGAGGACTTCCATCTTATAAAACGCTTCATTTGTTTTTATTTTCAACGTGAGAATAAAAAATGAGGACGCCGTCTGCGTGTTGCGCTCATCAGTCAAACTGTCGCCCTTCTCATTTACTCCTTTTCTTCAGATAAGGATGTGTTTTCCGCAATCCTTTATCTGCTCAACCTGGTTCTTATGCCGGTGTCACCTTTGTTTCTCTCATGCAAAAATACATTAATGGGTTTCTAGCAAAGAAAATGAGCCTGGAAACAAATATCTCATCTATATTCTAATTGCCGTAGAAGTCGGGCAGAAAGGCATTATAGCAGCTGGGTGAGAGGATTGGACAAGGCATCTCACCTGCGTCTTTGGCCCATTTAAGAATGGAGGTGACCTCGTTCCCCTGAGTGGTGTTGCATTGGGATCTCACAGCTGCTGCGCTCACTCCCACTGTGCCCTCGTTGGCTTTGACACCACAGAGGAAAGCTGTGGCAGTGCCCGCGCTGTCTGGTACCTGAGCATTGGTGTTATACGTCTGGTGGGGGAAAACACATGAACCATTGTAAGTGACCCTATTATGCATTTTAAAGATTCTGTTGTAGGGCTGTGCCAATAAACAATATTATATTGAATCGAGATAAAATTGATGTCAACAATGATAAGCTCTGGACTTTTTTTTACTCTATATTGATCTAAGAGCCAACCACACAGCAGAAATGTGCAACAATGAGAATCTAAAAAAGTGTGTTGATATTAGAGATTTTAGGCCACCAAAAATTTATCAGCTGAAAATATGCTATGCAACTTAATGGACCCTCTAATTTTTGAGGCTTCAATCATTGTTGGGGTACTCTTTTAAATCTGGAAGCATTAACAACTTATATCAAAATATATATCGTTATCATTCAGTGTGGTAAATAATTATCTATATTGCATTATTGCCATATCGCCCAGCCCTATTCTGTAGTGATATTTTGGTTTTCTCACACGTGCCACCAAGCGGCGGTTATAGTTTGATCTCAAATATTAACATTAATATTGGTATTAATTACAATTTTTTTTCAGTCTGTTAGTTTTAAGGATATCTATAAGCCAGTGTGCTTCAAAACAGTGACAAAATTCACGTTTAGAAAATATTAAACTGATACAAACATCTCAAGCTTTCAGTTTGTCACTTCCCCCTAAATGGATCAACGATTTTTTGACATCACCTCATCTTCAATGTCTCATCAAATCTTCTGATTAATTAAATGCTCTATAGGATCTGACATGTCCCGCCCCCTTCTTCTCCTTTGCTTTTCATTTGACACGCTTGACCTTAAGCACTATCACTGGCAGAGCTGTGGTAAAAACAAAAACGCTATTGGCTGTTTTTAAAGGAGAGGAGCTACTCTATGTCCTACTCTCTCTTCTTTTTTTAGTTGTGATTATGCCAAATATTGAAAAAAATTGCCCATTTCAAAGCACTTCACGGGACCTTTGAGTCAGGCGGTTAGTTCCTTCTTATAAAACAGGGCACCAGTCACAGAATTTCCATCTGGCATTATATTTAGGGTGTACTCACACTATGCTATTAGAACTGTGCCTGGGCCCGTTAACTGGTTTATTTGACAAGTGTGAGTGCTCTGAATCGGGCCCTGGAGTAGTTCAGCTGGCCAGCATGGACTGGTTGGAAGAGGTGTGCCAGAGGGCAGTTCGGTTGGGCTTTTGCACGGTACACTTGTAGTGTGAATGCAAATCGCCCCTGAGCCCAAAACCGAAGACGAGACGTCACTTTTAAGGGACTGTTTCATATGTATTTATAAATCATTCTTACTTTTCAATGAACGTGAACTGTCATAGGTAGTTTATTAAAGATGCAAAGCACTCGCTGCACCTTCAGCAAACCTCCTAATACTTACAACACAATGACTTTTATGAACATTCATGAGCGTCAAAAGTTGTGGATTTGTTTGGCAAAATATTTGACTGCGTGTCACTGCATCCCAAACAACTAAAATGATATAACTAAAGTAATCGTCACTGTGCTGAGCGAAAGCGCTTCAATTTTGTTAAACTGAACAGTCGCATCATCGATGACGTAAGCGTCCTCAGGTTCGGAAGACAAAATGCAGTGTGTGTGCGGGCCATCTGGGGAGAGGGGAGGGCGGACAATCACGCTTGGCATGGTTCAAAGCAACTGTTCCCAAAGTACACCCTTAAAATTAGATCATTTTTAAATAGTTTATCGTCTGGCCAATCTGGAGGATTTGTTAGACTATTTAACTTGTAGAGCCTCTTACTGTATTATCAACACAAAGAAGACAAAATCATAATAAATGAAGCTTTTTTTTAAATAAAGAATAGACAAGGGTAACTAACACATCTATTACATAGACTATAAATTAAGTGCACATTATTTCATAATGAATGTGTTTATGTTAAGTTATCTGAGCTGTGTTAAAGGTGCTGTATGTAAATTTTTGACTCTTCTAAAGCATAAAAAACCATAATATGTGTGCAGATATTTAAGAAACATCCCAAGTGAACATATTTGTTTAACTGAAAAACAATGCTGAAGTCAGATATTCTGCTTTGAAAATGTTTTTTCTGTGCCGGAACGAAATGCGACTGTCAGTGGACTGTACTAGATGTTGAAATGAGACAGATTCAGTTCCACATGAGGTAATTAATTAGCAAATGATATAAATATTATGAACGTAAACATTAGGTAAGCAGGTTATATTGTAACCGCGTGTCCTAACAACTTGTCCTATTGTGACGAGATACGCAGTGATGAGCAATTTGGCTGTTTGCACCAGACGAAACACATCAGAAATTTAAATACAGCCATTCAGAAGCACAGAATATGCACTCACTCACGAAACGGTAAGGTTTAGAATCTATTTAATACATGTTAACCCTCTTTAACATCATTAAATGTTGATGCTGAATCACTCATATGTGTTTAGTTCTAAAGTTCAATTTCAAACGGTTTATTGTATTTTCCAGATCTGAGGTGAACTATCTGCTGCTGCTTTCAGTATATAGCAATAAATATCATGTAAAATGGCATTCAAACTCACATTGTTAGCATTTAGCACTAAATAAAGCACACAAGGTTTACCTGAGGTGATCACCGTCATAGGTTTCTGTTGTTCAGCTGTGGGAAATAGAAGCCGTTTCTAATATATCAATTTGAGGTGTTGGTTAGGACAAAAACTTCTTTTAATATAGAAAATATTCCCTCTGTTATGTGTCGTTGTTTTTATTTAGAAACACAGTTTAAATCACTCGCTCCTGTACTCAATCTGGCAACCTGCGCTTGCGTTTATTTTGATCCAGGAGTGCAATACCTAGTTCAACCACTGGGTGTCAAACTTACATACTGCACCTTTAAGATGAACTTGAGTCTAATAACTTGATCTTTTTTACTAAAATAACAAATAACTTAGGGCGTTTGTGTTATTAAATAATACCACTTACAGACATGCAATGCAAATTACAACATCATATACTGCATACACTTTGCCAAGGTCTCTGATAAGATGTTTGGTAAAAAGGTATGTTTTTGCTTTTGCTTGGTGATAGATTAATGCAGGAGTCTTCCACTAGATTCCTTTAACAGTCTTGAACACCAAGAAATGTGGATCCTAACTCCTGTATTACCATAATTGTCCTTTCTGGATGAGAAAACTGAATCCTTGGAAGTGAGAATCTGAGGCTTTGTGCAGAGCAAATCTGAATGTTCTGGAACACAGAGATGTGGATCTCTGGTGGGAAGTTACAGAGGGATTCTTTTCAACAGCCTTGAACAAAGTCCTATGAATCCAAACTCTTTTAGCACCATAAAGATCCTTTCTGAAACATGCAGAAAAGCTAAGAGTCCCTGGAGCTGAGAGTCTTGAACAATCTGGAACACACAGAATCTGATCTTTTAAAGTTACTGAAGCTCTTGAAGATGGAAGTTCTTGACTTCATGTTTCTCTTTGCAGACCTTCAGAGGTATAAAGACTCTCTGTACAACTTACACAATAAATCTCTAAATGGCAACTTAAGCAATGACTTTATACATCAACCTACACAATGACTATTTGCTGTTTCAAAGAGAATGTTTTTATCCTTTCTGGGGAGGGAGGTATTTACGAAAAAATTACAAATTTAAGATCCATGCACTGTGATTGGATGACTATCGGAGGTGGCCACTGATTGGGTGATGACCCCTCAAATAATAAAGGATAAAGGTGTAAAGGATATTTGCAAAGTCCAAGTCCACAGTTACAATTGTTAGAATTTTTATTTTGAAAAATTCCCTTTACAAACCTATTTCAGATTAAAATATTCATTGTGTCTTCAATTATGGATAAAGGACATTTATTAGATTTTAATTCAATAAAAGAAATTTTTTATTTAGACTCCAAAGACATCTTTAGATATCTTCAGCTCCGGCAACATTTCTATCAAAACATTAAAAAAGACACTGATGGTGATACGAGTAAGTTCTGAATAAGCTCTAGTTAAACTATTCTCCTCAGCTTATATGGCTGAACCAATGTCAAAAACTATAACTAAATTATATAAATCACTGATGGATCTACAAGGGGACTCATCTCTGTACATTAAAGGGAACCTAGGTTACCCCTTTTTCCAGATTTAATATAAGTCTTTTGTGTCCCCAGAATGTGTCTGTAAAGTTTCAGCTCAAAACACCCATCAGATTATTTATTATAGCTTTCACTAGATGGTGTTTTATAGGTCTCAATAGATTTTTTCTGTTTTTGTGTACTGCGGCTTTAAGGCTAGTCCTCCCCGCCCATCGTTTCCACGTGCCTGCCGCGCGTGCCTCAATCTCCGCCCTCGGCTGCCTCAGACAACAGACAGACATAAAGGAAGCAGATCTCACATAACGTTTGTGACAAAAACTACAGTAAAAGCTTTATCAATGATTATTTGGTGCATTTGTTGTGTGGAGCTGCAGGATGAGTCACATGCGATGTCGTTACAAAGTTCACGCACACACACACACACAAAGACACACACACACAGCGCAGACACACACGCACATACATATAGCGCGCGCGTTTAGCTTTGCACTGTCTTTGCACGCAAATGTGACAGGATACAGGTTAATCTCCACTGCTGTATGGATATCTGTTATGTTAATGTACAAAATAAACCTGATTTAACGTCCACAAACCGGGATTGAAGCGTCTTTTATTATTGTTCTGACACGCGGCTGTGGTGATGAAGTAAAGCTGAAGTAAATCGCTGTAATTCCTTACACACATGCACTGTTTTAAAACATTTTAAACTTGTCAAACTCACTCTTGATCACATTTGATGATGATTGATGATCCTAAACTGAACAGACCTTTTTTATTTAGGGTTGATTTGCGCACGTCCTGTCTTGTGGATATGAAACGTTACTACGGAGACATGTTAATACGCAGCTGTCAATCAATGACAGGGGGGACCGCACTCCTACGTCAAGTTGTGGTCGGTCTCAAAACGGCTCCAATTGGTCCACCGTTTTTATGTTGTTAAATTGAAAAAAAAGGACTGGGTGTGTTTATATCACCCCAATATGACAGTCTATACACTATACCTACACATATATCTGTCCAAACAGCTTGAAAAGTAGATTTTTCACCATAGGTGCCCTTTAAAGAAAAAGTGGCATTATAATCTCAAATGAGGATTGGCTAAATATATGTAAATTACAATGAACTACTTCCCGTTCTTTTAACGAAAAGAATTTTGCTGGAGAAATATTATTTGTTTTTTCCTTACTCTAAAACAGAAAATGTCATTTTATGGGAACTCAAATTGTTGGAGGTGTTGCAGTTTACAGGACGCTAATCATTTTTACATATTTTGGGGATGTCCTAAGTTTTTGGAAAGGGATACATAGCATTTTAGAAAATATTTTAAATATTTCAATTGATTTCAGCTTTGAGGTACTTTATTTGGGTATGCTGTCAATGGATTCCTTGGAAAGAAAAAACAAATACATGTATAGAGTCATCCTTGCTTCAAGTTAAAAAGCCATTACTAGATGCTGGTAACCTAATACACCACAACTGCAAGATTTGATTGAGGTTTTGAAAAATATATTCATTATGGAGAAAATTACATACAGTGTGCACAACCAAATAGATATATTTGTTGACTTGTGGTTTAAATGGATTGAGTACATTTCTCCCATTCAACCTAATGTATTTCATCTATACAATTAAGATTTATTTTTACTGGTAATATTGTTTTTCACTCTCTTACCCCCCCCCACCCCCCCCCCCCCCACCCCCTTATTTTATTATTTTATTCTTTACTCTATCTCATTTATTTTTTCTGTATATAGTTTTGATAAGGATGATGTAAAATAAGGAAAGAAATATGTTTGGTCGCTGTGATGAAAAAAATTGTGTTTCCTCTTTGGTCCCTGATTGGGGAATTTAAACAGTAAAAGCTGTAAAAGTGACACATGTCTACTGATGCTGTGAATTGTATCTCTCTGCAATAAAAAAATATATAATTATAAAAAATTGTCATTGTGGTAAAAAAAAAAAAATCAAATATCACTATATAATGTATTTAACCTAAGCAATCATTTATATACATTAACAAGCAAGGTTGCATACAATTGAGTATCTGATTTTTGTACTCAAAACATCATATAGTATCTCATACTCATAACTAGGGCCAGATTGAATCTGCAGACATTTTTTGCTATTTCTGCACAGAATTTTGTTAACAATCTGTGGATTTATGCGGAATGATTTTGGTAGTATCATAACTAAAACCTTAATATATGAAATGAAAAGTAATACCTTTTTTACTTTTATTTAATGTTTACAATGCAAATGCAATTAGAACAACTTTATTTGGTAAATAAAGCAAGTCTCAAAGCAAATTTACACACGTTTACACAATTACATAATCATAATAAATGATGGGCTAAAAATCTGCGGAATTCTGCGCGCGCAGATTCCATGTAGGCCTACTCATAACCATATGGTTATGTGAATGGATATGGAGTAGATTTGTTCCAGTGTGTGTCCAGTTTGTGAAATAGTTTATGATCTGAGATGATCTTCCTTTGAGTAGTGGCAAAAACCAGTTTAGTGAGTTTGTGGCTGATCGTTCACATGACGGTGACGCAGGGTAAATGATGCTGATTAGGTTAGTCTGTGATGCTGATTTTGTCCTTTTTCTGTGTCTTTCAGCAAATAAAAAATACCCTGTTTTGCAAGTAGTCTTTCACTCCTTGGATCACAGAAAACTAAATACAAATGCTGATGTTAAATGGTATGCTCATTGATCTATGGAACTATGGAATCTATGGGAAAAAAAAGCAGTTCCTGGGGTTAAATCTTCCGTCTCCAACAAAAATGTATTCTAACTTCAATTGAGACTTGAAATTTCCTCAGTTGTTGCGGTTCTGATTTAGCATTGATCATTACATTTCCATAGTTTGTTTTGGAGGTCTTATAAATATTCAAAGTACTTAAAGTAAAGTAAAAAATTATTAAATGTTCTTATAATATACAGCAGCATTCGCTTTTTTAACAGTGTCCGAAATGGTTTGGTTAAGGATATGGTCTCTTCAAATCCCTTCCCTATGAGAACCCCCTCTGTTCTGATTGGCCAGATGTTTACTAGTGTGTTGTGATTGGTCTACAGCTATCATCAAGCAAACCTCAGTTGCTTTAGTCCAGCAAGTGTGGACGAGATGACATGCACAGATGAACAGCTCACCACAAAACTTGCTATATAAACTAACAAAATCGTATTGCTAGTTTTGATTTCATTTGTACTTTAAAGTAAAAAATCTGTAACAATTTCACAGCAAAATAATTTATAAAAATATACTACACAAAAACATTTATGATCACTCAGATGACAGAAGGCACATACTGTAGCAGATTGTTTGTTAAATTTCTCAGCTAATTTTAAATCATGCTGATCTGTAATTTGGAAGCATTAGAAAAGTGTTAAATACGATACAGCATGTTATAAATAAACATTTCTACTAAAAAATGAACATGAAGCTAAAGGAAAAACAGCTGACTACATGTAGGAAACAATGACTGGCCATCTTTAATAATGACTGACATCTGTGTTATATGTGAAAGTCCTGATCCCAGAAGTGTGGCTGACAGAGAAATCAAACTATGATTTAAACCTGTCCACTGTGGCCCGGGGTGGACAACTGCATGGATTATGAACACAAAGCAATGGCGTGATGGGATTACAGCATGCAGGATGTACCTTAGAGAGGGCGACGTGGGGAAATTTGTCCATTTCCAGTTGTGTTTCCTCTCCGTTCTGTCCACTCAATTGACCCTTTAAAATCCGGGCTGCTGTGACTGTAGGAACACCCATTCCTACACACACACACACACACACACACATAAAAGACCAGATTAACACAAGCTATCTTTAACCAGATATGCTTCCTTCAAATGCAGACTGTTAAAAGATTTATTGAAAAGCATGATGTCCCTGAACCTTGACAGTGATTGAGATATACTACTTATATTGTTATGTTTAACAAGCGTTTTTCAAATTAAATCTTGAATAGTGTAAAGTGACTGTGTTAAACAGACAGTACACTTAAAAGTATCAAGCTTGCAGACCTATAATAAATCAAAACAATTACATTGAAAAGAAACAACTCTCAAGGGGTAAAGATTGAGATTATGAAAATTCTACATACACAGTTACTGGCCACTTTATTAGGTACACCTGTCCAACTGTACGTTAATGCAAATTTCTAATCAGCCAATCACATGGCAGCAACTCAATGCATTTAGGCATGTAGACATGGTCAAGACAATCTGCTGCAGTTCAAACCGAGCATTAGAATGGGAAGGAAATGTGATTTAAGTGACTTTGAACGTGGCATGGTTGTTGGTGCCAGACGGCTGGTCTACAGAGAATAGTCCGAAATAGAAAAAATATCAAGTGATCGGCAGTTCTGTGGGCACAAATGCCCTGTTGATGCCAGAGGTCAGAGGAGAATGGCCAGACTGGTTTCAAGCTGATAAAAAGGCAATAGTAACTCAAATAACCACTCGCTACAACTGAGGTATGCAGAAGAGCATCTCTTGAGTGCACAACACATCCAACCTTGAGGTAGAAAGTAAAAGATTGGAGAAACGTTGCTGGTTCTGATGAGTCTCGATTTCTGCTGCGACACTCAGATGGTAGAGTCAGAATTTGACAGTAACAACATGAAAACATGGATCCATCCCATCCTGCCTTGTATCAACAGTTTAGGTTGCTGGTGGTGGCGTACTGGTGTGGGAGATAATTTCTTGGCTCACTTTGAGCCCATTAGTACCAATTGAGCATTGTGTCAATGCCACAGTCTACCTGAGTATTGTTGCTGACCATGTCCACCCCTTTATGACCACAGTGTACCCATCTTCTGATGTTTACTACCAGCAGGATAATGCACCATGTCATAAAGCATGAACCATCTCAGACTGGTTTCTTGACCATGACAATGTTGACTGTACACAAATGGCCTCAACAGTCACCAGATCTCAATCCAGTAGTGCATCATTGGGATGTGGTGGAACGAGAGATGCATCATGGATGTGCAGCCGACACATCTGCAGCAACTGCGTGATGCTATCATGTCAATATGGACCAAAATCTCTGAGGAATATTTCCAGTACCTTGTTGAATCTATGCAATGAAGGATTAAGGCAGTTCTGAAGGCAAAAGGGGGTCCAACCCGAACTAGTAAGGTGTACCTAATAAAGTGACCGGTGAGTGTAGACCTGGCTTTTACTCTCTTGTGTTTTGTTTTTTTTGAACTACTGCTGCTGTCATGGAATGTCTAGTTATTTGTTACTAAATTTTATAATTGCTTTAATGTATAAAAATGAAGTTTAAAAAAAAGTAGAAAAGAAACAACTCCATAAACCTTCAAATGCTTATTTGAAATCATGAAATATTACAAAATTGCTACAAAATGTCAAATAAGAAGCCTTTTGTTTATCCGAACTAAATCATATTGAAGTGCTCTGGAATATAAAAAGTGCAATTATATATGAGTGTATGAGTGCTCTTAATGTAATAAATGCACATGTTTGTTCATAACGAATGCATCTATCCTTTAACTTTGACTTGAAAAGCATTTTGTAAGCAGACATTATTGTGATAAGTAAGGTGTAGTGGAAAATTACGACAACAAAAAACTAAACCTTTATTTTGAGATGTAACAGTGCAGGTAATGTAGACTCATTCACAAAAGCCAGTAATATTTTATATAAAATAAATAATAGCCATGTTTGCAGCCTGAACTGAATGAAATTAAAAGAGTGTGCTAGAAAATAATGGTCGGACATCTTTTATACTGACATGTATAAAAAAGCTACGAATGTAGACTGACTAATATGTTATTCATGTTTGCAATCCAAATTGAATGTGATGAGATGAAAAGACTGCAAAATAATGGCAACAAACTCTTATATTGAGATGTAACAGTACAATGTTTGATGTTCAGTGTAGACTGATTCACAAAAAAAATACACACCATGTGGTTTGATTTACAAACAGGTGAAACTTTTAAATCTTTTTTTTAGAGAATCAAACACACACAATACAACTCCAGATGTACATCTTGACCCTCACAGACAGTTCATTCAATCTGTTACACAAAACAACTTAATATATTTACTATTTGAATCAGCTTGATGTATCTTTGAACTCAATTCTTGAACTGTAAGAGTGGATGCTAAAGGTGTGTTCACAGTTGGAAGATTTGTTTTAATTACAAAACATGGGTCACAAAAGAGGAATTTACTTTGACTATATATTTTATAAGCTATTCACAAACTGATAAAAATAAGATCATGTTTCCACATACAACTAATGTGTTTAACCAGGCATACAGTATTGTTTGGAATGTTGTTTAAGTTACTTCCCAAAATAAACAATTAGGAATGCAACGATTATATATTTTGGTTGTAGGATTATAGTCAGGAGTGATCCAGGTTATCACGATTATTATGCATTCATTCATTTCAAAACACTACTAGTTTAGAAAATCACATGGAAACTCCTTATATTTTAAAGTGTTATTTATCTTTGCTAAATAACCTAAATAATACAGCACAAAACAATAATAAAGAAACAAACAATAGTCTATTTCTCTTGCGCACCTCCATTGGAAATAATGAACTCGCACGTGCAAAACACACAATTTGTGAATGGCCCTTAGTTAATAGCCTCAGCCATAGTTAATCAAATGTGCGTGGGTGTTAGCATCTGTGTACAAGCTCGGTAGAGATGCAACGATTATAGATTTTGGTTGTACGATTATAGTTTGAGGAATAATCACCGTTTCACGGATATCACGATTATTATGCATTCATTCATTTCAAAACACTGCTTGTTTAGAAAATCACATGAAAACTCCTTATATATTAAAGTGTAATTTATTGCTGCTCCACAACCAAATAATACAGCACAAAACAATAATAAAAATAAACAATAGGCCATTTCTCTTTGGGCTTAAAAATAAGTGAAAAAAAGTTTTTGGAATTTAAATGTAATAATATTACACTGAAAATAAATGACAGAACGTTCATTTCATTCATTTTCTCTTTTTTTTCGTCTTAGTCCCTTGATTAATCAGGGGTCGCCACAGTGGCATGAACCGCCAACTTATCCAGGACATGTTTTTTATGCAGCAGATGCCCTTTCAGCAGCAACCCAACACTGGGAAAAACACCTACACACTCTTGCACGCATTACGGCCAATTTAGCTTATTCAATTCACCTATACCACATGTCTTTGGACTATGGAGGAAACCAGAGCACCCAGAGGAAACCCACGCAAACACGGGGAGAACGTGCAAACTTTACACAGAAACGCCAACTGACACTGCCAGGATTCTAACCAGCGACCTTCTTGCTGTGAGGCGATTATGCTATGATATGCCATGCTGCCCCATGGACTAAACAATAAATGAATAAAAAAAAGTGTATTTAAGCTGTAAATCTAAGCTACATATTAGCTATGTATTTCCCTTTTTAAGAGAACAAATGTAGTCAAAGGCTGCTGAACCTTTGTCTGAAAGGCACTTTTGATCAACTATATTATGAACTTGTTTGGTATTTTCCTTTTGTATTTTTTTCTCTTTGAAGTAGTAATGTGTAAATTCCATACGATAGTATGAAGCTGACAGTTCAGTTCTTGTCCCGTGACTCGCAGTGTGCTTGCGCCATTATTTAAACTTGGCCCACGATAGTGTGAATGCATAGTGAATATTTTGAATATGTTTACAGTTGAAGTAAAAATTATTAGCCCCCCTGAATATTTTTTTCTACCAATTTTTGTTTAACAAAAAGATTTTTTTCAACACATTTCCAAACATAATAGTTTCAATAACTTATTTCTAATAACTGATTTCTTTTATATTTGCCATGATGACAGTACATCAATTTTTACAAGATATCTTTTATCTAATATTCAGCTAAAAGTGAGTTTAAAGGCTTAACTAGGTTAATTAGGTTAATTGGGCAAGTCATTGTATAACTGTGGTTTGTTCTGCAGAAAATCGAAAACAAATATTGCTTAAGGTGGCTAATAATCTTGACCTTAAAATGTTTTTTAGAAAATTTAAAACTGCTTTTATTCTAGACAAAATAAAACAAATAAGACTTTCTCAAGAAGAAAAAATACCATAGGAAATACTGTGAAAATTTCCTTGCTCTGTTAAACATCATTTGGGAAATATTTAAAAAAGAAAAGAAATGACATAAGAGCTAATAATTGTGACTTAAACTGTATAAAGTTCATAAAATTACAAAAGAAGACTATTCTGGTCTTCATTTGGTTGACCTTTTAAACTATCTTAATGCTTGAAACAGCAGGTCAGCTGATCCAAATCTTCTTGTACCTCTGCTTCAGCCATGGCTTTTAGATAATCCTGTATGTGAAATCATCCTTTTTTTTGTGTGTGTGTGGTATGTGGTATTTATGTGGTGGACAGTGAGCAGTAAAATAAATCTACATGACAGCGGTTGAACCGAGGCTTCAGAAGATATATATTTTTTTGTTCTTTGTAGCTCTATCGCTTTCACACGGGTGTGGTGAATGGTAAAGCGAATTCTTCCTTTCTATTTTTGTAAGAACAATCAAGCTGCCTCTTCCTTCCCTTTTCCCTTGCTTTTGTCTTCTAACGTCATGTTTATACCAATTTTTGTTTAGTTTTTCAAGTTTGGCCAGAAGAAACTCACTGCGGAATCTGAAGTTCAACCCTGACACTGACACTGGTTAATGTGTCCTCTACTCACTAACATGATGTTCATACACTATGTTAATGCTTAATTGTACATCATACTTTGTAACAGAGCTTTTAAAAATTATTAACGCTTTCCTTCAGAGAAAAAAAAAACATATGAACTTCACACATGTTGAGTTCTAAGAAAATACTAAGAAACTATGTGGACCTCAAGTAAAGCAAGATTAAAATTCAGGTTGTTCCAAAGCCCTGAGACCTTCAGATCACAAATTAGGATATTTTGAATGAAATCCAACAGCTTTCTGATTATCCATAGAGACAGCAACAATCCCAAGAGGTTCAGAAGTCCAGAAAGATACCAAAAAAACATTGTGAAAACAACAAACGAAACATTGTCAAAAAGTCTCCATTGGTTCAATGGGCATATTATGAAGCTACAAGAATTCGTTTGTGCAAACATCAAGCTAAAATAATGACACTGCAAGAAGAAACTGATGAATAAATCAGTATTTTTGTTTTATGTGTGTACCAAAGTGTTCTTCTAGTTTGATATGTTTTGTTTTTAATGGACTTTTATGGATTTTAATGTAATGAGTCAGGACTTTTGTGAGGATGAGAGAGCTCTCAGATTTCATCTAAAATACCTTAATTTGTGTTTTGAAGATGGACAAAGGTCTCAAGAGTTTAGTAAGCGAGTAATTAATGGGCGAACTAACCCTTTAAAACGTTTCAAAACCACACATTTAACTTGTTCCACATGAGTTTAATTTATTTAATACATTTATTTAATACAATAAATTTTACACTATTCATTTTTAAAACATAAACGTGCATGTAAAGCTCATGGGGTTTTTCTGTAAGGCTTGTGTTAGACTTGCAATTGCACAATTTGAAGTACTTTTTTATATTTTCCTACTGTAAACACAAACATGTCATGGTAAAAATCAACAGGAGTCATTGAACAGCGTAACTTACCATCACTAAGAAATGTTCTTGGCAATGTTCTTGTTGAGTTCTTAAAGCATATTCTGAATGAAACACTGAAGGCATCTGGTTTGAGGATATTTTTTGGTATTTTATGGGCTTTTAACCAAGTGGCAACCTCCCGCTCTCCCTTGTGAAGCAAATACGGAAGTAACCTAAACTGCAATTCATCGAAATTCCGCTAGTCCTCCAGGCTCCATAATAGAGCAAATTTCTATTGACCCCACTGTTTAAATGGCCAACTTTACAGCAGAAAAAAAGGTGTTTACAGCCTGGTACAAAGAATGATTTTGGTTCATATAGCTAATATTGCCCTTCATGGCAACTGTGAGGGGCGTGAATTATTTTATAACTCATCCATTTTGTTTCTATTAAGTTATTTTAAGTCTGCATAATTAAGGGCGTGGCCACTTGAGTGACAGCTAGGTCTCGCTGGTCGCCGTCACTTCACCTCAGCTGATTCCAGCTGATTAGCTGCTGAACTCGGCATATACATCGTATTTTTGTTTTGTTTTATGTGGCTTTACACAGTCAATTACTTTTTGGAATTATTTCTTACAATTATCAGATAATATGGCATGCTGTGTGAACTTAATTGTGCTCACAAACCATTCATGTGCCTCCATTTCCCAAGTGAGTAAAATTATATCCTTATATCATCTCTATAATTGTATGTTTTATTTAAGATTGTTTATCATTTCTATTTTTCTCTAGAACGTGAATGCACTACGGAATCTGACAGATTGATTAGCTGTAGGCTTTAGAACAGTAATCTAAAAACCTGTCATACAGTGTTATTTTTTATGTCCAAGTATTTTTTATGTCATCCTACTGTAAACACAAATATTTCATGATAAAAATCAACAGGAGTCACTGAACAGCGTGACTAAGAAATGTTCTTGGCAATGTTCTTGTTGAGTTCTTAAAGTATATTCTGATTAAACACTGAAGGCATCTGGTTAGAGGATCTCTTTTGTTATTTTATAGCCTTTTAACAAGTCAGGACTGTTGCCGTCAGTGGAGGATGAAAGAGCTCTCTTAAAATATCTTAATCTGTGTTTTGAAGATGAGCGAAGGTCTCAGGAATTTGGTAAACATGAGATAAACAAGAGTAATTAATGACAGAATTGTTATTGTTGGGTGAACTAGCCCTTTAAATTGTTCCAAAAGCTCACATTTAACTTGTGTTTCACTCATGTTTTATCTTGTCCTATTTTACATGTCATGTTTAATACTTAACTGCACATGTGAAGCTCATCAGGTTTTTTTCTAAGGCTTGTGTTAGACTTGCTATTGCACAAATAGTTTACGAGTATTTTTATACTGTAAACACACACATATCTCATGGTAAAAATCAACAGGAGTCATTGAATGACGTGACTTACCATCATCAAGAAATAGGATGATGTTCTTGGCAATGTTCTTGTTGAGGTCTCGAGGCCTCAAAGCATATTGGGATTGAAACACTGAAGGCATCTGGTTTGAGGATTTATTTTGGTATTTTTTATGGACTTTTAATGAGTCAAAACTGTTGCTGTTAATGGAGGGTGAAAGAGCTCGTAGATTTCATCTAAAATATCTTAATCTGTGTTTTGAAGATAAACAAATGTCTCAGGAGTTTGAAATAACATAAGGTAAACATCAGTAATTAATGACAACTTTTTTTTTTGGTGAACTAACCCTTTAAAATGTTCCAAACCCACACATTTAACTTGTGTTTCACCTTGTGTTTCACTTATTTAACATGTAATTTTTTATACATAACTGCATATGTGAAGTTCATGAAGTTTTTCTGTAAGGCTTGTGTTAGACTTGCTATTTAACAAATAGTTTTCAAGTATTTTTTATGTCATCTTCCTGTAAACACACAAATATTTCATGGTAAAAAATGAACAGGAGTCATTGAACGCCGTAACTTACCATCTCCAAGAAATAGGATGATGTTCTTGGCAATGTTCTTGTTGAGTTCCTGAAGCTTCAAGGCATCCTTAAGTGAGCGTTGAGCAAAGTCCTTCCAGAAATCAGGCCGCTTCTCTTGCTCTACAAGCCGTAAGAAAACATGTTTACACTTTTGCCCTCAAATTATAACACACAAGCAGCAAAGACGCTCCTGCAAAACAAGATAATGACCATGGTCTTAAATGGAAGTCTTCATTTAGAGATTATGAGCATGCTAGGCTAAGCTGAGGTGACTTTATTAAACGGCGGACAACAACTGAATTTCTATTTTATGCATGTCTTATTCAGTTCCCTTAAGCTTCTTAAATCCACAATCATGTCAATGAATATGTCTGGGAGCATCTGACCTCGAAGGTCCAATCTTCTTATGGAAGCTATCGTATATTTGAAATTAGTTTTATTCTATGTCCATACTTGAGGCAAGGTCAAACCGAAGGCTATAAAAGCTTTGCTTTGGCAGTGTTTAGAAAGCACTTATCTAGTATTGGTCGCTTTGAATGATGTGCTGTGGAACACATGGACAGAATCAAGGAATATAGGCATGAAAAAGGAGATTAGATGCCTAACAAAAAATGTAAAAGAAAACAAAAAAATTGTGCCATTTACGAAATCAAAAGCCTGTATATTGAACAACACTACTTTTAAATGTACACACAGAAGATCAATCTTTAATAATAATGATAATTATATATAAATATATGTTTTATTAATTATTATTATTATTATTATTATTACAGTTGTTATTATTATAGTTATTATTAATAATAATAATATTGTTGTTATTATTATTATTAGTAGTAAAACTAAAATTAATTTATTTTAAATGAAGTTAAATACTACTACAAGGTATTTAACTTCATTTAAAATAAATTAGTTTTAAGAAATTTAAGTAAATTTACAGTTATTCTTCATTCATTCCCTTGGCTTAGTCTCTATTGCAGAGGGCGCCACAGCGAAATGAACCAGCAACTATTCCAGCATATCTTTTACACAGCAGATGGCCTTCTAGCCGCAACCCAATATTGGGTAAACAGTTATTCTTTTATGCTTTTATTTTATTAAATACATTTGGTGCAAAGATGGGGGTTGTTACAGTCTTAATAAATTTCTGTTCACCTGAATAACTTCCCAGCAGGCACAAGACATTAACATGATGTCAGATTGACATTGTACCCCAACATTGTGGGGACGTTGCATTTTGTTTGAAAAAGAAAATCAGGTTGATGTCAGAACTCAACATCAGGCCGATGTAAGTGTCCAACATCCAACCTAAAATCAACCAAATATCAATGTCTAATGATGTTACAGCTTGACGTTGTGTGGACATTACCACTATGACGTCTATCAGATGTTGGATTTTGGTTGCCATACCTGACAAATAAATGTCAGTAATTGTCATCAACATGACATTGGTTTGAGATGTTGGCTCGACATTGGATTTTGGTCACTTTCTAACACAACATAAAATCAACCAAATATCAACATCATTTGACGTTGTTATAGGACATCAGAATAATGTTGTCCTTAGACGCTGGCTAGACATTGAATTTTGATCACCAAACGTCATGACCTAAATCTAACCTAATATAAACGTCTTATGATGTTGTGTGCCTGCTGGGTTTCATGGTTTACTATTAGAGAGATGTTTTTAATACATTTCATTTATTTAAATTAAAGCAGAGTTCCAACAAATTCATGCATTCATTTATTTTATTTTCATCTTAGTCCTTTTATTAATCTGGGGTCGCCACAGCAGAATGAACTGTCAACTTATCCAGCACATGTTTTACGCAGCTGATGCCCTTCCAGCTGCAACCCATCACTGGGAAACATCCATACACACTCATTCATACACACACTCATACACTATGAACAATTTTAGCTTACCCAATTCACCTATAGTGCATGTCTTTGGATTGAAAAGATAATAATTTCAAAAAATATCACATTAGAAGCAAAATAAAGCTTACTGAATATTATATACCAATCATTACTCAATATTAGTAATTATGCAGTTTTCTTCCTGAAGGTCTCATTTAGCTATTTCAGAACTGTTTAACAAACACTGTAAAATATGCTGGGTTCCACACAAGCGGCAACCTCCTGCTCTCCCTCGGGAAGCCCATACGGAAGTAACTGAAACTGCAATTCATCGAAATTCCGCTAGTCCTCCTGGCTCGATAATAGAGCAAATTTCTATTGAGCCCACTGTTAAAATGGCCAACTTTACAGCAGAAAAAAAGTGTTTACAGCCTGGTACAAAGAACGATTTTGGTTCATATAGCTAATATTACCCTTCGTGACAACTGTGAGGGGGGTGTTTTTTTATTAATTCATCCATTTCCTTTATATTAGGTTATATTATTTTTGCTTAATTAAGGGCGTGGCCACTTGAGTGACAGCTAGCTCTCGCTGGTCGCCGTCACGTCACCTCAGCTGATTAGCCGCTGATCTCGGCATATTCATCGTATTTTGTGTTGTTTTATGTGGCTTTACACAGTCAGTTGCCTTTTGGAATTATTTCTTGCAATTATCAGATGATATGGCATGCTGTGTGCACTTAATTGTGCTCACAAACCATTCACATGGCCTCCGTTTTCCAGGTGAGTGAAATGATATACTTATACCATCTCTATAAATGTATTTGTTTTATTTAAGATCATTTATCATTTATAATGTTCTTTAGACATGTAATGCACTCCAGAATCTGACAGATTTATTAGCTGTAGGCTCTAGAACAGTCGTCTGAAGTGTTGTCATACAGTATTCTGCCTGGATTTCAGAGCCCTGCATTTACTAACACAGACTAATCTGAAGTGTTTGGAAGTAATTTGCACTTTCCTCCTGTTAAAAAACATCATAAGAACCATGCTTATAGTGGCTCAATGTGTAATACATTGAGCCACTAAGCATTGTGCTTATGACATTGCTTATGAAACAGTGTTTTTAAAAGTCTAAACACTTTTTTTTGATATAGTATACAACCAAGCACATGTGGTCAGAACACAAACGAGTCGCAGGTAATAAAGTATTAAGTGTTTCTCATGCGACTGTAGTTCCGCTCATGCTCCGCCTCTTTGCCCTTGTATGGTATGCCTCGGTTGGTGCGATGACACTGTAACAAAATGGCGACGGTTGGCCACCCCTACTAGTAGCTTCTTTTGAGTCCTTCATAAACCTATGGGTGACGTCACGGATACCACGTCCATATCTTTTACAGTCTATGTTTCCACACAATTCATTCATGTTGTCCCAACTCAAATGGATTTAGTTAACTTAATGCTTTTTACAATTTTAAGTTGATTGAAAATAAAACAATTAAGCTGCCCTAAAAAAATATAGAATTGTGAACAAAGAATTGTGCTATTTCAGCTTATTTTAAATAAGTAGTTAGAACAAGCAGCAAAAATATTTTGTGAGTTTATTTTATAAGTTGCCAAAAGGTAAATCTCCAGACACAGGATTTAGCACCACTGCTATACAGTGTACCAAATGTGTATTTTTAAAGAAACAATATGATTATCAATACAGAGAAACTGGCAAAAAGCCAATAAACAAAAAAAAATCTTAACTGACCTGGAAACTGAACTTTTGTCTTTCCTTCCCAAACCAGACAGCTGAGGATAAGCAGTTGTGCGACCTTCATTTTGTTATCTATCAGCCTGCGTTCACGGATTCTCACGTTCCAAGGGTGTCAGACAACTGGAAGATCTGTAATGAAAAAGTTCATGTTAAAACGTCTAATTTAACGTGGAGAGATAACTCCAAGCAAGCCATTCATATGCTGATTTTTACTGGAGTACTTCTTTCTATTTTACATAATAACACTGACTCAGCCAATGGTGTGAGTTTGGGACAGGGCTTCATATTTCCAGGTATTATAGACCTTGTTGATTTGAAAACAATCATTATTGTCACTGTTACGTTTGGTTCTACTTCAGTGGTGCAGAAATGACACACTTCAAGCGTGGAAAATGACTGTTTACCAGCAAAAGGCTTGTTTTTTTCCATCGTAATCTGATATTTATGTGGAAAAACAACTGAGATTTGAGGACAGAGTGTTTAAGTTGATGATAAATGTCACAAAAACTGATCTAAACAATCATTTGGTAGCATATTTGACCATTATTTGGGTAGCTGACATCTGAAAATGTGCCCGCATTAGTATGAAACCTCTCAGTCTTCTACTCTTTAGTCAAGGTCACTTTAATGGGATTGACTGCCACTGCATACGCTGCTTTAATAGGCATGACAAAGCTGATTAACTGGACACTTCTGTTACAAGGCACAGGACTGTAAGATTTCTATTATGAAAACACACTTCATCAGCTTACCTCACATCTATTTAACGGGTTCTATGGTCAATGCGCACAAAGCATCAGCCAGCTTCAAAGCCACATGTTCAGGCAGTGTGTACCAAACCCATGTTGGAGCTATCACTTCTTATTTACATTTGTAAAACTGGGGAAAAAAGGACATTGTGCTAGTCACGTAACACATTGAAATATTTATCTCTGTTGAAATGCTTGAGTTAATGAACAGCTTTGAGGTTTGTGATTGGTTAATTATTACGCACTTCCCCTCTAGTTTTCAACTCCGAACATTCATTCATTCATTCATTCTTTTCAGCACAGTCTTTTTATTAATCAGGGGTCACCACAGCGAAATCAACCGCCAACTTATCCAGCATATGTTTTATGCAGCGGATGCCCTTCCAGCTGCAACCCAACACTGGGAAACACCCATACACACTCTTTCACACACATACACTACAACCAATTTAGCTTACCCAATTCACCTATAGCTCATGTCTTTGCACTGTAGGGGAAACTGGAGCACCCGGATGAAAAAAACCAACACAGGAAGAACATGCAAACTCCACACAGAAATGCCAACTGACACAGCCGTGGCTCGAACCAGCGACCTTCTTGCTGTGAGGAGATCGTGCTACCCACTGTGCCGTCCCAACAGCGAACAACCAAGTTTAATTAATTACTTTGTGATTTCTTAGGGCCATACGTATATAAATATATATACTGTTTTCCTGTGTTCTGATTGTATGCCTCTTTGTTTCCATGGTTACCGGTGATTTGCACCTGTGTCTCATTTGGTTTCCTTTGTTTGTGCATTTAAGCTCAGGTTCAGTTCCCGCTTGTTGATTCTCATTTGCATTATGTGTGGTTTGTATTGATCTCTGAGTGTGATAAAAAGAATCATTTAAAGTGTATACATCCTGAGTGTGGTGACGCAGTGGATAGCACTGTCGCCTCACAGCAAGAAGGTCGCTGGTTTGAGCCTCACCTGGGTCAGTTGGCATTTCTGTGTGGAGTTTGCATGTTTTCCCCCTGTTCTCCTCCAGGTGCTCTGGTTTCCCCCACAGTCCAAAGACATGCGGTATAGGTGAATTGGGTAAGCTAAATTGTCCTTAGTGTATGTGTGTGAATGAGTGTGTGTGTGTTTTCCAGTGATGGGTTGCAGCTGGAAGGACATCCGCTGTGTAAAAAATATGCTGGCTAAGTTGGTGGTTCATTCCGCTGTGGTGACCCCTTATTAATAAAGAGACTAAGCTGAAAGGAAAATGAATGAATGAATGAACATCTGTAGTTTTATACATGTCCTCATTACTGTATTTTGCCTACCTTTTAAATTCAGATATGATGTTTATATTGTCATATACAGTTTTTAAGCTTCTATATAGTAGGGAAGGGTGTGATGCGATGTGGATGCAGTCCTTGTTTTCAAAAGAGTCTACACAATGGGGAAAAATCTATTTTTAAGCTGATCCACTTTGAGAGCACTTTCATACAGCTTTTTTTGTGTTAATAAAAGCCCTGTTTTAATGCGGATTAAATGCCAAAAACAGAGAGAAAGTTTTGTGTTTTCTAACAAAAATATATTAGTGTGTTTTGCAATACACCTTTGATGTTCATCTCTGTATGTGTTGCCAGACACATTTTGTCAACGTTGAGACAAAGAATCATTCATTCATTAATTTTCCTTTGTCTTAATCCCTTCATTCATCAGGGTTCGCCACAGCAGAATGAACCACCAACTTATCCAGCATATGTTTTACACAGTGGATGCCCTGCCAGCTGCAACGCATTACTGGGAAACACCCATACACACTCATTTACACACACATACACTACAGCCAATTTAGTTTATTTGTTTCACCTGTAACGCAGGTCTTTGGGCTGTGGGGGAAACCGGAGCACCCGACGCCAACACGGGTAGAACATGCAAACTCCACACAGAAATGCCAACTGGCAGATAAATTCCAAATTATTAAAAATTGAGGACCGAACTAGCATATTAAGAGTAATTTTCTGTAGACTGGAGTAGTGATATTTTAAAAAAAATCAGCTTTGCCTTGAAAAAAATAAATTGCACTATTTATTTACATGTATATTTACCTTAAAAATAACCTACTGTTTAAATAACCTAACATCTTTCAATTTTATAAAATGTTGCAAAATAAATTACTAAATTTATATTAACTGTAATATTTTAATAATTATTAAATTTTTTTTATTAAAATGTTTTTGATTAGTTTTAGTTTTGGCTTTGGTCCTGACTAGTGTAATGTATATACAAGCAGTTCCAGTGTTATGGTTGTGACATTTGCAGTAAAATATTAAAACATCAATTCACACAGAAAGTATGTTAACATTATATTGAAACAACTAACCACAGAGTTATGGGATCAGAAAATATTAATCTGTAAACATTTTTTTATATTTTAAATGAGGAAAATAAACATGGGTTACGCATTTGACCAAAAAAGTATGTGAGTTTGCAGTTCACAACATACTTTGTAGAAATTCTGTGAATTAAACTGCACAACCTAAAAGAAATGATATTAATCAAATGAATAATAGTTGGTTCACCGTAAAACAATTTATGCATTTATGAATAAAAAGCTTGGTTATGGATGTGACTCCTCTTTATTATGGATGTGACTGATGTTGCCACTTGTGTGACAGTTTTGAGTGTTTTTGCAGTACTGTAAAATACAGGCCTAAAAACTTAGAAAGGGTTTCACTATTTTGGTGAAAACGTAATGTTTTTCATGGCAAGGTTGACATTTGCATAAAATATCAATTTAAAAGAGAGATCTGTAAAGGGTGTACTCATTTATGCTGGGCACTGAATATATATATATATATATA
>CAIGQZ010032461.1:10806293-10835671 GCA_903798205.1 Danio tinwini | reverse complement strand
AATTTATTTTTGTGTGTCACTAGAGTTGTACTCGTCCCCCAAAAATAGTTTTTGCCTTAATTAATTCTTCGCATGGAGGAATTTTATTTATTAACTATTGTAATATTTGGAAAAAAAGTTATTGAAAAAGCTATAGCAGGTTTATGTCCAAAATGGGTTTCAAGAGTTCTCACTTAGATATGCTTAGCATTTAAGCAGGTTTGGCATGCTGTCCCGGGAGAGAACCCTGAGCTCGGAGATACTTGAGCTCAAGGCTCCCGCCCGGTCAATAACCATATTAGGGGATCCGAGATCAGGTAGGTCTCGAGAGCTCCCCCTAGAAAATGGAGGAGAAGGAGGAGATGGGGTGGCAGGGGGATTCTTCCAAAACGAAGATAGAGCAGTAGGGAGAAAATGATCCATATATAGTAAGCTTGGATCGCTCTGATTGGATTATTACTGATTACAGATGAGAAGTGCTCCTCTCGAAATTAGTTTGTGAAACTTCACTTTGTAAATATGATTTTTTAAATATTTATATTATTAATCAGGAGCTTAAGGAGGAGATGCAAATAGGGAAATCATAATATAAATGTAGTTTGTTATTATTTGCTTTTTATTCACTCTGCATATAGTGTCTGTGCAATCTTTATTTATTTACTCCAAAAAAATTGTTTTGCTTTAATTAGTTGTGGAAGTCAGTTTCTGCAATGAAAAATAAATAAAAAGGAAATTGCAACATTTTATTTGAACATTTCAATCATTTGAACATCTCACAATTTAGACTTTTTCCAAGTTTATGTGTCGCAGACTTTTTTTTATATTATATTTTTATTTTGGCCTCAAACCAACAAAGAGTGATACAAAAAGCAACAACAACTACAAAGACAGAAAAGAATAGGCAAACAAAACAAAAAAGGACAAAAGACACACAAAAAAAAGATTTTAAAGCTATCAGTTCCTCCAGTTTAATACATAGGTTAATGTTACACACATATTTCTAGGCCAGTGGGCACAGGCGATAAGGGGATCTTGCAAACAATGACAGGGTCATACAGTACCTTTAAACTGTTATCCCTGACATTAGACAGATAATTAAAAAGGTTTCCAGGTGGCTTTGAAGCCAGCAATGCTATCAGAAAGATTGTGTCTAGGTATCTCTAAATGTAAAGTGCTAGAGAATTCTGAAAGCCAGGATTTAAAAAGTGGTCTGGTGCCTTTTTCCATAGACAAAGAATAGTTTTTAACTACCACCATTCCATATTGGACAGCTTTTTTTTTATTTGATGACTGAACCCACAAACTGAGCCCAAAACAGAGATTGCTGGATCAGGAGCAAGCTTACAAGAATAAGCCTTAGAGTAGAATCTGAAAATTTTACTCCAAAACTCAAAAAGTTTTGGGTATGACCAAAAAAGATGTCCCGAGGAGCCTTCTGCACATTCACATTTGTTACATTTAGAGGAGATAGAGGAGTAGAATTTGTTAGGCTTAACCCTAGAATAATGAAGCCGATGTACTACTTTATATTGGATTAGTTGCTGTTTTGAGTTAATAGAACATGTATTTATAACCCTGATATAATTTTTCCAGTCCTCATTGGTAATTTAAATGCCAAAATCTTTCTCCCAGGAATCTTTCAAATACAGATATGTCGAACAGATCAGTAAAAAACATCTACAAAATGGAAAATCAAATTTAAGGCAGAAAGTAATTTATATATCAGGGAGTTTTTTATTTATTTAGAGAATAAAAAAGATAGAGAAAACGTTCTGTTTACAAATGAGAAACTTTTCTGGCTAACAATGTAACCTGCTTATTCTTATATCGAACCTTTTAGCACCTTTAGATCCTTTCCAGATCTAAATATCTTCCATTAAAAAAATAAATAGGCCTAATAGCAAAAATAATGATGGTGAAAAAATATATAAATAAATAAATAAATAAATAAATAAATAAATAAATAAATAAATAAATAAATAATACATTTTCAAGAAAGGTATTTTTAGTACACAATTTTTTATTAAATCAACAGCCAAAGCTGACATTAATAATAATAATAGTAATAATAATTGTTATTATTATAACAATTATTATAGTTGTTGCTATTATTAATGGTCATTAGATTGTCAAGATAATTCACGTGACTCTTTCTAGCTCCTGTTATCAGTGCTTGTCCTGAAAGTCCTGAAGTAATCAAGACCCGCCCACAGCTAAAATACTATTGGTCAAAAGTTAAACGTAGGAACTTGCTTCAGGAACATGATTGGTTGACTGATGTTACTATTATAATCCCGACGGGTGTCTTGCAGTTAAACTTGTGTACAGTCGCGTGCACGCTGAGTTGAGTCAACAAGGGAATAGATTGACTTGACGTCGTTTGATACAAACACCAGTAAATTGGACAGCTTTCTAGCAAAAGAGAGAGAGAGAGAGAGAGATACATGTTATGGTAAGGAAACTGAGCATTTTCTTGTTTGTCAAAGTAACCCAGCTGCTGGCATGTTCCTGAATTCCCACATTAGCTCAAGCAAACAACATTGTATATATATATATATGTGTGTGTGTGTGTGTGTGTGTGTGTGTGTGTGTGTGTGTGTGTGTGTGTGTGTGTGTGTGTGTGTGTATTCAGCTCGAGTTAACTGCTGTAAATGTAACGTATAATGTAATGTATATGTCAGTACACACGTTCATTCTGTTTGTCCGTAGTAATTTTACATAAATTGATTAATTCAACGAATCTGGTGAAACAAAACCTACAGATTAATGCAAAGTGTTGATCTGAGGCTAATATGAAATAAAATCCAATCCTGGACATTCCTGGGTATTGGTGAATATATTACTGTACAGATTCATCTGTACACCGGTGTGTTGCATTAGTTTGCACAGAAGTTACTTATTAGCTATAATTCATTAAAAGTATTTTCTTAAGGCAGCAAAGTCACAACTGTATTGACTACAAAATGGCTTAAAAGCACAGACTTCTTAAGACCCCTCCCCTCTTTCATTTATTTACTTCAGTGTTTTTAATATAAAATATGAAGCCAATTTAAATGTTCTTGTAACATACAACCAAGGACATTTAGCTGAGCTTATTGGATGTTTGCATTAAGGACATATACCTTTTAAATAAAGTATTATTACATTATTTATGATATTCAGCATATTTATGTGTAATTTACTTTATATTAGGTATATATTTGATCAAGTGACAGCAAGCATTACCAGAAAACCTGGTACACTTATTACAAGATGTGTAGTGGCATCACGTTTAGCCACGTCTTTCCCAATTTCCTTGAGAGATTAAGTTGTCAGAGGGTTTCTGTTTTTATCTGTATTGTAATCCTAGAGAGGAAGACTGCAGCGGGGAATCTCTGATGCCAGAAGTTGTGACCTTTGTCGTTATCATGAGACTTCATGTTGTCATACGTTCCAGGGATCAGCATGTTGTTGTTGGGCCTCTCTGTGCATTTCCATTTTCTTAACCCTTGATTAGGACTGGATTCTATATTTCATAATGCAAGATCCGGTCTTTACTGATTGTTTGGAGAACATTAGCCATTTTCTTTATGGGTGAAGTAAAGGAAGTACAGGTTTGTTTTGTTAAAAAGTTGACTGTGTGTGGACTTAAGGATCTTTTAACACTTTTAGAACATTTAGAATTTAGAAAAGGGGAGTTTGCAACTTTTTACTCATGAAATGCATTACTATAGTCATGAAATGAGTTATTTATAAAACCTTGCTCCGGATAAGGGTTAGCACAGCTTTTATGGTATTAAATGCAGTGACAAAAGTGCAATGTGAATGTTATGATAAGATGTTAAGCAACTGACGGAAATGTAGCTGCTTCACATTCACTTGTATTGGACAGTTGTGGAAACTGTGCGTGGTAATGTAAACAGTGGTTTCAGTGTTGTAAGTAAAATATGTGAAATTATGATGGAAAAAGCTCCAATTTGAGTGAATAAAAATAACACGTACTGCAAATGTGTTTTAAATAATATAAATAATGTACCGTTTTTACACCCAGGATTATTTGTTAACCCTGACATAATTTTGAGGAGTGTTTGGTAAACATTAAGCCAGCATTTTCCAAACTGGTTGTGAGGCCTCTGCAGGTCTTAAGGCAAAGTTTTCAACCTAGTAAATCCAAATGTATTTCTAAAGTTTTTTTTTTTTTAATTTTTTTTGTTTTAAATTTTTTTGAACCTCTTATCTGTTCTTAATTAGAAGATAACTTGTGGTGGAGTTTTTGAAAGGTATAATAATTATTAATACTCGTTATTAATTAACATTATACTGATAGTGTTTACTAACATTGTTAGGGTTAGGGTTACATTTCCACTGTGGGAATAAAAATGTATATAATTCAGGTCAAAATTAACAATAATACACAGTTAAAGTCAGAATTATTAGCCCCCCTTTGAATTGATTTTTTCTTTTTTAAATATTTCCCAAATGATGTTTAACAGAGCAAGGAAATTTTCACAGTATGTCTGATAATATTTTTTCTTCTGGAGAAAGTCTTTTTTGTTTTATTTCAGCTAGAACAAAAGCAGCTTTTAATGTTTTATGAACCATTTTAAGGGTCAAAATTATTAGCCCCTTTAAGCTATATTTTTTTCAGTAGTCTACAGAACAAACGATCATTATACAATAACTTGCCTAATTACCTTAACCTGCCTAGTTAACCTAATTAAACTAGTTAAGCCTTTAAATGTCACTTTAGGCTGTATAGAAGTGTCTTAAAAATATCTTTATGCACTTCCTGACCATCATTCAGGGTTTCAATGACTGTGCTTTTGTTTCTGTGGACCCATTTAGGCAGAATAAACTCTTTTGTTGATTAGATTTGGGTTGGTGACACTTCAGTGTCTGGACAGGTTTTTCAAAAACAATCTCACTTAGAATTCTCTCCACTTTAATAACGCACCCCTAAAACATGTGTAATACACACACACAACTGTTCAAATCAGACTTTTGTAGATTTCTTTGAAGATCCTGTTTGACTGCAGAGCAACCAACACATTCTCAACAAAGAATTCTATTTCAAACGAGTCTCCTGGTTTGGCTTCTGAAACTTGCATCAATTTTGGTGCCACGACCCGGATAGGGACTGAAATCACAAATTTCCAAAACCGTGATGCCGCCATGTTTATTTTACTTTGCTGCAGGTGAAAATAATAATAAAAATAACAACCTTTTCCCTCATTGAGCACAATACATTTTATTTGAAGAAACATTTAAAGTATTTTGGAACAGTAAACATTCATTCCTTTATTTTCCTTTGGCTTAGTCCCTTTATTCATCAGGAGTCGCCACATCAGAATGAACCGCCTACTTATCAAGCATATGTTTTATGCAGTCTTTGGACAGTGTGAGAAACCGAAGCACCCGAGAAAACCCAGGGGGAGAACATGCAAACTCCACACAGAAAAGCCAACTGACCCAGCCGAGGCTTGAATCAGCGACCTTCTTGCTGTGAGACGTCAGTGCTACCCACTGTGCCACTGCACCACCCCTAACAGTAAACATGTCAGAATAAATAATTAAAATAATACATTGACTTTTGCTGTCTTCATTAGGTTAAAAAAACACAGATTTTTCTTTATAAATTGAAAAGAGATCTTTGGATACATTTCTTTAAGCCACTGCACTGTTTGGGTCTGTTTGCTGAATCATGGGCTGACCAGTAACTTTTTGGAGAGTCCTTTTCTGCTGGAGATACTGTTGCCCTTAAAAACGAACTAAAATAGTCGTAAAAAAAACACGTAAATAGCAAAAAATGTTTTACATTTACTGCAGTAATGGTATAACAGAAATATTTTTAAAACCATGACTTTTCCAAATCACAGTAAACCTTGAAACCATTTATCATCCCATGCCTAGTGTATCAATATAGGATCACCACATAAAATATTGCGATGCCATGCTATATACATTTATTTCCCTCTGCTATGCCTACAATTTGCATCTTTATTTCTCATCATCCACTTATAATAAGACAGATGAAAATGTGTCTTATCACCAGGTGTAAACAGATCCCTAGGGTATTCAATAATTAGATTTCAAACCAATGTCCCCAATATCTTAGTGCCTGGTCTGAATGTAATATAAGCTATATTAAACACTAGCTCTCTCAGCTACTGAAAGTATTAATGGGTTACAGGATGATGTTTCTTTTTTCACTGGGGAATGACCTTGAGCAGTGTGTCATAAGATCCTCTGTCAAGAGTTACCAAACATTCATCTTTATTTAGGTGCTTCCACCGCATCACATTCAGATCAAAACATCAATGCTCATATATTTTTTTAATTATTCCCTAATACATATACTAAATCCATATTCAAGTCAAATTTTCTGGGATGGAATCACACGCACATACTGGCAAATAGTGTGCATACACAATCACATATTAGCACGGTGACCAACAAATGCTTTAGTCATACCAGAGAAATGCTTTCGTGCCTTAAACAATTGAACGGTTCACAGGATCAGCAGCGAATTTCTGACTCATAGCTGTGGTTTACTGCCTCACTGAAAGGCAGCGTTTGAGACTTGCTCCAGGAATCTTGACATATTTTTTTGTATTGTGTCTCTTCACACTCTTACTGGCTCCAACTTCCTTTTTTCCCTCCACCACACTTCTTTTGTGATCGTGGAAAATGCAGGAATTGTTCCCAGATTGCTTATGAGTAATTGCAAGCTATGGGAAAGAGGTTATCAGTCTGTCCTCAGAATCAGTGCTTGGGCGTTTCTGTACACCTGCGCTTTTTTCAGATCTAGGGCAGACAGATGGTTGAGAAGGCCCTCAAGCCAAAGCCCCAGACCGGATACTCGGTGACTAATGTCGTTGGAAAGCCACGTAAAGGGAAGAGTCTATTGTCATTGCTGGTTGCTGACATGATGTTGGCAGCTGCATGACTTTACATCTGCTGATACAAACCTGCCAGGGAAGTGTCTATGAGTCTGGCTTTTTTATAGAGAATTATGCCCAGAGACTCATTATTATGTGTTGAATGAATATAAAGAAGATGCATAAATATATCAAGCACTTACTGTCAGTTGCCATAAACTCTATCCTGTAAAAAATCTTGCTGCCTTTTTTATTGAATCAGATTATCTTTTCTACACTGTAAAAAATGCTTGGTTCCACATGATTCCTTCATGTTGTCCCAACACAAATTGATTGTTTAACATAATTGTTTTTACAAATTTAAGTTGACTGAACGTAAAACAATTAAGTTGTGTTGATTCGGCTAATTTTAAATAAGTAAAACTCATTTTTTAATTGTAGACATCTCAACATATATCAACCAAACTGACAAAAATATTAAGTTAAACTTTGCATAACTTAAAATAGGTGGTCCACTATGATATCATATTTTAAACTTTAGTTAATGTGTAATGTAGCTGTGTGAACATAAACAACATCTCTAAATGTAATATGCTCACAGTTCAATGCAAAGGGAGACGTTGGCTTTTACAGAGTTAGCTTAGCAAAGCCTACAGCAAACAAAGTTTGGGGACTACAAAAAATACATCTAGGTTAATGAGATCATAGACCCTTCAGGTTACGCACATACACCACGCGCATACATCCCGCACAGTGAAGGGGTGTGGCCAGAGGGGCTGTAATGTTATAGCAGATGCCGTCAAAACGCTGCTATTTCCACAGAGCTCATTCTGTTTCTGTATTAGAGCTTCCAAAGGACACGACACAAAGAGAGAAGTGCTTACAATTTCATTTTAGTTATGTTTCAGAGAATTATAAAAAAGATATAGCTAGCATTTGACAAAAGACAGCTTCGAGACAGCTTCCAGTTCAGTGCTGGATTCGGTTAATACTCCTCAAAGAAAGAGAAGCTCCTAATAAACGAACCTGTGTATTGTGAGCCACTACCTGTAAGTATTTTTATATGTTAAATTTGATCTATTACAGGCATAGTTACTAGCGTTAATGGTATGTTGTAGCAAGGAAACAATTTAGCTACAAATAAATTTTTACTGTAAACACTCACAATCTTCAGCTGCACTGCAGTGTCTCTCTATGCAGCCGCTTTCCGTGCATTCTGCATCTCAGATAACTCTAGATCTCAGATATCTCTAGATCTCAGATACTTGTAAAAGATATGTGAACGTTTCATATTACTTACACATGCTTATTCTGAATATATGTGAAAGACACTTGTCAAATTTTATTTTAGAGAGCAGGCATGAGGTTCAGCTGTGTGCTCTTCATTTTCTGTCTGATTCAGGCTCAAACTGATACGGCTAACAGCTACTCTGTCTAACAGTGTTTACACAATGCAAAAGGGCGTGGCACTTTTCCTGGTGACATGGAGCTGATCCGCGAATCACAGCACATTATATTAGCTGACCAATCAGAGCCTCTTGAGGGTGGGCTTTCAGAGAAACTATAGGAAATATGACAGTCATTTTCATGTAGCAGTATATAATCAAAGTAAAATATATGAAAAAAATAACTTGATTTTTCTACAACTGAAGCATAAGCATAAGCAAATACACATTGCTTTGCATCTTATAAACACAACCAAGCCTTAAAAATACACTCTGGACCACCCCTTTAAAATGTAGTGAAAACCTGCTTAACTTATTGAAATAAGTTAAAGTAGCATAAAAACAATTGTAGTCTTAACTTTTTGTCATTTGACTTTTTTACAGTATATATTTAACTATTTTGCTGTGTTTATGTAATGGAGCATCTAATAAAATCAGAATTTAGATTTTTTTTGTTGACAAGGATGAAAGTTAATGAATCATCTTATTCCATTTTCCCAATTTCTCTAAATAAGTTTGTTTAGATTTCGATTATCGTGCTCAGCCAAGTAGAAATGCCAATAAAAAACGATTAAACTTATTTTAAGTTTATTTCTGAAAAATATGTAAATGATCAAAAAAATAGCCAACATTACTAAGCACAAACTAGCTAGTCCTGTACTTAATTTGAATAAATTTATTTGTTGTTTGTTTGTTTCTTAAATGTTACATAATTTTATATATTTTTTCATAATAATTTGGTTTTATTTGATTTTGTATTTAAATTTTTTATTTACATATTTTTAAATAATTAAATTTTAATTAAAATGTTTATTTATTTTATTTTTATAATTTGTAAAAGATTTTTCTTGTTATGTTTTTGTTGCTTTATATGTGGGCAAGGGGGAGGCGTAATTGATGTGTGCCCTTGGATAGTTGGATAATCTCAGTTTCCGAGTGACACCACACAATAGACCGCAAAATATTTTCTGTTAATGCCTTCGTGCTTCAAAAGTTGGATGAAATTCAGCTCTTTCGTCAGTACCCTCATGCCAGGGTCATCAGATGACAGGGATTTACCCTGCCAAGGTTGTTAAGAAGTACGTCTGGCCAGACAATTCAATACGCTACATTAAACTCTGCAGCCCTGGGTGGGAATAAATTCAGACTGGTCATGTTGTTGCTAATATTTCACAGTTCTTTGGTGAATCTGAACTGTTTTTGCGTGCCTGGCTGAAAGGTGGTTTGGCTTGAAGAAGTGAATATATTTGTCTGCACTTTGAGTGTCATGCCTGAACTGTTCAGATGCCAGAGAGGCCTTTTGATAGAAAGCTGGCTTTAACATTAAAGGAGAATGTGCAGTTAGTCAAAGATTTATACTCCATTTCCTCAGTGCCTTTGCCTTTGTTGTCATTATATCCTAATATTGATTAACTGTTATATGCAATTAAATAGAATGTATAAATTAAATATAAATGTGTGTATGTATATAAACAGTTGAGGTCAAAATCAATAGCCTTGCTCTGAAAATGTAATTCTTTTAAAAATATTTCCTGAGCGTAGTTTTTTTTTACTATATACTATATAACATTTTTATAAAAAAAAAATTCTAATAACTAATTTGTTTTGTCTTTGCCATGATGACAGTGCATTATATATATTTTTTTTCTTAAATTTGTTTCTTTTTAATTAATTTCATTTTTCATTTAAATAATAATAATATTATTTTAATATTATTTATACTTTTCTTTCATTTTTTCATACATTATTTTTTCATTTATTTTTATTCATTTTTTTATATTTTTTCATTTATTATTTATTAATTTTATTTTTTCATTTAATTTTTTATTTGTATTTTTTTAATTTTCAATTTTTTATTATTTTGTGCTAAAAATACATTCAAATATATACTATAAAACAATTAACATCCAATAAAACTAAAAAGCTCTTTAATGTAAATGTGCTCTTTTAAAATTGTCTTTTTTCATAGCAATTTTATCATTAAATATTAATATATGCAATTGAAAAAAAAACTGTACACATACTGAACATGTATCTTATAAGTTCAGACAGGAACAGCAGTGCCTCACTGCCATACCTATAAGGTGACTGTATTAAAGGCAGCTAAAAACATGCAATGGGAGTGGCCTCACCCAAATCCCTCCCTCTGCTCCGGAATCCTCCAATGGTAAGAATGAGTGGGTGGAACTTCACCTCCAGCAGATCCCTCCCACCCTAAATGAAAGCCCATTGTGGAATGCACACATTCTCTCCTACATGTACACACACCCTCACGTATGTTCCTCAAGTCCTCTCTCCTTCCTGTTTTTCACAAGTTCCTGCATTTTTTACTGACGCTAGTGTTGTCGCCTCACACTGGAAGGGAGTTCAAGCTTCCCAGGAATCCCTTGTTTGAGATTCCTAGCAAGGAGAGCCGGAAAGAAGAGTGCTTTTGAACACCTACCAGCTCATGTTTGTTGTGAAGAGCGAGCTGACCATGCTTTGGAGCTTATTTCCTTGGTGTAGCTGACATTGGTGAGGGGGGTTGAAAAATTTGGCTTTGGAGGAGGTGAAAGAGGAAACCCCATTCACTGAAACGTTAAGCCAAGTGTCTCCTTGGGGAGATCTAAACTTCACTACCTTATGATGGCACTCCAGAGGATAAACGTTCTCAAAAGCTGGTGAAACATGCCTGGGAGAGGAGATTGGGTTTAGTTATGGAGTCAATAAGGGAATCTATTCTTCATTTGACCTTTCAGATGTCTACTTATAAACGGGCCACGCTGGAGGAAGAGGAGCTGTTGGACACCGGTTCTGATGGGATCTACCACACCTCTAGCATGCAGGTGAGAACCCATTTCTTTGGCATATTTTTTTTTCAAGTATTTCTGTAATTAAGTGAGGTGTAGAACAGTATTGTTGATCTCTTTATTAAACAAGACATATTTAATGGTTCCAGGACACTGTGGCAAGTTACTTCCTCATGCTTTTCCTTTCAAACGTCCTCCGTGTTTTAGTGCAGTTCAAGTTGTGTAAATACGCCTGACACTTGTGTTTACTTTTAGTTGGTGCTCAGTCTCAGAAACTTCTTTGTATGCTGGCAATATTGTTTGATGAGTTTTGTAGCAGGAAAAAAAACATTTGGAATTTATAAACTGCAGTTAAAAAGACTGTAGAGTGTTAGAGTGTTAGTTTAGTTATTTGTTTAAGGATTGTGATTGTGGGAGAAAGAATAGTTTGCATACAAATGATAGAACTGACATTTGAAACTTGTAAATAGCATTGTGAATACTTTTTAAAAGCCTGGATTTCAATATTTGTTTTCAAAAGAAGTGTTGCTTGAACATTTAGGGCCCTATAATACACCTGACATGTTTGGCACGATTTGTTGCAGTTTTCAGACTAGCGCAACCCTAATTTTTACGTTTTGCCTCACGTTGTTTAAATAGCAAATCCATTTGCGCTACTTTGTGGACTCATGGGTGTGCTATAGTCTGAAAAGGAGGTCTCAAGGCGCGTTGCTATTTTGAGAAACTGAAATAGATTGCGCCACTGACCAACATAAAGCTGGTCTAAAGTCCAGCGCCGAGCATGTTAGTTATGCGCCTATGCAGGTCCAAACGCTTACACATAGCTTAATACACACAGTATCTACAGCAATACACAAATATATTTACATCTGAAAAAATTAAAGGATTAAAATGTTACAAATATTATTATTTTGCTTGCATTTGTATAATATTATTATTAGTAGAATTATTTATTATATGCATAGTGTAGATGTGTCCTCCTGTCGGGTTTTGGAGACGTATGCATCACCATTTGGGGCATAAGAATAGGAAGCGTGTTTAGATATAACTCCGTTTTTTGACCACATTTCATTATTATTGTTCATATTATTAAAACAAATTCTTCAGAAACAAATATTTGCACTCAGTGGATTGCTTACAACACTGTTTCCTTATCTACGAAAGCAAAGGAGTAAAGTCGAGTAAAAGTAAAGTAATGAGAAAGTAAAGAGACCGAATAGAGGAGGCTTGTTCTTTATCCTTACGCTGCAGATGCATTCGGTTTTTTCTCTTACAAAGTCTGCCATGTAAATAGCAAATGCGCCATAGCGCGATGCATTTGACTTTTAAAGGGAGTGTGAGATGAGACTCTGACTGGTTTAATGCATGTTATGCTCAAAACACACCCATAAATTGTTAAGAGAATAAGCACAACCCTGTTAGACCATGTGCCAGGGCACAAAGCGTATTTTTCCGTCCTTAAAATAGCAAAAGTGGATTTGGATATGCCCTTAATGCTTTTGCATCATGTGCTTTAGATTGTAAAGCCTAGGTCTTTTAAAATAGAGCGCCAAGGCATTCATTTAATTAAGGGTTCAGCAAAAAATATTAATATTGTGAAACAAATGAGCTATTTTAAATATTTTATTTATTTTAATATATTAAAAAAAAATTCTGTTACTGAAACAATGTTCATATAAAGCAATATAATCTTTTTAAGGAATCATTTTAAAAATGGTGATTTGCTGCAAATTAATTATTATTATTTAAAATGTACAATTATAATACAATTATAATAGCTATTATTATTATTATTATTATTATTATTATTATTATTATTATCATCATAACTTGTTCTGCTTTGTTTTGGGGGTTATTATAAATAAATGTTTTATTATATTCATATATGGATTTTATAAATTGTTTTTGCTAACAAAATGAATATTTTGCTAACATTAATGATTTTAATGCATCTATGTTGAATAAAATGGCATCAAAATAACTTTCCCCTGTACATTTGAATGGTAGAAGTGTATTGATTTTATTTGTCAAATACAGTAGACTGTAAGAATAAAACCATACAGTTTGACCGATCTACTTTCACCTGATCAGACATTTATTACCTTTTTGTAGTAGTTCAATGAAGTCACATTGATCCATATTTGACTTGAATTAAAAACAGATGTTACCACGTTGTTTTACCTGCCTAAGCATTTTTGCCAGACTCTTTCTGTTGCTGCTGATTTGCATAAAACTGGCAAATGTTTATATAGGAAAATAGATTCTTTGATATTTGCTCTGTAAAAACAGCTAGACCATTTCAGTGTATATTTGTGTTAGACAGAAATACCTCTATATGTTGTAATAATTATGAAATATCTACCGTTTCATCTAGTCTTTTGTTTCCCACACTTCACATTTGTTGTCCATTTGTTTTGTTTTTTCCATCAATGAGATCTGGAACTTTATAGTCCTTTAACCTTTCCTATAATATTTTCTCTGGATGACATGTGGAGTATTCAATGTTCTGGGATGGCTAATTGAAACCATCTCCCTCTCTTTGTTTTACTTTATTCCTTTGCTCTCTTTGACCCTCGAAAGCTCTGGGTTTGGCATTAGGGCTCATTGAAGCCATACAACACACACAAACACAAGTCACCCAGCACACATCCAAACTAAGCTGAGTAATTGCACAGCTGGGCACCTGGCCACTAGAAGTGACTTTTCAACTCTGTGAGCTCAGCAGGACTTAATCTGATTTGAGTTACAGAAATCATTTCTTTATATGAAATCTACAAGACTTGTTTAATGGGTCGAGAATTTGAATCAAAAGAGAAGTAATCAGGAAATGTTTAAAGCTTAAAGTGAATAGTTTTTAACTGAGATTTTAACTACTTGAAACTGTGATCTTTTGTGATTTTTATAAAGTCATTGGCTTCCGGCATGTCATTCATTAATTTTCCTTCGGCTTAGTCTCTATTTCAGAGGTCATCACAGTGGAATGAACCGCTAACTATTCCGGCATATGTTTTGTGCAGCAGATGCCCTTCCAGCCGCAACCCAGCACTTGGAAACACCCATACACACTCATTCACACACGTACACTACGGCCAATTTAGTTTATTCAATTCACCTATAGCGCATGTGTTTTGACTGTAGGGGAAACTGGAGCACCCGGAGAAAAGCCACGTGAACAGGGGGAGAACATGCAAACTCCACACAGAAATGCTTACTGGCACAGTTGGGACTCAAACCAGCGACATTCTTTATGTGAGGTGACAGTGCTAACCACTGAACCCCTATGCCATCTGACTTCCAGAACTTTGGGAGACAACAAATGTACTGGCAAACCAAAATTAACAATTCAAGTGGCTTTTGGCGATGCATTGAGGTCTCATGAAGTGAAAATCACAATTGTAACAATATTATATTTTAATCCATAACCTCAGCAAATGTTAATTGACTCCTAAATGCATTCCAGTCCATCCTAAATAATTTTCCAAAGATAGAATTATTAAAGATACTCAATGGTCTACTATCTCCTGTAAAAATACAGAATGTAGTTCTATGTGCACTCCGCTGACTGCGCACACACCTCACAAAACGAACAAGGTTTTTATGCTTGATGCGTTTGCCGTTGTGATATTCTTTAAAACCACAGGGGACAGTCAAAAGAAAGCGACCGTAAAATAAGACGGACAAACATAAAGTAGAAAGTTTCTGGAACTACATCATATCATTAATATTGTTCAAAAAATTGTAATTAATTATTTTTATAAATTGTTTTAATGATTAGAAGGATTTTTATAACCATTCAAAAAAACTTTTTAATCAAATTACATTACTTGCATTACTTGCTTTTGTTTATATCTCGGACAGTTCTACCTATTAAAGTTTATTAAAATATTGATGACAACAGAACATGGGTTGCTCTACAAATTGTTTTTTATTATGAAAAGAATTAAAGCAAAAAAAAGTACACTTATTAAAAAATACTGACGGTTTTTTTAAGCCCACTGCACAATTCACACATTACTGTTTGGCTAGTTTGTGTCCTCTACTTGTATGGTAAAAGGCAATAATGGTTCAACATTCCTGACCATTATCACCAATAATTTTTATATTTTTGTTACTTAATTTTAGTTTTGTAGCTATTAAATAGATTGTATGTATGTGTGTGTGTCTGTGTGCGTGTGTATATGTATATGTGTGTGTATATATATATATATATATATATATATATACATATAAAAACATATAAATGTAGGAAAAACATATTCTGTAGTTATTTATTAAAACCACATGGCTCTCTACTTTTGCCATGGTCTCTTTTTTGTTTTTAACAAACTTATCCCTCAAGTTTTTTAAACTTTTTAACAAAAACTGTCTTCCTTTTTCACAGCTGTTGCAATTTCTAGCCAAGAATTATTGGTCATCTGGTTATCCCTATGATCACGCATGGACGGATCATAAAGATTTCTGTGCAGTTTTACCCATTTCAGACAAAACCTTTTCAAAATGATTCATATTCAACTCAAATGAAATGTGGTGCTGCACGAACTGTTCAATCAAGTCTTAAAAAAACGTTGTGTGCTTCGCCAGCTTAAATCATGTCACACTTTCTCAAAGCGAACCTCTGCAAACACCATGATGACGTCACAGTCGCTGCGTGCATTCAAGCGAACTAGCAAAAGCGTCAAGTATATATCAGCCTTAACCTGATATATTAGCCTTACCAAGCCCAAGTATTGGCTTCAATGCATTACTCATTACATGTGAATTTGAGTAAAACTACAAGTGTGGATAAAGTGATAACAAACTACAAACATGGTGGACGGGTGAGATCGACTATAAAAAAGTGTGACTGTGCAGGGTTGAAGGTGCAGGGTTCCACACAATTTATTCATTTAGTCCCAACACAAATCGATTAAGTTAATTAAAAAATTTAAGTGGATTGTACATAAAACAATTAAATTGTCCCCTCAAAATCTCAAAATGTTTTTGTTTCATCTCATATTAAATAAGTTTGAACAAGCAGCAAAATCATCTTTTTGAGTGTACAGGCTTTGGTTAAGATGTTTAAATGTCTTGAATTAATAGCTAACCCACTGGAAAATATTTAAATCATGTTGTTTCATCTGTAACAACAATGTTTCCCAGTGATGGGTTGCAGCTGGAAGGGAATCCGCTGTGTAAAACGTATGCTATAAGTTGGCGGTTCATTCGGAAAGAATGCATACTTTTGTATACTCAAAAGTATGTTTCGTTTTTTTCATCAAAACGTAGGACGTAGTATATGTAGATGAATTGAGACACTGCAGCGGTGTTAGTAGTTAGTACTTCCACGGATTCAGCCAAAAACTTCTTTTACTTTTTATATATCACTCATTGAAATACTTGGAAAAACCCTGGAATTTAAACTTTTTTGACTAATTTAAAATTATTCACACCCCTTGCAAAATCTGGCTTAAAATAATTTTTATTCAACCAGCAAGTTCGTTTTTTTTAACCGAAAATAACACAGGCTTTTCCCAAAAGATAATAAGACATTGTACAAGAGACATCATTGTGGAACAAAATATTTCTCAGCTTTTATTTACATTCGAACAAAAGCTGTTTAAGTCAGAATTAGGGTATGACAAATTTAAGGCTTGACTGTAGGGCTGGGCGATATGGCAAAAATGCAATGTAGATTAATTATTTTCCATGTTGAACAATAACGATATATATTTTGATATAAGTTGTTTGCTTCCATATTTAAAAGAGTACCCCAACAAAAAATTATAGGGTCCATTAAATTGCATAACACATTTTCTGTGTGCGATTAATATTTGGCGGCCAAAAATTAGACATTCGGTACATATCTAATATTAACACACTACTAGATTCCCATTGTTGCACATTTTGCAACAGTTATTGTTATTGACATAAATTTTATTGCGATTTGATATAATATTGTTTATCGGCCCAGCTCTACTTGACTGTATATTAAATGGTTTGGTAAGAGTGGAGGCTGAGACCATTTTTGGGTGAACTATCCATTCAAGAAAAACGTTTCATGTAATATCATTGCTTTTAAGCTAAACAATGGAAATATTAAAACATCTGTTGAATGTCTCTTTCCAGCTATTAATTTTGAATAGTAATGTGTTTGGCAGAAAGATGTTCAGACTTGCCAGTCATTTCCTAGAAGAGAGCATTTCCTAGAAAATAGGAAGTTTATGAATGTGTTGTTGTGGGTTAGTTTGTCTCTTAAGGATTTCATGCTTAATCCGATGCCGATAACTGCTCTGGGTGCAGTACCATTTGAGATATGCCGTCAAGACCACAATAATTTTCTGTGGTCACACTAACACTGTTACAATGAGAGGAAGCAGGCCAGCATTCCACATGATTTGAAGGCAGCAATCCTTTAGTTAAATGTCTTGCATAAATAACCTATTTGAATGATCCTTCAATCCTATCCATTCTTTGAAACATCATTATTTTTTAAGGGTGAAATGTGATCTGTATTTTGAACTGGAACAAAAAAACAGTCCCACCAAAGTTTAATATTATTTTAGGACATGATCGTATATCATTTCTTAGGCAGTGCTGGATTGAACATGAAATAAAATCATTACGTGTACCTAGGCATGGGCCGGTATAAGATTCTGACGGTATGATAACCTTGGATAAAAATATCACAATTTCACTGTATCACGGTATTGTGATTACTGCTCTAAAATATATTCTTTTTAAATGTCTGTGTAAAAAAAACTAAAAGTTTTTTTTTACCCTTTGAACACAATATATTTTATTTTGAGAAACATTTTATAATATTTTGAAGCAGTTAACTTGCCAGGCCAAATAAAGAAAATTAATCATTGACGTCTGCTGTCTTCATTAGTTTCAAAAACACAGGTTTATTTACAATTTAAAATAGCATCTTTGGATATCTTTTCTGCTGGAGATGCTATTGTTAAAAAAAATGTAAATAAAAAAATCTTACACATACCTTACGAAAGGTATTAGAGAAAATTTTGGCGGTATGAAAACCTTGACTTTTCCAAACCGCGGTATACCTTAAAAACAGTTATCATCCCATGCCTACATGTACCAGTGTTTTCTAGATTATATACTGAATATCATGTTCATTTCTTGGATTGGTTCTTTTACAATCCTTATCATTTGCTGGGTTAGTCATTTCAGTCCAAACCTTTATATTCAGTTTTTGTGATTGTCAGGTTGGTGTACAGCGTGGTCTGGGTCTCCGATGCTGGGCAGAGAAAACTCACTCCGAGAGAAAACTCATGGTCCTCGTTTGCACTCTTTCTGTGGCTCTGTTCATCTGCATCTTGTCTTTGGGTCTGCACTATAAAGAATGTAAGTGACTGGATCCTTTCAGTTGATAGTACTCATATTATATGCACATGTATTGTCATTTATATGCTTGACAACAAAACTATTGTAAGGACCTAAAGGGATAGTTCACCCAAACGTGAAATCATTTACTCTTAACTTGTTCCAAACCTGTTTGAGTTTCTTTCCTCTGTTCAACATGAAAGAAGATATTTTGAAGAATGCTGGAAAACACTAATTATTGACTTAGATTTTGTTACTATGGAGGTCAATAGTTACCAGTTTCCAATATTTTCCAAAACAGAATAAAAAAAGATTTGGAACTACTTTATAGTGAGTAAATATACATTTTGGGATAAATGATCCCTGTTAGGATTGTTTTTTGCAGTATAAACAGCTACAACTTGGTACTTGGTGTTTTGGGCCTTCACTGGGATTCTTAATTAGTCTTTAAATGTGTCATTAAATTATTCTTGCTCTAAATATAGTTTAGGATTTTCTGGTATATAAGCTATTGTTTACTAAATGATGTTTCAGTGAGTGCCTTATGTAAATGTATGATAGTACATTTGCAAAATCTATGATAGTCATTATTCACATTTTACAATATGTCCATGATGATATGGGGCAGCAGTGCAAAATAAACAACAGCATGTATTCAAAAGCTATTTTATAACCTGTATTTTGATAGCGGCTCTCTGATATATGCAAATTACTCAGCATTTTCCTAAAATGTTCTGCATTTAAATATTTAAAAGAACTTTTGGTTTGTGGATTTCTAAGAAAAGACTGCAAGAAACAATTTGAACAATTGCACTACAAAAAAAAATTATTTGTCAGTTGGACTGAATGAACTGTAAAACAATGTAACACTTGATTAGGCTTGCACAGTATATCCTTTCAGCATCGATATTGCAATGTGCGCATCTGCAGTAGTGACATCGCAGGATACACAATGTTGAGTCTGAATTATAGTTGACCAGGATCCACAAAATTGTATTTAAATACTGTTTTTATACGAATTTATACAATTTATTCAGCAACATTCGTACTTAGAATTTTTGTTTCTAGTCCAGATATCTACATTTCAGAGCAAAAACAAGATTATTTTACTTACCCCACTGGCAGATCATTTTGCTCGTTGGAAAATGTTTACTTGATCTAATCATTTTTTAGATATTTGTACTAGAAATGAGACGAAGCAAAGTATGAAAAGCATTTTTTGCATTGTGATTATTTAATATCTCTACCTGAGTACTTTTAGACTCCCCAGAAAACCAGTTCAAGCTATATTGTGAAACTGTATTCATATCGCAATATTTATCGCAGAGCAATAAAATATCACAATATCAGATATTTTTTTCAATATGGTGCAGCCCTACACTTGATAATTTATTGTATACTTTATGTATTATCAGAAGACCTCATAAAACCTAAAACTTTTTTAAATCTTCTATGGAGCTAATCCAATAATTGGTTCCTGTATTAATGAAAAATAGCTAAATGAGTGGGGTCTGTGTACTACAAACAACTCCAAGCAATCAGTCCTCTAATGTTGGGGAGTAGTTTCTATCAATCTGATTGTTGGTTGCCAAATAGGTCATTCCAGGATGACAAACACAGAGTTTTATAACAGAAAAAATCCACCAATATGCTCTCTTCTGTCAAAACACTGAAGCTGGTTTTTATTTGATTGTTTATTTTAACTTTTTTTTTAATTCCATACATATTAATAAATGTATATTCTGTATTTTTTAAACCTATTTTTAACATAGTTTTTCAAACTAAGACTCTATGATCTGAAACCTTTTCTCGTTTTCTATTGTAGTTATTCTTGTAGAGTAAACTGAATTCCACTTCCTGGTATTCAACCATCTGCTCAAGCAAGACGAATTGCTGTATGACAGAACAGCGATTTTTGTTCAAGGCAGTTTGCCTTCGATTTCCTCAACCCCTATTAGGCCTTAACCTTCTTGTCCTTTTCTCTTCAGATTATGAGCTGGGGATGCATATTTTAAACCTAATATGTTTCTTAGAAGAGCCTACAGAGAATCTATTGTTACTGCCTTCACCCTGTTTCCACTTTCCAAATAAAAACACTACCCTTTAACTCCAATTATTTTTAGTATTAAACTTAAAACTTGCAAAAACCCTCATTCATGGACTCAAACCAAGACCAAAGCCAAAGTGAACACAAAGTCGTGCGTGTATATACACATAAAGATATTTGGTGTGAGCAAAAACACGCCGTTTAAGTGCATGTCCCTTTAAATGCAAATTAGATATTGCTTTTCACAAAGGGGTGAAGTCTTTACATGCTATTCTGATACTCCAGAAACAATAAAACAAGCCCGTTTCACACAGTCAAAATATCAGGAATGACCAGTGGCAGAATAAAGATTTAAATTATGTTCAAACCAACGTCAGACTATGAGGCAGAGGAAGAGGTTACAACTTTAAAACTAAACCAGAGCATTTCTGATTGGTTAGAGAACACATTTATGTAGTTGTTGTGGAGTTAATTCAACTGATTGACTGGTATGTTTCTGTTCTGATGTGCTGCCTTTGCAAAAAAAAAACATTACACTATTATGATATACACAAATTATGCAGATGCTGACGTTTTAAGGATCAATTTAACAACATAGCTCTGGTCACTGTTAAAGGGAGAGTTCACCCAAAACTGATAAGTCTGTAGTCATTTAATTGTTCCAAACTTGTTTGACCTTCTTTCTTCTGTTGACCACAATAGAAGATATTTTGAAGGAACCTGGGAACCTGTACCCAGTATTTTTTTTTCTTACCATGTAAGTAGCAGCGGTTGCGGGTTTTCAGCTTTCTTCAAAATATCTTCTTTTGTGTTTAAGAGAAGAAAGAAACCCATAAAGTATTGGAACCACTTGAGGGATAGTAAATAGTGAGTACATTTTTATTTTATTTATTTGGTAAACTATTTTTAAGTTTTTAATATATTTCTGCAAAAACACATACTAAAATGTTACTCTTTGTGGTTGCAAATGGTTAATATTGTTGATTTTCACTTCTCATATCACTCCAGTGTGCTAATAAAATGTATTTTTTTTAGTCTGAGGACAAATAATATCTGAGGAAATGCAGTACTTTGATCTCCTGGGTTTAATCGCTGTACTTTTTTTGAGTAACTGTTCTGTGTGGCCTCTTTATTTGATCATCATTCTGAATAAATACAGTCCTTTTCTCAGAATCCACGTTTTGGCATCAGTCCCGATAAAGTGAACAGTTCCAGATGGGTTCATGTCCTGAGATCTTCCTCAAAGAGACATTCATAGGATATTTATGATGTGCAGATTGAATGCAGTTTGAGCAACAGCACTGAAAGTGTAGCTCACTCAAACCCAGAACCATAATCAAAGCTGTGTTGATTTATTGCACAATTTTATAAGGATAAGTAAGTGTTGTGGGGATGTATATACTAGTTTTATGGATTGAGCCAGAACTGCACTTAATTTATGAACATCCTGGTGGAAATGACATCAGGAAGGCTTTCTTGTCTGTTTTGACATGCATGTGAGATATATGCTTGCGCAGCAGCTTATTTACATGTTTTTTTTTTTTTTTTTTTTTTTTTTTTTGTAGCTCATCCGGGACTGTGCCTGTCGGAGCCATGTGTGAGTGTGGCCAGTGCAGTTTTGGGGTCTCTCGACCGATCGGTGGACCCCTGCCAGGACTTTTATAACTTTGCATGTGGAGGCTGGATAAGGAAAAACCCCCTGCCTGAGGGCAAGTCCCGCTGGGGGCCTTTCAGCAACCTGTGGGAACATAACATGGCTGTCATGAAGAACTTGCTGGGTAAGAAAAACAAAACGATGAACAATTGTATTATTGTAAAATTGCTTATTAAATATATACAGTGCTCTTAAATTAATAATTTCTAAAGGACACTATACAATAAGATATATGTGCATATACATTAGATTAGTCAGTACCAAAGCCAAAACAAGAACTAATGTAACAAAATAACTTAAGATCATGGTGCACAAATTAGTACACCCATATGAATATATTAGGAAAAAATATTAAATAAAAATTGAAGAGGAAATAAAGTTAATCATAAAAAAATAAATCTTGTTGAAATTTAGTCTTTTTTTTATGTATTATCACTCTATTTCCAAAGATGTTAGGTCACCAGACTCTTATATTAATGACATGGAGTGGCCTAGTCAAAGTCCTGACCTGTATCCAATTGAGATAGTGTGGCATGAACTTTTAAAAGACGGTTAATACTGGAAAACCCTCTAAGTGGCTGAAATACAACAGTTCTGCAAACATGAGTTGTCCAAATTCCTCCACAGCTCCGTAACAGACTCATTGCAAGTTATCGAAAATGTTTGATTACAGTTGTTGCTGCTAAAGGTGGCCCAACCAGTTATTAGATTTAGGGTGCAAACACTTTTTTTAACACCGGACTATGAAGTTTTGTATTTTGTTCTCTTTTAATAAAGTCTTCATTTTAAAACTGCATGATGTGTTTACTTGTTATATTTGACAAATATTTAAATTTGTTTCATGATCTAAAACTTTAATGTCAGAAAAACATGCAAATAAAAATAAAAAATCAGTAAGGGGCAAACACCTTTTCACACCACTGTATAACTTATTAAATAATGTATTACTCATTAAAATGTATTTATGCTGACTATATAGATCATTTCTTTTGTAATCATTTAGTGATAACTGTCTTTAAACAGAGTCATTATAGATAAAGTAAAACCCCTTTTGTTACTTCAAATTAAAATAATTCACAGAAATGTATATAAATAAGGAAAGTAACATTGTGGTTAAGCTTGTTGCCACAGAGATATTTTTCATTTTAATGTAGTTTATCTTGATGATAAAATAACTGAAACTAGAATAAAACTACAGACATGTTTGAAAAATAAAAAAATTATAAAAAACTCATTATGAATAAAGCAGGAATGATGTTCCCATGAATGCACCTACTAACTTATTGGCTTCGTTTTGCTTTGCTTTAAGGGATTTTTCATATAACAATTTTTTTTATTTCTATATTCAGAGAACACCAGCATGAAAAGTTTGAGCGGAGCAGAGCAGAAAGCCCAGTGGTATTACCAAGCCTGCATGAACGAGAGCAAAATTGAAGAGCTTGGAGCAAAACCACTCCAGGACCTCATCAATCAGGTGACCTCAGATACACACACACACACACAATCCCAGCCACCTTATTTAACAAAACGAAGCTCCAAAAATCTGCTATAAACATATCAGCCTTAATGAAAACCAGCTTTTAGTCTTATTCTGGGATAATAATTCTTAATAACGGAACATTATTTTTCCAGACGGGAGGTTGGGGCTTGAAAGGCCCGTGGGAGAAGGACAACTTCCAGGAGGTTTTACGGATTGTGTCAGCCAACTTCCGAACCTCTCCCTTTTTCACAGTTTTTGTCAGCACAGACTCGAAAAGCTCCAACAGCAACATCATACAGGTGGAAACACTTATGATTCTGTTCATTTCAATCATCATGACGTCGACAGGAAATTCTGCACTGTTTTAGATATGGTGCTTTCTTTTATGATATCTGTCGGAATATATTCTGGCTAGGGCTGTTAATTTAACATGTTAATTAGATATGTAAAACAATATATGTTTTTAATGCATCCGCCCCCAGACCCAAACTGTTAATAGTTTGACTCCATGCCAATGAAGCCTATAGAATGCAGTTATATGACTTTAAATTTCAAAACATTTAGGCAAGAATGCCCTTTTTTTTTTACTGTATTTTATCATATTTATGTTATATGATAAAGTAAAGCAATATAACATGAGCAATGAGTTCAATATCACAAGTGGGCTGCTTTTTTGTTTTTTCTCAGACTACCCTAAGTGATATGTGATATTTATTATTTTATAAAACAGTTCAGTAAATAACACATTAAGATTGTGTTATATTTTAGACACAAAAGTGTCTGTTTTTGCTATTTTTTCCCATTTAAAAAAATATTACCTATGAAGTAAAGCAGAACATTTGTTGCAACAGTTGGAATCAGAATTAGTAGCCCCTCTGATTTATTAGCCCCCCTGTTTATTTTTCCCCCAATTTCTGTTTAACGGAAAGAAGATTTTTTTCAATACATTTCTAAACATAATAGTTTTAATAACTCATTTCTAATAACTGATTTATTTTATCTTTGCCATGGTGAAAGTAAATAAAATTTTACTAGATGTTTTTCAAGACACTTCTATACAGCTTAAAGTGACATTTAAAGGCTTAACTACATTAATAAGGGTAACTAGGCCATTTGAATAACCATTATCATGTCGGAAGTCCAGTTCTGGAATTAAGGAGTTAAAGTTGATTTCCAATTGGTAAGCACTACATGTGTTTCTTTTCTGAATGAGTCCACATTTTGTATGAATCAGTTGAACCGATGGTTCAAGAGCTGTTTCAAGGGCTGAGGAATGAATCCATTAATTATTAACTAAAACACTATTAATTTAACTAAACAAACTATTCATATTTTCTCCTTTGTGCCATTTTAAACTTGCATCAGTTTCTTTCTCTTGTGGAACTTACTAAATTTTGAAGAATGTTGGTAATCAAACTGTTTTGGATAAATAGTATGCCAATCTATCTAACAGCTATTTATTTAGAAAATAAAAACTTCTGAAAAAAAAAAGCATAACCATTCATTTATTTTCCTTCGGCTTAGTCCTTTTATTCATTAGGGGTCGCCACAGCAGGAATTAACCACCATATCTTATCCAGCATATGTTTTACGCAGCGGATGCCCTTTCAGCTGCAACACAGTAATGGGAAACACCCATAGACACTCACATTCACACACATACACTGGCCAATTTAGCTTATGAAATTAAGTTATACTGCATGTCTTAGGACTGTGGGGAAAACCGGAGCACCCGGAGAAAACCCACGCAAACTCAAACTCAACTCTTTCTTTGTTGATACTAAAATTGTCATTTTTGTGCAGGTGGATCAGTCAGGATTGGGACTCCCCTCTAGGGAATACTATCTCAATAAGACCGCCAATGAAAAGGTAAACAAAGAGACCATATGTTGTTCATGAACGTGGGAAACATTGTGCTGTGGTCTAAAGCTCGTTGTCATTCCTTGTTCAGTATTTGAATGCTTACTTGAACTTTTTGGTGGAACTTGGAGTCCTCTTGGGCGGCTCACAGGACACCTCGCAAAAAATGATGGAGGAGATTATAGAGTTTGAAACCACCCTGGCAAACATTACAGTGCCTCAGGTGGAGCGACGGGATGAGGAGGAAATATACCATAAAATACAAGCCAATGAGTTAGCTGTAAGTATTCCTTACTAGTTACTATAGCACTCATTTAAATGTATGGTTCATTTCTGGTGGATCATGACTAGACCTGCAGATTTTTGAGCCCATCATGCAATCTATTTATTTACTTGCTTATATATATTCAGTTTTGATTTATTTCAATTAAATTATTGAATAATATGCAAATGTTTATAAGATCTTTCCTCAGGCCATCTACCTCATGAACAGTTAAATATTCCCCTACTGCAATAAACATGCTTTCTCATAATCACTTGTACACTGCACTTTATAACAATTTACAATGCAATACTTTCTCATACATTCAGATCTTTTTGACTAAATGCATCTCTGTTTAATGTTTATCATCTTTTTTTTTCATATTTATTTTGTGTTGTCACTTTATGTACACTGGAAGCTTCTATAGCCCAAACAAATTCTTTGTGTGTGTGAAGCACACTTGACAATAAAACTGATTCTGTTTTATGTACAATACAGTTTGTAAAGTAATATTTTCAGTTTTTATTAGACATACATTATATGATAGACTTGCATTGTTTACCAAACAAGTGGTTCTAATGGGAGTTTTAAAACAACATAAAATAAAATATGAAAAATTTATAATGAAATAATCTTCTATTCAGTGGTTCTCAAACTGTGGTACGTGTACCACTAGTGGTACACAGGCTTCCTTCTAGTGATATGCGGAGGAATCGATGAATAATTAAAGTAAAAAAATGAACACACTTTTAACCCTTTGAAGAATTCGATAACACCGATGTGCTCAGTAAATTAATTTTAATAGGCTAAACCTTTTATTTTATTTTCAATTTTCTAATGTTTGTTATGTATTCTATTATTTGAAGCTAATTTCCTCAACATATTTGTAACAGTTGTTGGGGCGTATCCTGTATTTCTATATCCCAATGTTGACAGGTATGGTTAAATGACCTGCTTTTCTGACTCACAAAGCCTACTTTAACGTGCAGTAAGCAGATCTTTAATTCATATATTTAAATTAGATTTCAAAGCTATACAAATAAGTCATATATACATGCAATATCTGTTAAAAAAAATTATTAAAAAGAGTTTTTTATTTGAATATGATGACATATAGCCTATATTTATGAGGACCAAGGAACATTTCCAGGTTTTGATGAATAGGCTACAATATGTTAATACTTTACATTTAAGTACAGCACATTTCTTTTTACTTTTTAAGAACATTTTTTATTAACTTTTAGAAGCATGTTTAATTTAAACATTATTAATTTTTTTACCTGTAAGCACAGTTGCTTACAGCACATGTTTAAACTTATTTATAATGTTAAAAGTGGCTGACAATAATAAATATTCTTAATAATAGGATTTAATCTGCCTGGTTTTAGAACTGTCTAATTAGGCCAGCTACACTACTGTATTTAATAATTTTTTTTTTACTGAGGTGGTACTTGGTGAAAAAAGTTTTAGAACCACTGCTCTAAACACATACTTGGCGGTAAATGAGTGAGTGATTAGTTATGTGGTCATTGATTCATTTAAAGATCTCATTAATTTAGCAAAGAAATGATCAGATCTTTATATGAATGGCTCATAGAATCATAGGTTCACTTGATTCATAAAAACATTATTTATTCAGAAAGAAAAACAATGCTATGTAAAGCTACATGGCAGAGCCAATGCAAATGTTTATCAGAAGATGCAATTTTGGCCATTTTCAAATTGTGATCACAGTGTTCCGGATGAAGACCTTTGGTTATATTGTGAATCACTTGTAGCAAACCTAAACTTAACTGAACTTTAGCACAACTAAAATGCCTTCAAATTCGAAAGATGAAGATTACATTTCTGAAAATAATCAACTGTTTATAAATCTCATTTAACCTTTCCACATGCAAATCTATCAAAGCAGGCCTGTAGCCATTTTTGGGTCATGATTAGAGCAAGACAAAATGTTCTGCTATTTCTGCACAGAAATTTGTATAATATCTACGGATTTATGTAGAAGGATTTTGAGAGTATAGGAACTAAAAATATAACACATAATAACACAACTTTTGCTTAAGGTTTTCAATGAAATGCCATTAGAGCCACTTATTTGGTAAACAACACAAGTCTTTCATATGATGTATATCTAAAAGTATTTTTTTGCAGTGTAAGCTCATTTCACAAGTCACCTAGACGTTTTTTATGAATTCAATCAATGTTGTAAACTATTTTCTAAAAAGTGGATTTAAATGTCTGATATTTTGTCAAGTTGTGATTTTTGCAATCAGAGTCTAGATGTCAAGTCTAAAGTTCTATTTCCTTTACGGCAAAGGATTTCTTTATTGGCCAAACTGAGTTGAGTGTGAGCTGGAAATCCTCATCAGTGATGTGTTTGTGTGTTGTGCTGCAGACATTGGCTCCTGCCATAGACTGGATGCCTTTCCTCTCTTCTGTTTTCGCCCCGGTTGTGCTAAATGACTCTGAACCTGTGGTTGTATACGCTAAAGAATACCTCCAAAAAGTCTCTGAGCTCATCAGCAACACAAACAAAAGGTAACCCAACATTAGCTAGCTAAATTCTGTACATTTATGACTATGTAACACCTGTGGAAAAGCACATTCTCTATCGTCTCAAATTGTCTCTAAAAGCTGAGATCATAGCTAATATGTCTCCCACAGTGTCTTGAACAACTACATGATCATGAAAGTGGTGCGGAAAATGGTGTCCATCTTAGACCAGAAGTTCCAGGATGCAGAGCAGCGTTTCCTTGAAGTCATGTACGGCACCAAGAAGGTAAGAAATAAGGATCAAAGCTGTCATCTGTCAGCCTGAAGCAACACTGCTGCGCAAAGAGCCATCAAATATCACATAACAACTCATGTTTTTTCACATTTATATCAGTCCTGTTTCCTGTCATGCATAATTTAACGTTGCTATAGTTGACATTTTAAGACTTTTACTTTGTTTTATTGTAAAAAATGAAACTAAAAGATTGACTCTTTTTCAGTGTTGTTGTTATTTGTTTTGTACAAAAAATTTTTATTAAGAAACCGATATGATTGCATGTTATATATTGTATATTTAGTATAGGTTTTGCATTGAATATAGCCAATGTTGCTGATATCGCACGAAAACATAAATAAATATTGTAAAAAAATGTTGTCATTAAAAGGAATAGTTCACCCCAGAATAGAAATTTTGTTATTGTTTATGTCACTGCTAAACTGTTACATTATTTTCTTAAATAGACATTTCAAGATACATAATGAACCAACCTGATTTCACCAAGCAGGACATGTTCTTGGATTAACATCTATATTGATCCTGGAACAACATTCCAATCAGCCAATCAGAATTAAGGAAAAAGTTTACAGTTTATGATAAGTTTAGGCTAACGGTTAGATTTATGCACTTATTATCTTGGTTATCCAACTATTATTTCCAACTGATTTTGGGAATAATTTACAGTTATGGTTGGATTTAGGTATAGGGAATAGGTATAGATTACGTTTTTTAACAAAAATTATGTTCCAGGATCAACGTAGATAGATTAATCCAGGATCGCATCGTACTTGGCAAAATCATGACGGTCTATCTACAATACCTCATTAATTTGGTCCATTCCACTATATTTTAATCTTTTAAACTTCTATATATATATATATATATATATATATATATATATATATATAT
>CAIGQZ010032461.1:10788342-10805893 GCA_903798205.1 Danio tinwini | reverse complement strand
ACATATATACACACACACACACACACACACACACACACACACACACACACACACACAAACAGACACACACACAGTTGAAGTCAGAATTATTAGCCCCCTGGATTATTAGCCCCTCTGTTTATTTTTTTCCCCAGTTTTTTATTTACAGAAATCACATTTCACATTTCTAAACATAATAATTGTAATAACTCATTTCTAATAACTGATTTATTTTATCTTTGCCATGATGACAGTAAATAATAATTGATTTTATTAGAATATTTGAATATTTAAAAAAAAATTGTCAAGACACTTCTATACAGCTAAAAAGGACATTTAAAATCTTACCTAGGTTAATTATGTTAACTAGGCAGGTTAGGGTAATTAGGCAAGTTATTGTATAAAGGTGGTTTGTTCTTAAGACTATCAAAAAAATTAGCCTAAAGGGGCTAATAATTTTGTCTTTAAAATGGTGTTTAGAAAATTAAAAACTGCTTTTATTTTAGTCGAAATAAAACAAATAAGGCTTTCTTCAGAAGAAAAAATATCAGACATACTGTGAAATCTTCCTTACTCTGTTAAACATCATTTAGAAAATATTTAAGAAAGAATAAAAATTCAAAGGTGGGCTAATAATTCTGACTTCAACTGTGTGTATATATATATATATAAATATATATATATATATATATATAAGTATAAAAGCAGTATAAGTATAAAAAAGTATATATAAGTATAAAAAAGAAAATCAAACACGGAGCGTCTCAAAACCCCTTTTGTAAGAGGAAATACCTTTTTCGCAGCTGACGTCAGAACAGCAGAAACCATTGCTCATTCACTAACGCCACTGTAGAGCTAGTGTTTGAATGATTTTCTAGCTTAATGTCTAAAGTGATGACAAAACAAGTGATTTTGCTCACATTTTAAGATTATAAGGCTGAATGGCATGAAATGCCATCAGTCTACAGAGATTTACTAGTATTTCTCTGTTGCAATCGGGAGATCACAATATTACTATGGTATAAATACAGCCCTATAACATACACAATGAGAGATCAACTTGGAAGGTCATTCACCTGTTTAATAATGAATTGATCTGCTGTAGTTTGAAATTACGCTGTTTTTCTCTTGGGGTTTATTATGCGGTCTCTGTCGCCATCTTGTGGAAGAACATTATCAACCGTCTTTGCTCAAAGACAGGCTAATTGCCGCCGACGCGATGTCTCTTAGAAATTATAAATATTTTAAAATAAGCACTATCCTTATAAATAAACTGCATAGTTGCAATCTAAACAACTACATTCAAAACTAAAAAGCCTCAAAAGTACACTATGTTGTCCAACAGCAGCAGTAGTGTCCTCTGCTTGTCGCTGTATGTGGGTGGAGTAATACACAAGAATGAAGGGTTAAGAGGCTGGACCTGTGCTGTTATTTGCAGAATATTGCACGGCTATCAGCCAATCACATTCAAGAACCAGACAGAACTGTTGCGTATACACACTCAGAAATAAAGGTACAAGAGCTGTCACTGGGGTGGTACCTTTTCAAAAAGTACAAGTTTGTACCTACAAGGTCCATATTACTACCTCAAGGGTACATATTAAAAAAAACATTTAAAGCTCAAAATTATTACCCTTACAGAGAAAACCATTGTTATACAATAACTTGCCTAATTACCCTAACCTGCCTAGTTAACCTAATTAACCTAGTTAAGCCTTTAAATGTCACTTTAAGCTGTATAGAAGTGTCTTGAAAAATATATAGTCAAATATTATTTACTGTCTTCATGGCAAAGATAAAATAAATCAGTTATTAGAAATGAGTTATTAAAACTATTATGTTTAGAAATGTGTTGAAAATCTTCTCTCCGTTAAACAGAAATTGGGGGAAAAAATAAACAGGAGGCTAATAATTCTGACTTCAACTGTATATTATATATTATATTTCATCTTTTTCAAATCATAAGTTTTAATGAACAAAATATCATGTCTTTTTGGTCAGATTTGAGATGGTCCAAACTGCAATCATAGTCATGTAAATATGAGCAAAAAATTTATTCAGTCAAGCATAAATCTTTTTTTTTTATTGCAAATAAATTTCTTTTTTTTTGGTCTGTCTAATAGCCAAGAAGTCCTGAAACAATATTATGCAATAATAGCTGTGGAATAACTTGTTTTTTAAACAAATACATTTTAAAAATAAAATAAAATGATAATATTGAATTAGAAAAACTTATAATTCCTCTACGCTACCTTTTTTCTTTTGCAAGGATCATTTGGTGCAGAAATGCTTTTATATTAAAACCAAATTATCCAGATATTAAACCAGCGAGTGTGATTATTCTGCTTTTTTGAGAAACTGGTATCAGTGTTGGTGTATTTGGAGAAGTGGCGTGTTGTTCTGCGGGGCGCCAGCTTATACAGACTCTTATCAGGAGGAGATCCTGTTGCCCTGGCCTCACTTTCCGCTGGGGTCAGGCTGAAATAACAAACCAAAGACTGAGCCTTGGGCGCTGTACGCGTGATGGGTTATGAGAAGAGATGGAGAGAAAAACCTTAAGGACGGTCAACTTCAGCACAGTTGTTGAGGACACAGCTTTTATTTTTGTATTTAAAGTGATAGTTTAGTCAAAAATGTTCAGTCATCATTTACTTTGCCCTCGTGTCATTTCAAACTTGTAGGATTTAATTACACAAAATATGCTGAATGTTGACTCTAACTACGTGGCATGACTTTTTTACATACTGTAAAGTGAAAGTGAATAGTGAAAGCTGTCATGGTTAAAAAAATGTTTACAAATTTAATTGGCAGAAAATGCTCAGTGAATGTGTTTAACAATAAATGACAAGAGAAATATTTATAGCATAATCTCACCAAAATGCCTTTTCGAGATATGTGGCCCTTAAATGCCAATGAGAAATACATCACAGTTAAACATGTAATGTTGTGAAAAACAAAACAATATTTCATAATACCAAGGTAATGTTAATTTCATCTAAACAAATAGGCAAAAAACACACCAGTCAACTTAAGTGAAAACATCAATTACATAAAATTGTAACCTAAAATCTCTATAATAATAATAATAATAATAATAATAATGTAACGGGGGCCAGCTAGCGAAGTGCTATGCAGGTAAACCTCACTCCTCTGACCTCAAAAGGTGCAGTAAGACCGGTGGGTTAGACTTGAGGGCTCGTCCGGGATAGGAGTGAGGTTCCAAATCCCATACAAAGAATCGCTGGTTCTGTCACAGCTCAGAGTGGGTTGGGTGCAGTAGGACTGGTGGGTTACAATAATGTTACCAAATGTTACACCAAATGAATGCTAAAAAGTGTCAAAAAGCATAATAAATTAGTCCACATCATTTATTTTGTGGCAAAATGTTCATTTATGAATGTAAAATTAGCTTTTTATTGATTAAAAGTGACAGTAAAGACATTTATAATACTACATATGCTGTTCTTTTGGACTTTTTATTCATTTAAAATTTCATTTAAAGGGAGAGTTCACCCAAAAATTTAAATTGTCATCATTTACTCATCCTCAAGTGGTTCCAAACCTTTTTTCAGTTTTTTTTCTGCTGAACACAAAATAAGATATTTTGAAGAATGTTAATATTCTGTATCTGTTAACTTTAATAATGAAAAAATATATATTGTGGAAATTTTTTGAAAATATCTTCTTTTGTGTTTAACGAAGGAAAAACTCAAATAGGTTTTGTAGAAAGCAGGTAAATGATGGCAGAATTTTCATTTTTGTGTGAACTATTCCTTTAAACGAAATGACATTAATGCCCAATCCTAATTCTACCCCTTAGCCCTTCCCCTTGTCCCAATTCTCTTTAGCTTGAAGGCGCAGGGGTTATGGGAAAGGCTAGATACCCCTTCAAAGTAAAGGTTATTTCAGGACCACACTTGGGGATAAGAAAATTTCCCAGAATACACCATCTACCACGGCAGCATGGCTGCACACATTGGTATTTTTTGTCATTATTCTGAATTTTTACAACAAGCAAGCATATGTTTTAATACATTCATAACAATGTTTGTGTTTTACTGTCATGCTTTAAAAAAAACAATGCTAAAATAAAACTGCTAAATTTCGCTATCTAATCCATAATAATAACTCCTGTATAGCAGTCCCACAACATTCTGCCACTCGATGACACTCGAATACACTGTCAGAAAAGTCTAGTGGCTGGAAATGAGCTTTTTACAGTGTTGTATAAATAATGTAATGTAATAATGTTAATGTTGTTTTCTTGAGTTTACATAGATGAATATGGCCACAGTGTAAATACACAGTACAGTTTTTGAGCTTATTGCCGCATTATATCCTTATGATAACATGATATGCCTTCAGTGATTTCCTGAAGATAAATATAAAAAATAACACAACTGGAATAACTACACAGCAGTCGCCATCGTCGATTTCATATGAAGCAAGAGATCGCGATAACATATGATGACGTGTGCAGGTGCTATAGTGGTGTCCTATTTCTTAGAGGCAAATTTTGAATCCCTTCACACTCTGTTTCAAGGGCCAAGGGATGGGGAAAGGGTTCAAAATTCACTTCTTTTCATGAGAACAGTAAGATGTCTAGTTTTACTTCTAACTTATTGCATCCACATTTGTTTTTCGAAAACATTATGAACTAAATATTTGTGATTATTTTCGCAAATGCTACCCGCATGGAAACTATACTGTCAGTTGATGTCTAGAGGTTTTCTGTTTGTGAGATGTCACCCTGAAAATGATGTTAGTTGTTTATGTATCACCTTCGTGTTTTGCAGAGCTGCATGCCACGCTGGAAACTTTGCGTCAGCGACACGGACAGCGCTCTGGGCTTTGCTCTTGGTGCGCTGTTTGTCAAAGCTACTTTTTCCGAAGACAGCAAAGCTTTTGTGAGCATCTTTGTGATTTTTAAATTTTTTTTTTTTGCACACCGTCCCCGTCCTTTTCCTCCAGGCCTATAAAACTATATTCTCTCCTGATGTGTTTGTCAGGTTGAAGATATGGTCTCCGAGATCAAATGGGCCTTTGAAGACAGCTTGAAGACTGTCAGCTGGATGGATCCTGAGACAAAAAAAGCCGCCAAAGAAAAGGTGAGAGCTGACAGCATGATCCCATGTGATGTTTTCCAGCGCTGTTGCCCACAGGGAATCTGGGGATGGAAATCAACATCTAGCTAATATGTCAGATATGCGCTTTAGTTTTCAAATTGGGTTTTAGTTATTCATTGCTTTTTAAGGTTGAAACATTTTACTTTTTGTGTTTTTAAATTTTATGTTTTTAATGCCAGTTGCATTTTAAAGGTCAAATATCCAGGGGAAATCAAAGTTGTAGAACCTATACCTTGTAGGACCTATAATTACTACAGTGTTGAACCAAATGGCCATTGAAATTCTCTATATTATCATATAGGATTCTCATCTGGACCACCTGCTGTTACATCTTGCAAAGTCACTTACAACTAGAAAGTTCGGCTGTCAGTTAATCTCAAATTAGTTAGTGTTCGTCAGAGAATTAAGGAAATTACCACCAGGTGCCAGATTAACACTAATAACTGGGAAATAGATGAAAGTGTTCTCTATCACAGTGTGTCTCAACCATGTTCCTGGACGACGACCAGCTCTGCACATATTCCATGACTCCTTAACCAAAGACACTTGATTCAGATCATCAGATTATTAGCAGAGCCTGAAAAACCTATAATGGGTGTGATAAACAAAGGAGACATCCAAAACATGCAGTGTTGGTGGTCCTCCAGAAACATGGTTGAAATACACAACTCCACCATATACCAGAAAAAAAACTTTTTTTTTTTGCTCAAAAACGCCACCTGGTGTTAAAGTCTGAACTGCCATCTCATAAATTCAATCAGAATGTTTTTGTGTGTTTGTTTTTATCTAGGCTGATGCAATATACAACATGGTGGGTTATCCAAAATTTATTATGAACCCCAAAGAGCTGGACAAGGTGTTTAATGATGTATGTATGCATTTTGGTTCATTTCTGTTTGTCTTTAGTTCATGAAAAACATGTTTAATGTGCCTAAACTAACATCCCAACCTTCCAAACTGTACAACAGTTTGATGTTGTTTCAGATCTCTACTTTCAAAATGTCATGAATTATTACAACTTCTCTGCAAGAGTGACTGCTGACCAGCTGAGAAAAGCCCCCAACAGAGATCAGTGAGTATCAGTCCAACACACACACCCAGATGAAACTCTGGCACACATCTTTTAAATGCATACTTCACGCCATAAGGATGTCATTATTATGCCAGTGTTACTTTTTTATGATTTTTTTATATTTAATTCATTTATTTATATATTCTACATTTCTATATTTTATATTCTATGATAAATTTTCATTTTAATGTTAGCATTTAATTTTGAATATATACTTTGTTTTAGGATTTAAAAATTAAAACCATTACAGATAATTTATGAAGTCTAATAGTTGCATTTTTATTAATGTCAAGTGTTTTCAATTACCAAAACATTCTAATGTAATATACTCAACCATTCAAATATACGAAGGAAATTGAAAATATTCTTTTATTGTTTTCATTCTCAAAAAGTCCTTTCTGTCTTTTTTTTTTTTTTTTTTTTAATTATGTTTTCATACAATACAACAATAAACATCACAGCTTTCTTCTTTCTAGTTTTTTTTTTTTGTTTTAACCCAAGTCCCACCTCAAGAACCGAACATCCCAAGGCAGCTTAACACAATAATTAGAGTCAAATACAATAATTAAACAGTCTGAAGTCATGCATGTCATGACATAACAGTGGTGATGGAACAAATAAGAGGAAAAAAAATAACTACAAATAACAGGAAAAGAAAAATTTATTAATTATTAAAAATTTGTAGGACAAGCTAAATTAAAGACATGAAGTGGATACAAAGAGATAAACAGATTACTTAACCACAGGGTTATTCTTTCAGTTTTTTTTAAATATGATAAAATCTCAGATAGAATCTGTCCATCGAACCCCTTAGAGTGTATTTAAATATTTTCTAGTTTTAGAAAAGACATCACATCTTCAAACCAGGCTGGCACAGATAGGAGTGTGGAGGATTTCCAGCATAACAAGATTTTTCTGCAAGCTAATAAAGATGTATAAGCAATAATGCCCTTCATCCTTTCTGTCTTCGGCCAACAGAAAATAAAAAATATATGTGTCCCTGGATCACAAAACCTGTCAGAAATGCAATTGAGCTTTATTATTTAAATTAAAAGCTGATATAAGCAAATAAATAAGCATTTCATTAATGTATAGTGTGTTAAATTTGGACAAAATATGGCTATAATACAACTATATATTTGAAAATCAGAAAATGGCCTTTTAAAGTTGTCCAAATGAAGTGCTTAGCAATGCATATTACAAATCATAAGCTTTTGATGTATATATTTAAGGTAGAAAATGTCTTGATGGAACATTATCTTCAATTATTATATTTAAAAAAATGAATAATTTTGATCTCTGCATTGTATTTTTCAAAAATATACTCGTGCAGCAAAAAGGGTCACATATATGACCAGAAACCAGTGAATGATTTTTAAAAATATCTTATACAGAATATCATAAAGGTTTGACACAACATAAGAAAGACTGATGATGGATTTTTTTGCATTAACTGCCTATTTACAACCTCTTCTGGGTCAGTTTCTTTGTACTGCAGTTATCATTGAAGTCATAATATATATTTTTCTTGCACTTTTCTGTGTGTACAGATGGAGTATGACTCCACCTACAGTCAATGCTTACTACAACCCAACAAAGAATGAGATGGTTCTTCCTGCAGGCATTTTCCAGGCTCCCTTTTACAACCATGCTTGGCCAAAGTAAGATTTATTCAGCCTGTTTATTTAGCCTCATCGCTTTTCAGCAAATATGTCATCATGTATACATTATTCTCTTGTTTTCTAGAGCCATGAATTTCGGTGGTATAGGTGTGGTTATGGGGCACGAGCTCACCCATGCTTTTGATGATCAAGGTTATTTATTACTCCATCTTATTTCAAATCTGCAGTGTGTATGACTCAGTCAGTTGCTGTGATAGAAGAAATATAGTTTTGCTCTCTTTCATTATTATAGATATAGGTGCTAATTTTATTTAAATAAAACTGCATATTTAAAGTTTAAGCAACAACATTCCTACCTAGAAAAACGTTTTTTGTCTCTGCTGTAACTTTTGCTGTGCGAAATGCTGCAAACAGAGATATGCAAATGAAGTTTCTCTGAAAATACAGCCTTTAGTTTTTTCTCTAAACTACTATACCTCAAGTTTAAAATAAAATGTTCTCATTTCATATGTGGTGGATTAACCCTGATTTTTCAATTACAAAAACAGAAAACATTTGTTATACTGACCAATTGTCGTTTTTAGAAGAAATATGCACTGTTTGTTTGAAATTAGAAAGAAAAGTTATCAGATTTTTATTGAATAAAACTAGTATTAAAATGTTACTCAAACACGTACCTAATAAATTCAGTAAATCCAGAAAAACTGAGAATTTTTATATAAATTTATATAAATTGTATTAAAGTGACATTTAAAGGCTTAACTGGGTAAATTAGGTTAATTAGGCAGGTTAGGGTAATTGGGCAAGTTATTGTATAACGATGGGTTGTTTTGTAGACTTTCGAAACAAATACAGCTTCAAGGGGCTATTAATTTTGACTTTAAAATGTTTTGTTTTTTTAATTAAAACTGCTTTTATTCTAGCCAAAATAAAACAAATAAGACTTTCTCTAGAAGAAAAAATATTATCAGACGTACTGTGAAAATTTCCTTCCTCTGTTAAACATCATTTGGGAAATATTTAAAAAAGAAAAAAAAATTCAAAAGGGGGCTAATAATTCTGACTTCTATACATATACATTATGTCAAGATGTTAATAAATACTTAAAGGGATAGTTCACCAAAAATTTTAAATCGTGTCATTATTTACTCACTTGTTCCAAACTTTAATATTTCATCTAATTTCAGATCTGCAGTGTGTAAGATTCAATCGGTTGCTGTAATATAAGAAATAAAGTGTTCCACTTTTTCATTATCATATATATAGAAACAAAAGGAAGAAAAGTTATCAGATTTTTGGGAAAGTGGTTTGGGAATTTTCATGTGAACTCAGTTTTTTTTATATTTATCTTTGTCAAAATGTTAATAAATACTAAGGGATAGTTCACCAAAAAATTTATCAAATGTCAATGAATTCAAAATGTCATCATTTACTCACTTGTCCCAAACCTGTTGAATCATTTCTTCTTCTGTTAAACATAAAAGAAAATATTTTGAAGAAAGGTGGAAACCTGTAACCATTGACTTCCATAAAATTTAGTTTTTCAACAAGTCAATGGTTACCGGTTTTCAGCTTTCTGCAAAATATCTTATTTGAGGTTCGAAAGACAAAAAAAAAACTATAAGGGTTTAAAACCACATGAGGGTGAGTAAATAGCGGATACATTTTCATTTTTGTGTGAACTATCCATTCAGCCAATCTCTGGGTTTGGTGGCAATACTTTTAGCTTAGTTTAGCTTAGCATAGATTATTAAATCACATTAAACTATTAGTATCTCACTGAAAGATGACCAAAGAGTTTCCATAACATTCATATTTAAAGTTTGACTATTCTGTGGTAAGCTTTAAATATGACAATTGTAATATCTGGTATTTTTTTAAGTGAAATGCTAATGGTCTAATCCAATTCAATGATTTATGCTAAGCTAAGCAAAAAAAGTGCCCCTGCCAGAACCAGAGATCAGCTAAATGAATTCAAAAAAGGTAGAACTCAACTGGCTCTAGAAGAGCTGTAAAATATTTTTCTTTATCCCTTCAAGTTATCTTACTATTATAACAGAATTGTTGTGATGTTGAAATGCGAATATGTGTGTCATAAAAAAACATATATTTTACAGGACGCAAATATGACAAGGATGGAAATCTAGCAAAATGGTGGCAAAATGCATCTGTAGAAGCTTTTAAACACCAGACCCAGTGCATGGTGGAACAATACAGCAACTACAGTATTAACAATGAACCCCTGAATGGAAAACACACTTTGGGAGAAAACATTGCTGACAATGGAGGCCTGAATGCGGCTTACAAGGTTTGTTGTGGAACAAAAACTCCACTTTTAATCTATCTAATTCAATCGACAGATCTGTTGTGTCCATCATGCAGACGCCAGTGGTTACTTTCCATAACACGAAAACAGCTCCAGCGTATGACGTGTGAGAATCCAAGACCAAAGGCATTACGTTCTCTATTTTTCCCTCATTGACGGCTTTGATAGTATTTGGGGGGCTGTAGTGATCCTGACTCGCTGAAAAGCCTTTGCAGGGCAACAGGTGGCTCCAAATGGACTGCTGTTCCTCCAGCAGCTCGGATTCTTTCCGTCGGCTGAAAAGTCATAGGTTACGGAGCAGATGTACAAAGCATATGCCGCAGAAGAGCCTGCATTGACCCCTCTGATAGAGAGGAAAATAAGCGTGGACATGAGGGCTCTGTTTATCTGGGATCTCAGCATGCAGAGTTATTGGTGGACTAATGTTATCACGCTTGCTTTGCAGGCTTATGTAAACTGGATCAAGAAGAATGGTGAGGAGGCCAGTCTGCCTGCCCTTGGGATGAACAACCATCAGCTGTTTTTTGTGGGATTTGCTCAGGTTTGTGCTGTTTTAGAAATGTTTGATTGCCATGTTGGTGTTGGCCTGATGGTTTGAGTTGTTTTATTTTGCACAATAAAAGGGTTGTGGGTTTGAATCATTGATTTGGGCTAGGATTTCTATTGTTTTCATGCTTTGGTTTAATGTCTGATTGTTGAAGTGAGATGTGCTTAGCCTTTGCTGTTAGAAACAGGTTTCACTTGACAGTCAAAAAAGGCACAAAACAACAGCAAAATATGACAGTTGTGTCAAAACCTATAGAAACTGTTTAGAAAAGCCCAAGCCACAGAATAATTATAGATAACATATTTCCATTTGTTAAGAAAAAAATTATATAAACAATTTAAAAAATGAAATGCAAAAATAATGATGGTCTTAAAACAAAAAACTAAATACAAGTTTTTTAAATCAGAGCCAAACAGAACCTGTTTTGGGCTGAAATAAATATAAATATTTAGATTAAATGACTAAGCACAGAATTTTAATACATTGCATATTATAATTGCGGTTTATTCTGCTGTGGCAACCCTTTAAAGAAGGGAACAAGCCAAATGAAAATGAGCAGGTGTAGGTTATAATGCCTCAGGCCTTGACAGCCTATTGTGTTAACATGGAAATGTAACTAGATGGGAATAAATAGATTTTTAACTGATTGGATAATCAGTTGGGTAATAATAATTGAATAACAGTGTTTTTTTCTGTAGACAGATTTTTTTTAATAATAATAATAATTTTGACCTTAAAATTGTTAGAAAATATTTAAAAGCTGCTTTTATTTCAGGTAAACAAAAAATATATAAGAAAAATCTTAGAAATAAGAAATTATTTATTCTATAAGAAAAATCATAGGAAATACTGTAAAAATTATCTTGCTCTGTTAAACGTCACTTGGGAAATATTTCCAAAAAAAAAAACTTTTCATATATAAAATCATTTTTAATATTTATGGTTGGGCTATAAAATATGTTCATTGAAGTCCACATAAACTGCTAGGTGCGACCATATTTTTTCAGTTTCTAGAGAAACTGAATATGAAATGAGAAAACAGTGGGTGTTTAATGGTGGAAACACTGCTCACGTTCCACCATTATTGTTTTGGGTGCCAAGTTTGCATGCATGAACATTTAAAGGGGACCTAAGTATTATGCAAAGTCACTTTTATGAGTATTTTGAGCTGACACCTACACACTCTAGGGACAATGCACTTATTTTACATCTTGTAAAAAGGGGGCATAATAGGTAGCCTTAAACACACGTGATTGACATCATGGTTTTCACAAATTTGTGGGGGGGTTCACTTTGAATTTTATTTCCACACTTTATATCAACTTTAATTGTAAAAATGTTTTTTTTTTTTTAAATCTAGTGAGAAGTTGAAATGTTTCGTTTTTTTACTGTAACATTTCATTGCAAGGGTGGCATGGTGGCACAATGGTTAGCACTGTCGCCTCACAGCAAGAAGGTCGCTGGTTCGAGTCCCGGCTGGGCCATTTGGCATTTCTGTGTAGAGTTTGCATGTTCTCCCTGTGTTTGTGTGGGTTTCCTCCAGGTGCTCCAGTTTCTTCCCCCACAGTCCAAAGACATGCAGTATAAGTGAAATGAATAAAGTATGTGTGTGAATGAGTGTGTATGGGTGTTTCCCAGTACTGGGTTGCAGCTGGAAGGGCATCCGCTGCGTAGAACTGGAATGTGCTGGAATAGTTGGCAGTTCATTCCACTGTGGCGACCTCTGAAATAGAGACTAAGCTAAAAGAAAATGAATGACCAAATGAATTTCATTGCATCCCATGAATGACTTTTGCACAGACAAACTTTACTCACATTTTATTGTAGTTTTGTCCGATCTTGCACTAAAAGAAGTCGTTGTTTCCTCTTGTGTAGGTGTGGTGCTCTGTTCGAACTCCTGAAAGCTCTCACGAGGGTGTCATCACTGACCCTCACAGTCCTTCACGCTTCCGGGTCATTGGCACCATCTCCAATTCCCACGAGTTCTCTGAGCACTTTGGCTGCAAGGCAGATTCACCCATGAACCCCAAACGCAAGTGTGAGCTTTGGTGACAGTGAGACTGAACTTGGAACAGTTATACTGGAAAAAATATGCCAAACGTCTGTCTCAGGTTGCCTCATATTGACTACCAGGTCACTGACAGTGGACTACTTATTTTCCAGCCTCTTAATGGGAAAGTGGTGTAAATAGAGACTCCATGGACGTCTATATAATGGAGTTTTATTCTTCTCCAAACACTCAAAACACTGGAAGTTAGTGGTTCAATGTAATAGGAAGGAATTGTGCTTTTCTTTGACTACATGCCTTTTATAAGCAAATGCTTTTATTTTTCTAATGGAAAATACTATTTATGTTCTCTGTGTTATGTTGTTGGGGTTTATTTGATTTCTTTTTGTCTGTAATGTTCACCAATTCTTACTCAACACCAATAACATCACTTACATTTTGATACACGGTTAACACGTCTTATGTTTGGTCCAACACATACTATCTGTCCAATTTGCCTATGCAATATGTAAAGCTGATTTTGGGTGAATGATCCGATTGTAAATGAAGACTATATGTGAGCAGTATACACACAGATTTATTGGGTTTATTTTTGTACCACAACAAAAGCAAGTGCTTTATGCAAATATGGGATATACTGGGGAAATTAAAGGGATAGTTCACCCAAAAATGAAAATGCTGTCATCAGTTACTCACTTTTTATTTGTTTCAAACCTGCTTGAGTTTCTTTCTTTTACAAAGGAAGATATTTTAAAAAATGCTAGAAATGAGTAGCCATTGACTTTCCAGCATTCTTCACATTATCTTTTTTTTTGTAAATGGAAATGAAAATTCATAAAGATTTGAATCCACATGAGGGTGAGTACAACTTTGTTTTGAGGTGGGTGAACCATCACTCTAAGGCACCTTTACAATGGCTAATTTAAATGGACAGTTCATTGAAAATTGTTAAGTCATACTCATACATCAGCTTTTTATTTAGTAAAATAGTGAGGATTTGTCATTACAACTGGTTCTTGTTACATTTAAATGCAAGTCAAGCTGTTTGTAGCATCCAGGATAAGCACCCATTTGGATAAACTGAAAATAAAGTTAGGCCTGCTCTGCCCCATTACAGCCCCTAGTGTTTTCACTGTGTAAATGCATCCATGATACTTCAAAGTAGTAAAGGGATGGTTCACCCCAAAAAAAAACTTCTGTCATCATTTGCTCGCCCTCAATTGGTTCCAAAACAGTTAAAAAAATGTATCCTATTAAACACGAAAATATTTAGATTTTTCCTACTATGTAAGTAAAAGGCTCCCCATTTCCAACATTCTTTAAAATATCTGAACATGTTTTGTGTTTAACAGAAATAGAAACTTGTAAAGGTTTGGAACCACTTGAGAGTGAGTTTGTGGGTGAACTTGACTGATTGGTGGCTTATATTTTGCCACCTTTGCAGGGTAAATTTGGAATTAGTTTTCCTTACGCACATTAAAAATGCCCCCTCTGTACTTGAAATAAACAATTGGGTACTTTATAGTATGGTAACACTGCGTACGCTACCATACCCTGTGGTATTTGGTTTCTAATGTTCTTCAAAATATCTTGCTTTCAAAAGAAGAACAACTTAAATGGGCTTGGAACAAGTTTTTTTTTTTTTGGGGGGGGGGGGGGGGGGGGGAGCTTTTCTTAAACTGGTCATAAGGTGGTCTTTCCAGCTCCAAGTGCAAACCTGGAGTTTTTATTTATTTAATGTCTTGTACATGACAAGGAGTCCAATATTGTGCTTTATGAATGTCTATACCCACCACAACCCTAAACCCAACCTCACGGTAACCTGATGTGCTTTATTAACGTCTACACCTACTCCAATCCTAAACCCAACCTCACAGTAACCTTTTGTATTATATTAACGTCTAAACCTACCCTAACCCTGAACCAAATCTCACAGTAACCTGGTGTATTATATTAACGTCTAGACCTATCCTAACCCTAAACCCAATCTTACAGTAACCTGTTGTATTATATTAACGTCTACACCTACCCCAATCCTAAACCCAATCTCATAGTAACCTGGTGTGTTTTATTAATACCTGCTCCACCTACACCACCTAAACCCAACCTACTTGTGGTTTAAGTCCCCACTTGGAGGTCTTGTGACTGCAAAGTTTCCTACTTGTAAGAAATGGACCTCATTTGTAAAGTGTCTTCTGATGATCTGTTAATATGTTGAGGGTTTTAGGCTGTACGTTTCTCATCAAACATTCAAAATATGTCTTGCATACTTACACTGGGCTTAATTTAATTTCAATAGCTCATTACTAAAAGGGCCCGAGCGTCGCGTAATTACAGTAATTTCAATTGATGAACGAATTAATGAAACAGAAAATACAGATTGTCTCTGAGAAAGGACCGACAGATGGCGCCACACTCATACTTATTAAATGGCTGCACCAATGCCTGCAAAAGCAATCTAATGTTGCGATTAATATTAATCGTTCTCCACCTAAACACAATAAACAGGCTTCTCTACAACATCAGCTTAACATAAATTCCATAATCGCCTCCCACACGTACATATATTTGAAACCTTTCTTCTTCAACCCAAATCTGGGCGGGACCCCTTTTAAAAAAGATAGATTATTCAGGCATCGTATATTGTTATGAGTCATTCGTCTCTTATGATTAAGAGTTTGGAAAGCATCTAAAATGCCATTCATTATGTGAAACAGTGCAGGCATGTGGCGACTGCCTTCTGACGTCACTCTCACTGGTGTATTGCGATGCCGATGATTCGCGAGCGAATCGTTCTTTTAGATCTAGTCAATGAACCGGTTCACAAAAACGGCCGTAATGATTCGATCACAATTTAAATGAATCATGAATCAACGGTTCTGGAGTCAACATTGACTCATTGAAACAAGAACCGCTTCGTAATTTCACTCGTGGCAAAAAGTTCCTTTATTTAGCAAAAGTGTTTTTAAGTTGCATTTAGTTGTTTGAGGCTTTTAAATGAATTTATAACATAATGCATTTCAAATACAAATACCAAATACTGTAAACTTGGAATACTAAGGACTCGAATTAAAGGAAAGCCATTACAAAAAAATAAAAATAAATGGCGCCACATAATTTTCCAATTATTCTTGTCTATATACCCATTATTTTCCCTATACATTCTACATTTTTGTCTATATTTAAGTTTTTTTATTTTAATCTTTTTTATTGTTCATGTTTACTTCTGTATACTCATTTTATATAACAAGAAAAATTAGAATATAAAGATATTTAAAGATATAAGAATACTCTTGAATGTGTAATAAACTTTAAGGATGTTAAATAACGTTAATCTTTGAATCGTTTTATGAACCGCATCTTCGAAACGAGCTGTTCTAAAGAACCGATTCGTGCAAACGAGTCGGACTTACCATCACTACGGAGTGGCGTAAGGTGAACCCGAGCATCTACGAAATTACCCGACGTTTACCGAGCCGTCCGTCCAGCCGGACTGCTGGAAGCAGCCGCAACAACGCCATGTTGAGTGAAGTCTCCCATCTTTATGAGAAATTCCTACAATGCGACTCGTTAATGTGATGTTACTACGCAAAGCGGAGCAAACAAACCCGGAGACGGTCATCTGAGGAGGTAGAGAACAACAATTCAACCGGGGAGATACAGGCTGGCTGAGGGGGATACAACCCCCCTACCGTCCCCATGTATAGAGCAGCTACAACCCCCGACTTCAAAGATAAAATGACATTTTTGCTACTAAAAGCCAGATTTGAATGAAATCCATGGCATAAGGATATACACGCGTTCCGGCCTTCGTAGAGAGAAGAAACGGCCAGATTTTGTTGGAACGTGCGACCGTTTTCAGCTGCGTATTGTTTGTTTTGGTTTAATTTTCTGCAATGAGTTTGCCACCGAAAGTGGTTCCGAAACCGGCCGCTGTCGCTGTTAGTGGACACGTAACCGGACCGGCACCGCCAACGCAGCTCCGCGCAGCGCTGACCTCCGTGTCGTTGCCACCGGGAGCCCAAAACGCTCCTCCGCCGTCAGCCGTGCCGCCTACCCAGTATCCTTCACTAATAACAAAGCCCCTTGTGTCCCACAACACAGATCGATGGGGAAACGAGTGCTTCGCTTTGTAATCACACCACCTGACTTGTTATTTGTTTACGTTCATTCCTAACTAATTATTATGATTACGTTAAGGTTGTGTTGCTTCGTATTAATATATAACCACGGTCGCCATCGATCATATCAAAGGGATTTACTTGTTTGGTATCTGCTGCTGTTGTTCAGTGGTCATCTTGGCACTTGCTTTGTTCGTTGAATTTGACAATCCCAGATTTGTGCACAGCTTCAGATCACTTACAAGCTATTCATAGTTTTAATAGTCATCTAATGCATTTCTAGGTTTGTGATGAAATGTTTTTCCCTCCCTAAAGAACATGTGTTAGGCCTCAGTGCACAGCCTTCGGTTGCTAGGGTGCTGTTGCTAGTTGCTAGGGCGGGACTAGGAAGTTGTTGTGAATGGCTCCATTGCAAGATTATCAAATATTATTTTTTTGGAAATGTGATTCCTCTGAGCTCTTTGTAGTGAGAGTTAATGGGATTTTTCAATTGTTTATTCATCCGCCAGATGAATAACTAATCCTGTGGTTTCTCTGCTAGGGCACCTGCATGAACTTGAAATCAATTTGATATAAGCTTAAAAGGAACATTCACCAAAAATGAAACTTTCTTCAGAACATCTAAGATGTAGATGGTTATTTGTTTTCAGTAGAACATTTAAAAAGGTTTTATTCAAAAAGCCGTATTTTGGTCCTTGTACTGGCACTTAGAGAATTAATGTAGATGGGCGCGTTTATATATATATATAT
>CAIGQZ010032461.1:10729390-10762184 GCA_903798205.1 Danio tinwini | reverse complement strand
ACACACACACACACACACACACACACACACACACACACACACACACAGTTGTAGGGCATTGTGACAGTAGTTTAGCAGAGAGTGGCGTTCGCCCCAGGCTGCGCTCGATCCCCTGCTGGCCTGAGTGAGTCACAGTTTGAGGAAATCACCCATTAAACACACACAAGCACTGTTTGTTCTCCGGTGGTGGTCTTTATGTTTCTTTCCTTTCTTGTTTCCTTTGTTAGGTCACTGTTTTGACCTTTGACCCAAGAGTAGCTGCAGTTCTACAAACTGATGTTTGTTGCATTTTGAATTTAGTGTTAACAGTATTTAAATACACGGTAAAATGCAATAAGTTGGACCCTACTTAGAAAAATTGAGGAAACTAATTGCCTTGAAATTTCTAAGTGGTGTATTAATTTTAAGTAAGCATAACTTAAAACAGCTTGTATTTAAGTAAGATTCCCGTCCCATCAAATCATACATGGAAACAAAATCGCACCATACAGAACAACCTCAAGACATGGACGCTTCATAAATGCAGCTAACCATTTGGAAGCATTAAAAGTGTCCAAGAAGATATCCACACAATGACTAAGAGACTATTTAGACTGCATGTCACTGACGAGAAGATGACAAATGTCTAATCATGTATGTCTGAAATAGCCTTAAACAATCACTAACCGCACTACAGAATGTTACGTTTTCACACACATACACAAATTGCATGTAAACACATCAGACTTTCATGGTGTAATACTCACTACTCTTGAGTCATTTTAAAAGCACTACTTTTTACTCATACTTTGAGTAATATTTACAACAGATACTTCTACTTTGTTTGCACTACATTTTTGGGCAAGTATTGGTACTTTGACTTGAGTAAAATGTTTCAGTACTCTTTCCACCACTGTTGTGATGTTTAGTCCCTTTCATAAAATTTGTAAATGTATGTGGTAGATTTTTTTTCCTGTGTTGTCTTATTAGCATTTATACATCATTCTCTAGATGTTTCTTATTGAATCTGTTGTTTTCCTATGTCCTTATGCAAACATAGCACACTGTGCTCATACCCTATAGATGTAATTAGAGAGCTGCTCCTCATTCAGCTACTGTTGAGAGTTGCCCAAACATGCAGCATTACATGAGCTATGATATCCATTTACACCAAAGCATGCCAATCCAATCTCTTAGCTTCATTATTTTATAGGGTACACACATGATGGCTTTTCACACTTGAAATTATTGGCCCTGGGCCATCTTAAACCCTGGATAAATGGATTCCTGCATTATCTGTAAACATGTTTAAAGGGTCACGAAACACCAAAGCACATTTTTTGAGATCTTGAGAGTTATATATATATATGTCCCACATTGCTAAAAACACTATTAGGACACACATATTTCATACAAAAAAAGGGAAAATTGGTTGTTTTTGCGTTATTTCGAGCAAATTTGTTCTTCCACTTTGAAAATAAATTTTGAAGCTACGTCATGGCCATGAGATCCTTGTGTAAATTCCAGCGTGGAGACTGAATGTCTGTACCGGCTGGTACAATGTGATGTCTTTTGAGTTTTTTAGCATTAATTCATTAGAAAGACTTGCTTCGAACCAATCAGGGTGCTCTATTGTAAAAGAGGTGCAACTTCATTAAAGGGCACCTATGGTGAAAAATCTACTTTTTAAGCTGTTTGGACAGACATATGTGTAGGTATAGTGTATATACTGTCATATTGGGGTGATATAAACACACTCAGTCCTTTTTTTTTCAATTTAACAACATATAAACGGTGGACCAATTGGAGCCGTTTTGAGACCGACCACAACTTGACGTAGGAGTGTGGTCCCCCCGCCCACCAATATTGATTGACAGCTGCGTAATAACATGTCTCCGTAGTAACGTTTGTAATCATATTCACAAGACAGGATGTGCACAAATCAACCCTAAATAAAAAAGGTCTGTTCAGTTTAGGATCATCAATCATCATCAAATGTGATCAAGAGTGAGTTTGACAAGTTTAAAATGTTTTTAAAAAGTGCATGTGTACTGAATTACAGCAATTTACTTCAGCTTTACTTCATCACCACAGCCGCGTGTCAGAACAATAATAAAAGACGCTTCAATCCCGGTTTGTAGACGTTAAATCAGGTTTTTTTTGTACATTAACGTAACAGATATCCATACAGCAGTGGATATTAACCTGTATCCTGTCACATTTGCGTGCAAAGACAAACACGCGTGCTGTATGTATGTGCGTGTGTGTCTTCGCTGTGTGTGTGTGTGACGCTGTGTCTGTATGTATGTGCGTGAACTTTGTAACGACATCGTGTGTGACTCATTCTGCAGCTCCACACAACAAATGCACCAAATAATCATTGATAAAGCTCTTACTGTAGTTTTTGTCACAAACGTTACGTGAGATCTGCTTCCTTTATGTCTGTCAGTTGTCTGAGGCAGCCGAGGGCGGAGATTGAGGCACGCGCGGCAGGCACATGGAAACAGTGGGTGGGGAGGACTAGCCTTAAAGCTGCAGTACACAAAAACAGCAAAAATCTATTGAAAGCTATAAAACACCATCTAGTGAAAGCTATAATAAATAATCTGATGGGTGTTTTGAGCTGAAACTTTACAGACATATTCTGGGGACACAAAAGACATATTAAATCTGGAAAAAGGGGTAACCTAGGTGCCCTTTAATATGCAAAAACTCTCGACAACCTTTACTGGTTTCTGTGTCTTTAATATGATGTAAAGATTATTATGCGTCATTGAAACATCAAGGAGGACGCAGCAAAAAAAAACATTATATTAAAACTGTATTATTTTATGCAACAGCCTTACATTTAAAAGGGAAACATAAGGGCAATCATAAGCAAAAAGACCCCTAGCCTATAAGGTGTTTTATGGAATAGCCTATCTTAAACTGACCAGCTATGTTTTGCTTTCCCTTATTTATTTATGTATGTATTTATTTATTTTGCCGCATGTACTTATGTGCGATCGTAAATCAAGTGTAATGGCAGCACGCCATCTTTACCAGACTCTGGCAAATTCCACTTCTCCTTTCACTCTGCCCCGAAGCCCCAGCTGGCCCTTTTTGTCCCAAGGTATTCGGCAGGCCGAAAAAAGCAGACCGCTGGCTCCGAGGAAGCCCTGCTTTGGCCCGATCAGGCCCTGGAAGTGACAGTCGCTCGTTTTAGGCTCGATAGTGGAAACGCAGCTATTGTGTCTTTACCCAGGGTTAAAAATGGTGTTTAGAACAATGATAACCCAGGGTTGTGCAGTGTGTAAGACATCATAAATATGAGTTTGTTTGTTTTTTTTTTTTGTTTTTTTTTTTAGAAGTCCGGATCATCCTGAGCTTTTTGACACCTCATAATTGATTATGTCCTCTATAACCACTCAGCAGCAGGACTAGCAATGATAGTGACACATAATCTCGGCTCTGACACTAGTAGATCAGCTCTGTGGTGTTAAATCACTTTTCAGCCACCCGTCATGGGCCGTTGATTGCTCTTGTCTTTACACACGCTCATGGCTTTGGGAAATCTTGTTTAATGATAGGCTGGATTATTCTGAGCCATGCTGTTAGATGCTTTTGGGTGTACCTGAGCCATGCTATTAAGTTGGATCCTGTCTAAGCGAGAACTGAAAATTACCTTCCTTCTTGGAAATGTATCAGTTTCCAAAAAAAGTTGGAGTATTGCCAAATTGTAACCAAGTTCACACGATCCAACAGTTTGCTGGAACAGTTTTTTTGTTTTGCTGGATCTTTTGACTAAAGTAGCAATCTGTCTGTTGTGACAGACACCTGGGAGCAAGTGGCACACCAAGAAATAACAGCAGACTGTAGAAAATACCGTCCTTTTATCTTGTCTTCACTGCTTAAAAAAAACCGTGCAAATTCTGCATAGTAACAGGAACATTGCTCACAATAGGCAGCGTTGCATTTGACAGTGGTCGCTTTGAAGTTTATTGTCGAAGGTGGTGAATTTGTACATAAGCACACTGCATGTGATTGCCTTGGCTTTAAATGAGAGAGAAGTAAGAGGGGATGTTTCTCAATTGTGCTGATTATTAGGACACTAAAGCAAACAGTGCTTTCAGTATGTCAAATCAGGTGCCAGACAGTTGTCTCTCTTCGTTATTATAAATTGTATCGTAATTATAATTGAAAATGTCTTTATTAAGTATAATCTGATCACTTGTTTACTGTTTATCTTATAATTATTTAGGTTTCATTTATTTTATATTATTTGTATATAATTTACTTACTGAATAAATAAATTGCTTTTTATTATTATTATTTTTAATTAATATAAATCTTAATAGACGTATTATTTACAATAATAATACTATTTTGTACTTAAATAGTTTGTATAATTATCATAATCTTCATTATTACTTATGTACACTACCTGACAAAAGTCTTGTTATTGATCCCAGTTGTAAGAGCAAAAAATAATAACTTGACTTCTAGTTGATCATTTAGAAAAGTGGACGAAGGTAGATTTTTCAGATGAATCATCTGTTGAACTGCATCCCAATCATCATAAATACTGCAGAAGATCTATTGGAACCTGCATGGACCCAAGATTCTTACAGAAATCAGTCAAGTTTGGTGAAGGAAAAATCATGATTTGGGCTTAGATTCAGTATGGGGGCCTGTGAGAGATCTGCAGAGTGGATGGCAACATCAACAGCCTGAGCTATCAAGACATTTGTGCTGCCCCATTACATTACAAACCACAGGAGAGGGCAAGTTCTTCAGCAGGATAGCACTCTTTCTCATACTTTAGCCTCCACATCAAAGTTCCTGAAAGCAAAGTAGGTCAAGGTGCTTCAGGATTGGCCAGCCCAGTCACCAGACATATGAACATTATTGAGCATGTCTGGGGTAAGATGGAAGTAAGCATTGAAGATGAATCCAAAGAATCTTGATGAACTCTGGGAGTCCTGCAAGAACAATTTCTCTGCCTTTCCAGATGACTTTGTTATTATTAAATGATTCGAGTCATTGCAGAGATGTATGAATGCAGTCCTCCAAGCTCATTGGAGTCATACACAATATTAACTCTTTTTCCACTGCACCATGACTTTATATTCTATACTGTACATTATTTCTAAGTGACAAGACTTCGGCCTAAGCAAAGTCAGACCTTACTATCCTAATTAAATAATTAAAAATCAAGGCATGATCATATTTCATTATGCAAAAATAAGTGTAATCTTGAGGCCTTTGCCTTTCATATAAGCCACTTCTGATACCAAATGATCAACTAGAAATCAAGTTATTATTTGTTGTTCATAAAACTTGGATAGGCAATTGGACTTTAGTTAGATAGTGTATTATGTATTTATATTAATGTGCATTTTTTATTACTAAAATATTTTATTTACAATCTTTATATTTCTTATTTTATCAGTACTACTACTAACAATAATAAAATACTGTAATATAAATATGATTATTGTTATTATTACTAAATATATTATATTTCTGTTATAATGCATACTTCTATAAATGATATTATGATAATGATAATAACTGTATATTTATTGTTTTATTCTATATTTATTTTATTATTATTATTGTTACTTCTTTTACCAAATGTATTTAAATATACCATAAAATTATTTTATCTGTGAATTTAGCAAAAAATAAACAGCTAAAAACATTTAAGGTCTGTGTTTTTCTGTGTGTGTTTTCTGTTTTTGATTGTTTACTGTTTTTTTGTTGTTGTTGGTTTGTTTGCTTTCCAAAATAAATTTAAGCAATTGCAAATGAATTCAAATAAGTCAACCACACACAGACAATTGCGTTCAGACTTTATTAGTCCCTTGGGGGGAAAAAAAGGCATATCAATAATGTGTGTACAATCAGCCAGAGAGAGAGAGAGGAAGAGAGAGGTCACCTCTTGCTCCAGTGCTGCCTGGCTGCTGGCATCCAATGACTGGGTTTGCTGAGGTAATATTTGCAGTGTTGAGCGAGAGAGAGCGATGAGGGAAAGCGGGGGTGGAAGTGATGGGGGAGGGGATCAACTCCTCCAGCAGGCTGCAGTCTGTACCGATGAATAAACCGTTGTGCCAGAGCCGTGTCACCACCATCCCAATACAAAGAATACTGCCCACTTCTCCAACGCATGTTTGTTTCATTGTGTCTGTCTGATGAGCAGAATTGATATAATTCATCCAACATGTAGTGATCGCTGCTCTTCCAGCATCTGAATATCAGATTCTCAATTAACTGCAAATGCAGATGCCTCATGATTTGAATAAACTGGCTGACAGACACAGGAGGATGTCCTAAGGCCAACTGCATTATGTCAACACTTGCTCTCTTCTTTCACTGTTCCTGCTTGAAGGGGGCATTTTTCCTTGTTTTAAGGGATAGTTCATATAAAAATGACAAATTACTTACTATACAATCACCCTAATGTAGTTTGTGAATTTCTTTCCTCTGTTGAACACTAAAAAGACATTTTGAAGAAAGTTAAAGACCATTAACTTCCATAGTAGGAAAAACAAATATTATGAAAGTCAGTGGTTACAGGTTTAAGAGTATCTTTTTATGTTCAACAGAAGAAAGTCAGTTAAACAGGCTCTAAACAAGTAAAGGGTGGGTAAATAATGACAGGAATTTAAGTTTTGTGTGAATTATCCCTTTAAGCACTGTAACCACAGGAACAACTGTCACCACAGTAAATGTGAAAATGGATAAGTTACTTTGTTTTTAGTAAGCCATTCCTCGCAAGCATAAACACTTTATTTTTCATTCCCCCAGTGATGTAGGAAAGGGATCTTATTGTTTATTAGAGCTCCTTCAGAGCGTTTCACACCAAGCATAACAACCATAAACAACAATAAAGGCATAATTCTAAAAATCATTTTGAATCAAAAACAACAGCAGAGTTCAAACCACATGTATAATGATAAAGATGTGGAGAAACAATAATGTTGGGAATCTGAATCACTTTCAGAATAATTTTTTCCTGCACATAAACAGTTAAACACTGAGAGCCAGTCAGAATATGTCCAAACATAAAGGGAGCACGCATTTTAAAACAGGCGACATTGTGTTTCTAGATTCCCCATTTGATTAGATTACACAAGCTGGATTCACTGGTGAGATTACCTATACATGTAGAGCATTGAGGCCATGTAGATTGTAATGCAGAAAGAGAAGCATAAACAAAAAAAACTAAAAAACTTAATGTTAATGTTTGCTTTTGTAGACACAAATATAGTCATTGTTATATTTATAGTTTTTGTTCTTAGTGTGAACAGCTGTTTAATCTTCACGTTTCCACCTATGGCACCGTTGCAGCAGTTCAACACTCACATTGCAGCTGGAGATTTACAATGTCTGCACCATATAAATAAAATAATAATAATAAAAATAGACAAATGTTTTGTTGTTGCATGAATAACTGAGCATTAGTCTCCAAAGTCTCACAACTTCCAAGCAACTGAGGACACTGCGGTTAAATTAAACTTTTAAAGGATACGTATCGAGGTCACTTAAGGATGGGCCCATACTATTTTCAAATTCAGAACAAAATCCAAGTTTGGCACTTCATATTTTGTAAATGTGTCCAAATTTTCTTTCTGATTGTGTTTGTTAACTGTATGGCAAATGTGGATAAAGTTACCTTCGTCTCTGACTGTATTCTCAGAAAACAGAGCTATGATATTTTATCCCAAAACAAACTCACAGTCAGCATAATTCATAAGCACACATGTATTACGCACTGTATACTCTGAAAACAGACATTATTACTCAAACTTGTCCACAGAATCATCTTAGTTCAGTCCAGAAGTTATAATATCTTCACCATTGTCTGACTCTTGTTTAAACATGTAAGGCTTTAAACTGCTACTGTTCATTTCTGACATTTTGACTGTGTGAGATGAGCATGTTGTTGTTTCTTTTTAAAAGCTATAATAAATGATCTGTGAGCTGAAACTTTACAGACACGTCCTAGGGACACCAGATCACGTCCTAGAGACACCAGACATTTATTTTACATTTTATATGAAGAGGCGTAGTACGTCCAATTTAACTCTCATTTCTTCATTTTCCTCCACAGTTCCTGCACAGGACTCAAATGCAGCCAGCGCGGCCCACCCTCCCAACTAACAACCCCTCCATTCGGCCAGGCTCACAGACCCCTACGGCAACGGTTTATCCCCCGAACCAACCCATCATGATGACCATGACACCCATGCCATTTGCTACCCAGACACACCAATATTACATTCCCCAGGTAAAGAGACATAGACCTGAAATTGTTTTATTGGATATTGACAAATCTGGATTATTTTCACAAACAATTTTCTGTTTCCACTGGGATGAATATTGGAATTGGATTTTTTATTTATTATTCGTTTAATTAATCATTAAACCTGCATGAGATCTTTAAGAAAACTAATCATTCACAGATTTTATTAATACAGTCTTTGATATGCATATGATTTGAAGAATTAAATATCTGTTTTAGTCAAACATATTCTTCAAATGCTTGTTTCAAAAGCTGTTAGTTCAGCACTGTTGTAGTTTATATTAATAGTTTTAATATTTTGTTGTTCTTTTTGAAATTTATTGTGCTCGGTATTGTTATTTTTTATTTGTGTATACATTTGTTAAATATTTAAATTTTTAACTCAGTTATAGTTTTTTTAGTTTTAGTTACATGTATTATAGAAATGTTATGAATATATTTTAAACTTTATATATATATGAAATGAAATATGATAACAAGACACTGTTATCATAACAGAAACTTTTTTCGGGAAAAGGGAAGTATCGACTAGTTTTTAAAGTAACTTATAAGGGTGCGTGATAACAACAGTGCCTGCGCCTCAATATGCATGCAATATGCATACCCTACATTATGAATATTACAAATGTTATATAGCATTTAGATCAGAAAGGTGGATATGCACATTGAGATGCAGGGGTATCGATGGTTCACAGCAATTGTACATAACGGAGATTCATTCACAAACAAAACGCTTCCTCCCTTAGAATTAGAAGTGAAAGCAAGAGAGTGGGTGTGTTTAAGGACACGGATTAGATCAAATTTAACAGGGAGGGAGGATAATACATTTCCATGCACACAAACACACGCTCTTTGTTGGCAGTGCCCATGCGATCACTCATCCCTCAATATAGAAAACTGATGTAAAATTATAATTCTCGTAATAAAAAATAAAAAATTGCATACTGACCACCAGGAAAACTCCCAATCATAGATGTATGTATATATGTTTTTATATTTATGCCTCCGAATTGCCAGTTCTCAACTGCAGCTTGGTCCCACATTCATTTTAAAAGAGCGCTTCCCTGTACTAAAATGGCAGCTCTATTGATGCATTCCTTCCAATAGACAACAATAGTGTAGACGACATCTAATATAAATATATATGCACTGTATATAAAATAATTCATTTTTGTATAGTTATTTAACTCAATATTCTGCTCCTCTTCTTTTAGTATCGTCATAGTGCACCTTACGTGGGACCCCCGCAGCAGTATGCTGTCCAGCCTCCTGGGTCTGGAACTTTCTACACTGGACCCGGCCCTGGGGAATACCCCACTCCTTATGGCAAGTACAGCCCTCTTTGTAGTGCACACTTCAGCGTGAGCTCACTTGCGTCGCACCCAGCTGGTTCATATTAGCTCCAGGTAGTTTCAGTGTGTCTGATTAGCTAACTGAGAAATGACCCCGTTTCCAGAAAGCGGTTCACTCCAAGGCTGTTTAGATCTCATGTGAAAGCAGCTCAAACAGCGATGTGACTCACTTTTTTTTCTTCTCTTTTCTGAACCCACTATTAAATCATTGGGATAACTGATGTTACTTGAAAATAGACATGATCAAGTTATATTCAGGACGGCATATTGGTACTGTGTGGCATGCCGTATTGATTCCAATCGCATGTATTGATAATCTCTTATTGTAAAAGTAGAATTTCCATTTTTAAATAATGCCAAAAAAATCTGTTAATGGACATTTTTAAAAGGCGTCTTCTGCAGTAATATTTTTATTTATTTATTTTAGAATTATAATATAACTTTTATCATACATTAAGATGAAAGAAGTAATATCTTTATTTATTTTTAATAGAAATAATATTCATATACTTTCTTAATATGCAAATTTTAATACAGAGTTAATTAGTTATTGTAAGTATTTTATTCAAATTGAATTCTTTACCTGATAAAACATAACTGCTTTTGCCACTATAACATTGTTGCTGATATGTTGTTAATTCTTAAATAAATCCTTTCTTCTCTGTTCTAAAAACAGCTGCCGGACCGCCATATTACACCGGGCAGACGGTGTACCCACCCTCACCACCCATCATAGTGCCTGCACCAATGCCACCTCCACCAACTAAACGAGAAAAGAAACCAGTGAGTACCTAAAGCGCCTCATTTTAAAAATGCCAACAGATTCACTTAGTTTTCAATTCATTTTTAGGCTGATAAAGCTTGGATTAAGTCCCAGCAGCCCTGGCTGGCAGACCCAGATTAAATGGGAAAAAATTCTGTTAAAGGGATATTCATTGAGCATTTATTTTATCTTAGTATTGGCCTTGGCTTTCTGTGTAATTATGTCATTAATTTCCAGAATTAAGGATGAAGAATAAGTGTTGTATTTGTCCAGGAATGAAGTCAATTAGTGTGCCCATGCAACTCCTGACATATTTGGATCAGACCGTCTGATGTTGTTTGGTTGCATGCCGGGGTGTTGGCATGGCCGAGGTGTTTTATCCCAAGCCAGAGTGAGAATTAAGCCAGTATGAAATTTCATCCTGCAAGCTGACACATTCATTTTAGAATAGATCATTTGGAAGTAGCTTTTAATTAAGTAACTCGCTAAAGTAAGTCATTCTGTAATGTTGGAGTTTTAATGATCGCGTCTGGAAATACAGAAGCCAGGAAATTTTGCTTAATATACAGAAATTCTATTACATTTGATGGCCTTTTTCAAAGATTAGGTCTATTTCATCATTGAAATATGTCAGTATTTCATCATGTCAGTTCTCAAGATCAGTTTTAACAATAAAAATTTTATTTATAATAAAAATTTTATTTTTTTAGTAAAGTGAGCTTTAAGGCAAATTCAAGGGAAATCTTAACATTCAAAGTGGTTCTGTGTTGTTTTAAGTTTACAGTATTGTATGTATTCTAGTTTAGAACTAAACTATTTTCTAACTGTTTTAATCACTGTAAGAACATTACAAACAAAACCACCATGACGGTTATCTGTCAAAATGATGGACGTTCATCTCAGTGTTTTTTCATTGACAGAAATAAGTCTATCAATGACAGAAAGCTTTGTTGATGTAACCACAGGCTTATATACAAACACATTGCATTTATATTTAATCAATAAATTAAAAGGTAAACATTTTGCATGTATACGTGTAACAAAATATATACAAAAAATTTAATTTAAAAATGTCATTCATATTTAAATTACAAAATTGTATTATTAAATACTAATAGTAAATATTAAAATAGTAAATAATTGTAAAATAATAAATGTTTTTCATAAACACTAAACTAAGATGTGTCTTGTATTAAAGCACTGGTGCCTCCGATAGCCCTCTAGTAATTGACCAGGGTGCTCTAGTGAGTTATTTGTTGTTTCGCACCATTGTCCTCCCAGATCCGGATCCGAGACCCCAACCAGGGTGGAAAGGACATCACAGAGGAAATCATGTTTGGGAGCCGCAATCCTACACCTCCTGCCGGACACCCAGCCTCCACTTTAACCCCACCTGCAGGACGTCCCTCCACGACTCCAACCCCACCCACAGGACGCCTGTCCTCCACACCCACCCCTCCACAGGCAAGACATACAGACACAGGGACAGGTGTAGCCTGGGCAAAAATTACATGCCATTAATTGGCAAGTGAGTTATCAGTTGCTAGAATTAGTTGTTTTAGAGTTATTTACACTTGAGGCGATTATTCACTTCAGTGGAGTGTAGTTCTTAATGCATTTTAACACAAGTTCCTGCATCATGTGAGTATTTAGCACGTCTTTAATAATTAGCACCGCTTTAAGCTCCTACTACTTGTGTCCATTGGGTCCTTGGCTCAGCTGTTTTAAGCTCACCTGTCTAATGCTATTTTCCAGACATGTACAGCCACCCACTACTCTCTCTCTCTCTCTCTCTCTCTCTCTCTCTCTGTCTCTCTCTGTCTCTCTCTCTCTCTCTCTCTCTCTCTCTCTCTCTCTCTCTCTCTCTGTTCATGGATTAGTTCCAGCTCACACAGTCTGCCCCCAATCTAATCTGTATGAACACACTGAGAGCGTTAGGCTGTTGGCTGCACCATTATGTTCATGTATATTTTGCTCTATGGACAATCAGAATAAAATATCAATCGTTAAAGCATGTCATTATGCAGATCAATATTTCATAACAGTCTGAATAGCAATAGCTCCAAAATCTTTGCTGTCTTGCAATCTCCAAAAAATATGGTACTACCATGGTAACAGTTAAAAGTATTTACAATGTTAATCTTAAATAAGATTTAATTACATCCGCAATGTAATTACAATGGTATGTGTTAAGAAAAAAATCTTAGTATCACTTTAAAAAAATGGGCTTCTCATATATAAAAGAAAGTTTTTACCATGGTATCTGCCAAAAATGTAGGACATTATCATATCTGAAAAGTATGATAAAATCATGGTGCATATCTGTTAAAACAATTAGATTATTATATCCAAAAACCTGTAATTACCATGGTTCTTATTCAAAACACATTTATCAATATCAATAATTATCAACAACAATTATTAAAATAATGATTAGATTAAGAACATGGTATTAGCAGAGTGCACCATGATAAACACAACAAAATATAATATATTCACTATATATTGCTATAGCAGGTCATTTCTGGGCCAGAATAATTGAGACATTGGCTAGACATTCTGTTAGTAGACAAAGATCTGGATCTGCAATACAGTTCTACAACTGACTGATAAGTCTGCATTTCTCTCTCTCTCTTTCACTATGAAGCGGCCCAGCAACTGTCAAACCCCAGAACAAACGACATATGTCAACCAAACTCAGAGACTCTCAGAGAGCCCTGCGCCAATGGATGGCAAGCCCAGCTTAGGTATAATTATAATCCAGTTCTTTGTTATGCTTTGCCTTTTAGAGAACTTTGATCTCTATTTAATCATGTTTGATCTTCATTTTGCTCTTTTGAAAGCTATAGACGACAGGCCAAAAATGGAGTCTGGTCCCATTAAGTCTTTATCTCCTGGACCAAGACCTACAGAATCCTGTTTAGACAAAAGAGAAATCTCAAGTCTTCCGTTACTAGTCTCTTCTTCTCCAGAGGTGGATGTTTCTTCCCATTCTACAAGTGGCTGCATCAAACCCACTGCCGCAGGAGAACCAGAATTTATTTCTCCTTCAGCCACCAAGGCTCAGACATATCAGGTCATCTCCGGTGAGGAATCTCTTCCTGAAGCTTCTACCAGATTGTCTGCTTCACCGTCCCTCAGAGTGGTAAATGGTGTCAATGAGCCTCAAACTCCCTCAAGCTATGAAGAGCCTGAGGTCCAGGAAGCCCTAAAGATGTCGTCGTCCTGCGAGATTCAGGGTACATCATTCATGGAGTCCGGTCAGGAAGTTCCAGTGGCCTTGGAGGAGCTCCAGGCTGAGCACCTCCCTTCTGTAGCTACACATGTGCCCTTGATTCCAGGCGTACAGGCTTCTTCAATCACCTCCAGCACCACTTCTGTTCTTGCACCACCACCTGGGTTGGCACCATTAGTGCAGTCGGTTGTCCTTGAGGTGTCTGAGCAGAACAAGACCTCAGACAATGTCCAGCTGAAAGCTCAAGATGCTTCAGAATTACAAACTCAAAACAACTCTAGAAAGTTCATTCCAGGTATTTACAGAAGTGTAGCAAATTGAGAAAGTGGAAAGTTCAAATGACAAATTAACATTTGCTTTGTTCTTTCTGTGATAGCTCAAGCTGTCTCTGCTGTACCAAAGCCTTCGAAGAAACCAAACGATGAAGATCTTATTATGGAAACGCAGAAGAAGGACAATGAGGTGAGCTGTACACTAAAATCGTTTTATGTACCAGGCTGTAAACATATTTTTTCTGCTTTAAAATTGGCCATTTTAACATTGGGGTCATTAGAAATGTGCTCTATTTTGGAGCCAGGACTAGCGGAATTATGATGAATTGCATTTTTAGTTACTTCCATATTAACTTCACAAGGGAGAGCAGGATGTTGCCGCTTATGTTTTCTCAAAGTCCAAAGACATGCGGTATAGGTGAATTAAATAAAAATAAACTGGCTGTAGTGTATGAGTGTGTGTATGTGTGAATGAGTGAGTGTGTATGGGTGTTTTCTAGTACTGGGTTGCAGCTGGAAGGGCATCTGCTGTGTAAAAGTTGGTGGTTCATTCCACTCTAGCGACCCCTGATAAATAAGGGAATAAGCCAAAATAAAATAAATGAATAGTATAATATATTATAATATAATATAATTGTTATTGTTTATTTCTTAACATTTTATTATACTTTTTTATTTGCTTTAATAATTTTCTAATTGAGCTTTAAATGATACTAGTCCATTCATTTAAGTGGCCCCTAAATAAAATAAATTATTTACTTTTTGTTTGTCTTTTCTGTTTAGTTAATTGATAGTTTAAATTTGATTGTTAATTGTATTGGAAAGCAGGCAAAATCCTAATGACAACTAATGACATTGTTATCATGACACAAACTATTATGCCATAATTCATCTCACATAACCCCTTGTGTAATGCTGCTTTTTTTTTGTGCTTCACATCAGGAGGAGACCTCAAAGGACGGCTCTGCTGGAGATGAGATAGTCTCGCAGTCAAGCTTAGGGACATACAACAGCACCTTTACGGTGCCTGAGCACCAGGAGAAGCTCTCCGAGGAGAATGGTGAGACTGAGACCGAGCCTTTCAGGAACGGGGTGGAGACGGAGAGCACGGACAGTGGTGTGACACTCGGGGATAGCAGGGGCTCCATGTGTTCCCCCACTCCACTCATACAGGAAGGTAAGATTTCCCTCAGAAACTGGTTGGGATTTCTAATAGCATGTTGAAAGTGTTTATTAAAGGGTGGAAATCAAAATTAAAAATTTAATCAAAGGGGTAATTCACCCAAATGAAGATATTTTAAAGAATGTTGGAAGCCGGTAACATACATCCATTGTATGAAATAAAATACTCTAGCATTTCACAGTATCTTATTTTGTAAAAGAAACTTTTTAATAAATATTAGGAACCACTTGAATGTGAGTAAATGATGACAGAATTTTCTATTTTGGGTAAGCTGTCCCATTAAGTCATCGTTTATTCAGACATTTTACTGATTTTTTTTGCCAGATTGGGTGTTGATCAGATGTGTGTACTGTTCTGTGGTATTATTAAGCTTCAGAAAAGCCACAAAGACATTAAAAGGCACCATAAAGTTTTCACTGTGAGCTCTGGATTGAATATTTAAGTCCTCCATTCACCATTTAAACTACATGTTGCATTTGGCTATGATATAAGTTGTTTTATATCAATTCAAAGTGGAGTGTGTAATATTTGATCAGTTATTTGTTCCCCACTAAAAAGCTTTCTTTTTTGTTTTAAATAGTTGAATACGTTTAGATTTTAGATGATTACTGAGCACTCATGGACATTCTAGACTGATTTAACTGCTGAAATAACCACCAGTGTAGTCTGTATTTGTATTTTAGTCATCGATTGTGAATGTATATTAGTGCTTCCCACAGGTTTGAAATATACTTGCGGTGGTGCAGGATTGAAACACCACAAGTTGCTCACATCACATAAATACTTCTCTATATGCCACAAACAAAACATAATTACATTTTTAACAATAAATGTATTTATTATGACACTGTTATACACAGGTTCGTTTCACTGGTTTAAAGTAAAAAAAGACTGTTAAAATAAAAAAAGAAATCCACAATTTCTATTACTTTTATGCTGTTCAGGAGCCATGTGCACCCACTGACAGTTAAAATCTGCTTCTTTTTCTCTTTCAAGTTCAAAGCAAACTTGAATGACAAAGCATTTTAGATATGTATATAAAGTAGCCTATGTAATGTAGCCTAATAACATCATCAAATTAATAAAATATACAGCAAATGAGAAATAAATTACAGAAAAAGGAATAAAAACAGACAAAATTATAATAATTACAAGATAAAAGCTTGTAGATTATTTAAATAAGGCAAATGCATTGATTAACCATTACTAATGGTGTACATATATTTTGCAGTCAGTTTAAACTAGTCATTTCATCCTGTTCGAGTATATAGTAAAGTTTTTCTGAGTCTGAGTTGATTAAAGAATGAATTATTGAATGTTTCTCTCACGACTGTGCATGCGCAGTCAGCTGCAAGGCTTAAGTAAAAAGATATGCAAAAACGCATGTTTAAAGACACCTTTAGAAAGCGAAAGCAAAAGTGGAGTCCCGGACATTTTAGGAGATTTAGAAACCCTAGAAATCCCGAAAACGTGCGTCTCTGTGCGCCTGCAGAGCATGTGAGACTGTGGGAGTGTTGACAGGTCTCGCATACAAAGCAAAACGGGTAAAGGAGAGAAGATTTTCCACTACTTATAACTACTTATAACAAGTTATTAAGTAAATGATGAGAAAATTGACATTTTTGGGTGAATTATCCCTTTTAATCGCAACCAAAAAAGCTATTTTATTTCATTTTAGTGTACTTTTTCCATTTGTATTACTCCTATTCCATTGCATTTATAAAAGTCTTGTTACCATATCTACATTACCATGTCTACATATTGCTCTTCTTTTCCACCCCAGGTCTTGTGCAATCTAATGGAAAGAGACAATATGACCGGGACTTCCTGTTGGGCTTTCAGTTTATGCCAGCCTGTGTGCAGAAGCCTGAGGGACTGCCTCCAATCAGTGATGTGGTGCTAGACAAGGTGCTGTTTTTGGTTTTTGATTATACACGTATACATTGCCAACATTTGTCTCTGAAAAAACGGGAGGGGGGGGGGGTTAGGGGGGTGAGCAGAGCGACTGGAAGGGGTGCCTGGTCTGTAGGCGATCCGGCGGTTACACCCCATTCACAGGGGGCGTCAGCTTCAACGCTTCCCATTCACTTTGAATGGGTGACGTCCGGCAATGTTGAACTGCATTGTGGATCCGTCTGCGCCGCTTCAGTGGCGTTGATCGCTGCAGAAGTTGGGACTTTCTCAACTTTTCAAGTGCCGACGGAAGCGCCAGTCAATCAGATCGCTGTATGCAAATACACCAGCTCAGACAGTACCTGATTGCTGACTAAATTCATTGGCTGATGCTGCTATGATGATCGCGTCAGCTCCAACTTCAGACACGCCCTCTGTCAAGCATTGACGCTGAAGCCCCGTGTGAATGGGGGTGTTACCAGATTGTACCAATCACCTGAGGACCGGGGGAAGGGGTTGAAATTCCGGGAGTTTTCCGGGAGAAATGACAAACCAGGAGGTGGACTCCTGAGAAAAATGGGAATGTTGGCAGGTATGATACATTGTCAGATGTTTTTCTTTTGGAAATTATGTGTTAGATTTATTTTTTGGTTTTTGTACACTATTACAAAAATAATTGTATTATATAACAGTGTAAATAATATATAAATGCATGCTACATAACAAATGAATACTTTTTTCTCATATTCAGTGATGTTTTAAAAGTATTTTAATAATGTTAATAAAAGAGGGATGTCCCATTTAAAATTTAAGCATCAACCTTGTTTAATGTTTATAATAATAAGAAATGTTTCTTGAGCACCAAAACAATGTATTAGAATCATTTGACAGATCACATGACACAGAAAACTAGAGTAATACAATGCTAAAATTTCAGCTTTGTCATCACAGAACACATAGAACAAACACATATTTTAAATATTTCATAACATAACTGCACAAAGTGATGCGGTGGCGCAGAGGGTAGCACGTTCATCTCACAGCAAGAAGGTCACTGGTTCGAGCCTCGGCTGGGTCAGTTGGCATTACTGTGTGGAGTTTGCATGTTCACCCCGTGGTCGTGTGAGTTTCCTCCGGGTGCTCCGGTTTCCCCCACAGTCTAAAGACATGTGGTATAGGTGAATTGGGTATGCTAAAATTGACTGTAGTGTATGAGGGTGCGTAAATGAGTGTGGATGTTTCCTTGTGATGAGTTGCGGCTAAACCCAACTCAAATTCTCCAAAATTGCTTAAGCTTACGATAAAATTCCACAATAGGAATCAACAAAACAATTTATCAACAACTGCCTCTTTAGTTTCATTTCTAAATGTTCGAACCACACAAAATCTGCAGAAATTAATGTCTGGTTTGAGCCCCTCCCCCGGAGTATCATCAGTCTATAGTGATCGATGATTGGCTCTTGTACTACAAGGTGGGGCTTCATTTGCCATATTGACCGTTACACTTTTCCCCATTCAGAATCATATGAGTGACACGTTTTGTGTATTATGTAGTCTTTGATATTGTGCGTGATTGCTGCTGTTCGTTGTTATAATTGTAATATTTAATAATATTGTGATAGTCACGATTTGTGAGGTCATATAGCTCTGGATAATTCGAAACAGTGACCTCTAGTCTCTCCTTTATTTTTAAAAGTCTCCGTAGTCATCTTGACAACAAACACTGCTGTCACCTCAATGGAAACCCCGCCTCTGCTTTTATTTGATTGGACAATGAAAAAAGACTTAACTTGCATAGCGCTTTTTTTCCTGCTCAGAGTTTACTTTTTTTGAAGATGCATAGAGCGCAATGGCAGAAACGCGAGGTGTAGCAGGTGGTTAAAATACAAGGTGCGCATAAGCAGAACGCACAAACTCCTAAAGTGATCCACAAATTAATTATTTTGCAAAATTACAGCCTTATTTTTATTTTATTAACTTTTTCTAACAGTAAAAATAATTCATTTTCAGAAAAAAAACTTAGCATTATTTTCGAAAAAACATAAAATATTATTGACGTTATTACCTGCTTAAACATTATGCCAAGAAAAATACAACCAGTCATAAACTATGCAGCTCTTGCCAGATTAAATATTAACATACTTTGTGGAAATATTTAATGGAAACGCATTCCTCAAATGAACATGCATTTATTAATCTTACTTCTTATGCACAGCATCCACACTCCAAGAGTTATTAACCTCATAACCCTTTTAACAAGGTTAACAGGATGATCCTGACCATTTTAATTGTCAAAAGCTCATTCCTTGCCAACATCCTAATAAAAAAAGAAAACAGAAAATGCACACACAATGCTTATTTACATCTAAAACATGAAAAGTACAGAAACACAAGCATGTTCCCCCGACTTCTAAACTTCTAGAGCTGCACTTTTCAGCCATGAAACTCCCTTGACGTCCTGTTTCCATTAAAATTGCATTGCGGTTATGTCATAGTTGGCAGTAGGCATCATTTAGCCTAAAGACGAAAGAAAATAAATGCCCTTCCCCTGTCTGATACTAAACTCTGTTGATGTGTTTATTATTGTCATTTGTATTTGCTTTCTTGGTTACTGTTTCTGACAACACTTGTTTCACTCCATACTTTCAGTTTCCCATTTCAGTTCCTAGTTTGCAGTCTTGCTCACATCTGTTTTTAGCCTTTCTTGCTCTCTTCGTCACAAGTTGACTGGAGCGTAAATCGCCGAACATGTTGTTGATGTATAAATAACAAATAGAGCTGGTCTCCATGGTGAACATTGTTTCCCCTCGACGCTGCAGGCTGAGGAAAGTCTGATCTCGAAGCAGTTTCTGTCATACTGATTGTGATAAAGGGAAAGATAGTTGAAGATCAGCATGAGCAGGAGGGGTGGAAGAGGAGGAGATCTGCTGTTTCATTCATGGTCACAGCTCTGCTTCTTACTGCGACCTCTGCTGGATGTTTAAGGGAAATGCTCTTTTTTTCTGTTTTAGATGAACCAAAACAAGCTGCCGCTGAGGTCTGTGGACCCCAGGTTGATTTCCAGAGGGACGCCTCAGGATTTCACTCCCGCTTTTGCTGATTTCAGCAGGCAGATGGCAGGAGGACGTGGAGCCCCAGTGAGTTCTAGGAAATGTTTAATATAAATAACATGCTTTATTAGAGACTCATTTAAATCCCCACTACTGGAAATAATATATTATTAATTTAATGGAGTTCAATAGTCAGTTAAGTTTAAAGTTCAAAATTTACAGTGTTTAGTTTGCTAGCACATATTGACTATTTCCTTCTATGTTTGGATTGGCAGTCCTTTTTTATTATGCTTTGAAGGTCCCATGAAATTAAAATTGATTAATGAAGTTAAATAATAAATAATAAATTATATATAAGCTAGTGTGCTCTCAAAATAGTGACCACCTAAATGGATCAACAGTTTTATTCACGTCACCTCAAACTTCAGTTTCTCATCAAATCGTGACCAATGAAATGCTTTCTAGTATCTGATTTGTCCCGCCCCCTTCAAGATGCTTCACATTTGATGCATTAGAGCTCGACCTGATAAAACAAAATGTTATTGGCTGTTTGTTACAAAGGGGAGGAGCTACACTATGCCCCACCCTCTCTTCATGTTTTAGTTGAGATTACGTCAGACATTAAATAAAAATGCACATTTAAAAGCACTTCATAGGACCTTTAAGCAACAGATTCATGACAATAGAACAAACAATATTAATCCAGGGCGATAGAGTAAAAACAATTAAATAAAACATGAATTAAGAAACCAAACAAACACACACAAAAAACAAGCAAATAAATAAGTAAATAAAATTCTTACAACTATAAACAAGCAGGACCTTCACATTAAACAAACATTTTTGAAAATAGAACACAAATGGACAGTTTTAATGGCCTTTCTAGTAGTGGCGGTCTTTCTGTTGATGTCAGTTTGACAGTTTCAGCCACAATATTCTTAACCACGCCTCTCTTACTGTTAGTTTGCTGCTACGTTCTCTAAACTTTGCACAGCTCCACAAAGCAAGCCAGACCTGTAACAATAAATAAAATTTTATTTAATTAAATAGGACACCTCTAAAATTATTGAGGAGCCCGGAATCTTATCTCCCGTTTAAAAGATAACAACAACAAAGACGATTGACCAAAGAAATAACGTAAAGTCAAATTTATTTGTCATTTAAATTTAAAGGAGACATAAAAATCTTGCGGAGGTTAAGCCAAAATATTAAACAAAAGCTCAAACAAAAGTATTAAACAAAAGCTAACTAAGTTTTAAACCCTTTTACCTGCACATAAATTAAAACAAATTAAACAACATTTACTTACCTCCCTACTAACCACAAAGCATGAGAAAACTTAATAAAATAAAAAAGGCACACTCCTCATCACATGCGTTTCTGTACACTGATCTCAATAGTTTAACAGTCAACACTCAGCGTTAAATTCGACAATATCGGCGAGCAAATTCAACGTAAGTTCTCACAAGTTAACAAAACAAGCCGGGAGAGAGGAGACTTTCCGAACGATCTTCCAGTCCGGTTTAAATGGACTTCACCAACACGCCGGCAAGCTTCCACGTGTCGACACCTGATTCACCACACCTGTGTGCTCATAATGAAACCTGTCAAAAAGACAGCAGAGAGAGGCGGAGAGAAGAGAACCACAACAAAAAGAGAGATATACAACAACACAAAGAAAACAGACTACTTTAAATAAAATAACTTCTCTTTTGTATTATAGTTTTAATAAATAAAAGAAAAATACATGACATTTGCTATGAGGGAATGATGTGCAAACACAAAGTCCTGCCCCCTACTCTGTATTTTGTTTCAGTTAGAAGTACATCAACGTACTAAAATAAAAGTCTCAGCAACTTCAGTTCATGCAGATTTTAAGTTGGCACTACTGCAAATTTACTGCATGGTTAATAATTCAATTAAGTTCAATATTTAATTGAGTTTAAGAAAGGCACATAAAAAATACAATTAACTGTTATCATTGTAGGTCTTGTAACCAATATGAAAAAGATATATTATATATTTAATATGTAGTTATATTAGGTATATTTATATATTTTATCAAAATTAATTGATTTAAATTATTGTCTTAATGCAAAACTCTAATAATAAATTTAATGAATGGAAAATATCTTATTTTAGCAGTAGTTAGTTGTATTTATTAAGCTTTTGTGCTTTTAATTAAATTTACATTTAAAATATAACTTAATATTTACACCTCCTATTTTCTAATGTTTAATATATTTATTATATATTTAATATATTTTAATTATTTCTATATAAACTTTTCATATGTAATATAGCATTATAGCATTATAATCATAGATAAAGTTATGAAAAAAAGTCTTTGTAAAGCTAATTACCTTTGAGCACTTTAGTCAATCGTTTTTTTACATATCAAGAATAAAATTTAGGTCTTAAATATTTGTTTGAATATAGTAATGAGAATAAAAATGTAATCTAATTTAAAAGATGCAAACCTTCACGAATACTATGGAAGAAAAATGTAGTCATAAAATGTGTAGCTAAATATAATTTTATATTCATACTTTTTAAAGCATACAATTATTTTTAAGTCATTCATTTCTATCTGTACAACAATCTGTCAACAGCTTTTAAATGTGCGACGACTCCCACCACGCAAGATTATCGTAAACCTGTCTGTCAGTGATGACGTTCAGCTCAAGAAGGCAGAAAATGCTTGGAAACCTGGGATGAAGAGAGAGGGTGTCGCAGAGGACCCAGAAGCCATCAGAACCCAGGTTTAGACTCCAGAGTTTATATATTTAGCATGAAACATCTACAGTGAAAGAAGCACTTAAGACATGACGCTTGTCAATTGTTTTAATAAGGATTTTTATTCATTTGTTTCAGCTACTCATTTTAAGTCCTGCTTTGTCAATGCTGAAAGTGTGTTCACTTTATTTGATGATCGTTTTGTTGGTTTTACTTCAATGTGTTGGCAATCTTTTGCTTTTCTGGCACTTCAGGAGTTGTTCCGCAAAGTTCGAAGCATTTTGAACAAGCTCACACCGCAGATGTTTCACCAGCTGATGAAGCAAGTGACGGATCTAACTATCAACACAGAGGAGAGGCTTAAAGGAGTCATTGATCTTGTGTTTGAGAAGGCCATCGATGAGCCCAGTTTCTCTGTGGCCTACGCCAACATGTGTCGCTGCCTGGCCACAGTACGTTCCAGAGACACTGCATGCTTCTGTCATTTTTAAAACGGTGGCCTGTTTATAGAGTGTTTTCTCAGTCAAAAAGGAAGGAAAACTTTGAAAATACACTTAATGTTTGTTTTATTGCATTTTCTCAATTTGTTTCTGTAGATTTCAATTACAATACATATTTTTTAAAAGCAGTTTTCTCAAAATGAGTTTTTTTTTCTTATGCACTGAGCCATAAATCACTTCAGCAGCACAATCAGCCAATCTTCACATATTTATTCGTATCTGTCAACTGAAAGTTTTTACAGGGATTTGTTTATACATCATGTGCCTTTTTGAATGCAATGCAACATTTGACAATTTGACAAAACATATTATGAATTAGTTTTTTCTTGCTTTTCACTTTTTTTGTAAATTAAAAATATCCAAAATCCCTTCTGTAAAAACCTTTCTATTATATGTCAAAATGATAGTACTAATTAGTTATTGCAACTAGTAATAGTAATGATAATAACAAAAATGTATAATTTTAAACCTGTCTTCATCCAATATTCAGATATTTGTGCATGAAGTGTATGCAAATGAGCACATATTTTATTTAGCAATCCCTCATTTGCATATGTAAACACAACATATTAGACAACTTGTAAAATGCTTGAAATTCTTAATGTAATTAATGTAAGTATAGGGATTACTATAAGTTATTTATTTGATCTGATTCACCTTCAGTGTGTTTTCGTAAATAATGTAATGTAATGTAATGGCCATGTCTTTCTCTTTCAATCTAATTGCAGCTCAAAGTGCCCACAGCAGACAAGCCTAATACAACAGTGAATTTCCGGAAGCTGCTGTTGAACCGATGTCAGAAGGAATTCGAGAGGGACAAAGTGGATGACGTCGTCCTAGAGAGAAAACAAAAGGAGCTGGACTCTGCCACATCAGTAATTTATTAATCAAGATTATTCAAAATTGATTTAGATTAGCTTGACTTGTAGTTTTTCATCTGTAATGCATATTAATGTACTGTAGTCACTTGCCCAAATGTATTTAGTTGGAATTTTATTTAAAAATCTAATGTTTTAAGTTTTAAAACTTTAAATTTTCAGATTGATTGATTGATTGATTGATTGATTACAAGTTTATTTGCATTTAATATTTTGTTTTCTGTTTAATTTTATTTAAACTAAGTTTTTAATTAATTATTATTTATGTTTTATTTTTACATTTTATTTCCTGCTCACTCTCCTTCGGCTTAGTCCCTGCCTTTCAGGGGTTGGCACAGTCGATTGAACTGAGAAACATTTGATTCAATTTCCTGAAAAATTTTTTTTTAACAATTTTACTTTTAATAAAAAATAAACAACAACACTGCTAGTAAAGGGTGTAATAGAACACAACCCACGGTTCAGAACACTCGTGACCTGCGGATTAATACTTTTTTTTTTACTTGTAGATTAATCCTAAATTTGTAACGATCAAAGAGAAATCGACTCTCACATTTTTTTAAATCACATGTATGAAAGCATTTATGCTTTCCTGTAAAATATAATGATGACAAAAGAAGTTGTGGATGTGGCAAGTTTTTTTAGAAGGTGTTGATTATTCATTTGTGGGTTATTAAAGGTGTATTCTGTCACTACTTGTTTAGCCTGCATTAATGCATCCAGTGTAAGCTGCATGGTTAATCATTAAAACACCCACACACCATAAATTATAAGTTATGGTGATTTGCATATGTTTATTAATCTTTCGAATCGCTGCAGTTAAATCTGTGTTTGAAAAGCGCAAATATCAAGAAAGAGATTTAGTCTTTAGTCTTTTGAGTTAGTTGTACAGTTACAAACAGTCAAATAACACAGAAGTACTGGGATAACAATTTATAGTTTAGATAACCACTGATGTTTATGGCAAATGTTAAAATCACAGTCATTGTTATGAAGCAAACGCTGAGAAAAGACTTGCAAATCCAAATCAAAGAGCTTAGAATGACCAAGAGGCGACACTCAATAGAATGTTCCAATGCAACAGTAGCGCCCAGCAACAGCCCCGTGATTCCGACATTTTGGAGTGAAAGCGATCGGCTGTCCATTGGATCTTATTGCTGTCGCGATGGCAAGCAGCTGCTTAGTTTTTTTATTTATTTATTTAAAAAGCGCATTAAAGCTGTGATACAACCTGGAAGACAAGATTACAACATTTACTATCACAATCATCAGCACTTTTAATAGTTTATTTTACAGACTTATAATATGCTGTTATTCTATTGGAATTTTCATTCCAAAATGGCCACCGCGCCATCTAGTGGCTGTTTCCCAAATCGCACTAGAGTGTCGCCTCTTGGTAATCTTGTGTTCTTTGTCCAAATGTAGTTTATTAGAATCGAGGTCGTACAGGCAAGGGTCATAAACAGGAGCAAAACAGTATCACAAGGAAAATCCAAAAGACAAGGTCAGTATGCAGTATGTTCTGAATCAGAACGAGATACAAGGCTAGGATCAAAAACACGGGAAAATCAAACAAGGAAAACGCTTCGTAAAGATCATAAAGAAACAGATAAACAAGACTCAGCAACTAGTGTGTGTGTCTGTGCTGCTTTTAACGTTCATGTAATCAGTTCTGAACCGCTTCAGCTCTGTGTGTTTGAAAAATGAAAGTTGTAGGCAGCAATTACATTATTTAACCAAAAGGTGGCGACAACCAGCCATCAAAAATATGCAACTGAATAAATCTTTAAAAATGATCCATCTAGCTATGAAACATGAAGTTTTATGAGCGAATAACTGAATCATTTATTGAAATGAGACTAAAAATAAATATGAGTTGTACAAATTATAATGTTAGATTTATACATTTAGCATCATCAGCAACAGTAGTAGTAACAGTGAACTTTACACAGTACTGAATTATTTACAATTAATTTTTATTCATATTCATATATTTATTTGATTGTTTCTTAATATTATTTTTTATATGTTTTTGTGATAAATGGAAAGCAAATTACATTTGTCTTCTCCCCTTTTTGGCTGGTTCGAAAATGGTCCGACCCCTGACAAAAAAACCATAATGTGATCCGATCTGTAAGATTTGTGATGTTTCACCACTACTGCTAGTTCATTTTTCAGCATTTCTATGTTCCACATCAAAAACAAACATAGCATTGAGACTAAATAATGACAGAATTGGTATTTGTTTACATTATTCTTTTGAAACAAACATTTCTGAAAGCACTATTGCATTTATCTGAAAATCTTGTTCTCTCATAGCCCACAGAAAAGGAGAGACTGCAGGAGGAGCTGGAGGAGGCAAAGGACAAGGCCAGACGTCGCTCCACTGGAAATATCAAATTCATCGGCGAGCTGTTCAAGCTCAAGATGTTGACAGAGCCCATCATGCATGACTGCGTGGTGAAACTGCTCAAAAACCACGATGATGAGAGCTTGGAGTGCCTCTGCAGACTCCTCACCACCATCGGCAAAGACCTGGACTTCGAGAAGGCCAAGGTAACTCATGGAGCAGTTTGTTATTATACATTCTGTAGCAGTGTCGTTATGAATTTCAAAAGATCAATGGTGAAAATCCCTTGGAACAGTGAAAATTTGAAAGGCTCAAGCTGTGTCCAAGGTTGAATATATTGCTTTTTATTTAAGTCATCTAATATGACCATGGTTGATAGTAAAAGCTAATTTCTGTAACAAAACAAAACACTATGATCATCTTTGCAATCAGGTCAAGAGCTGCCTTCTTAAACTGAAAGCTACCATCCAGTTTAAAAGGAGGGTCTGAAATTGAAATTCGTCAAGCACCAAACATTATTAAATCTGGTTTTTAGAGAGTGGCTTTTTTGTTTATTTATAAGGATAACCTTAAAACATACAAGAGCTTTATAACATATCAAAGATTGTAACATATCGAAGACTGCGGCGGACCATACACATGTGCTTGACGCAGAAGTATAAATCAGCCTTAAGTTATTTTATTCTGTAAAGTCAAAGCAGAATTCTCTGCATTGTTTCAGTCTTTAGTGTCAAAATTTATTTTGATATTGCTGATTTGGTGGTAAAGAAATATTTCTTAGTATTGTTAGTGTTAGCGATTTTTTTTTTTACAATTAATTTTATTTTAGGTGGCTTTGATGAATGGAAAATTCAATATAATTAATGAATTTTATGTCATTGCAGATCAATATAATAGTAATAATAATAATAATAATAATAATAATAATAATAATAATAATAATAACTTTCATTTATAGGCGCCTGATTGGTCCTATACTGTATAAAGATTAAAGGTTTAATTTCTTCAAAAATGGCCTGACATAAATTTTTTTAAACAATAGTTTGTAAAAACCTGCTTATAACTGAACTATGTGCATTCATTCATACATGTGCATTTGTTATTGACTAGTAATTGAAACCGCCAGAGCCATTTATTGACAAGAAATATTCACAATATGGCAAAAACATTATTTGTTGTCCAAATTTCAGACCATTAATACATTTATTCTTTATTTAGGACAGATTCAATTGACCATATTAGCATGTAAAATTACTAAACTTTTATTTCAGACCACGCAGACATGTAAAGAGGCTAAACCCATTCATTTCAGACCATACATTCCCTGTGAAGGGACCAAACACAGATTTGTACAGGATGTTTAGCAGTCAGTAAATCTAAAATCCTTTGCAGATGTGCTTTTAAGTTTCTCAAAGAAAAGTCTTGAAAATCTTTCAAACGTTCATTGCCAGAACATTGCCAAATTGTGTAATTTGTTTCACCTTGAGCGTGGGAGCATGTAAGCACATTTGTTTCCTGGCAGACAGAACAAAAAAATTCCCAATGTAAATTGCAGAACTTTGGCCAATCAGAATAGGGCTTGCCATTTTCAGAAAGTATTTGAAAATGTTGTGTGCTATATCCATCAGACGGTCCGTGAACTGCCTGTAGGCGGCCTGTGGGTGTGCTGTCTGAGACCAAGAATACACTACATAACCATTGGAACCTTATTTAGCATAAGAGGACAGCCAAAGATGAATTTTTAGATCAATTCCTAACTAAGCACATAATCACTTGGCATTTCTTCAGCACGCCTCTGCTGTTTGTTTTGTTCAAACAGGCTACTAATAAATCAGTTCAGTGTTCTGGAAAGGCAGCACGCAGCAGGCCACTAAAGCTCATGCTGGAAGGTGTTAACTGTCAAACTCAAAGAGGACGAACAGAAAAACTGTTCTAGAGGAAAATAGTTCAAATCGGGACCTTTTAGTCCTAAGGGATTCCTGCAGCTCTGTTGGTGTTGAGACGGGCAGCTTTGTTGCTTTTATGACTGCTGACATTGTTGTCTAGTAGCTCAGTTTTGTTGGATATTGGTGGTGTGGGATAGTGATTTTGTATATCTTGAGAATGGCAGCATGAAGTAAACTCAAATCTTTGAGAAATTTTTTGTTTTTTTGTTTATTGAGTAAGATGCAATATGTTATTTTGAAATAGGGCTAGGAGGGTAATCAAAAGGCGATTTTCATGTGCATGTTGTTAATTAAAAAACACGTACTTTCAAATGGAGCAGCATTTACAACACAGAAGCCGCTTTACCACTATAGTGCCCAATGGTCTTGTAAAGTGCTTTGAAATGTGAATTTTTTTATTTGATGTTTGACAATCGCAAATGAAAGATGAAAACAGGAAAGGACATATAGCAGCTCCTTCTCTTTAAAATCAAAGCAGCAAATAGCATTTAGTTTTTATCACAGCTCTGCCGGTGAGAGTGGTTGAGAACCACTGCAAAGCAAATGAGAAGCATCTTGAAGGGGGCAGGACATTCTTGATACTAGACAGCATTTGGTTGGTCAGAAGATTTGAGTAGAAACTGAAGTATGAGGTGACGTAAAAAAAAATGTTGATTGATTTCGGTATAATTGACAAAATGCAAGCTTTTAATTTTTGTATCTTCTAATTGCAAATTATGTCATTGTTTTAGTGCACACTACCCTATAGATATCCTTAAGACTAACATACAGATACTAACATCTAAAAAAAATTTAATTTCACGGGACCTTTAACTATTCCATTCCATGCTAATCCGGGCCAGTCACCACAGATATGGTTTTATCTTCCATTGTGGTGCTGATAACGGAGCTCTCTGGAATGCAATACAAATGCGCCCGTCATTGACTTGGTAATGCAAGTGTAATGTAAACAGTGATATGGATGATGATCAGATATTTCTGTTTTGAAGACACCTTTTTGCTGATGTTTACTTCATTGAATAACAAAAGATAAATAAAATAAATAAATAAATAATGTACTTCCACCTAGAAGGCAAAGTCAAAATTGATTTAATTGGATGATAACTACATTGAGATAATCGTTCTGTGATAATGACAGCTGTTTGCATTGCTTCTCAATGAACTACGACTCTGTGTTGTAAATGCTCCAAAATGAAAACATGAAAGCACCACATTTAATAACATGCACTCCAAACTAACTCCATAACTTCAGTCGAGTGTTTGAAATAAATCCTTCAGTGTGATGATTTCATCGTCTTGTGGTTATTAGTCACAAATTATTGGTGAAAGCAGTTAAATATTCAGTTTATAATCCAAGACTATGGGCATTTCCTGGGCTTTGTTGTCTTGGGTTTTTGAAGTTTCTGCATGAGAGCAGAAATATAACATAATGTATGGATATTGTATCGTATCTCATATTGCATCATCCAGCATGCTATTGTTTATTGCACTTTTTATTTATGCCACACAACCCTGGCTTCTAGTAAGGAATTGGTATTTTAGTAATTAAATATTCGCTTATTAACAAAACTCTCTCTAATTTGTTGTTAATTAAACTATTATGCTGGTTTAGGTACTTTAATACATGCAAAGTCATGATAAAGCAGCAAGACTACAAGTCAGCAGGCCTTGTGTCAGTCTTTGTTTTTCAGTGAACTTTGCAGCGTTTTACATTGAGAAACTTTATTTTCTTCACCAAATTTCACAGCGTAGCTCCTTATCATCACGGCATGATTGTGTAATCGTGAGGTTTTTATCTTTTAATCTGACTACGAAATACTTTTGTCATTTGAAATAATTAAATTGTCTTTTAGCTCTAATCTGGAAAAAAAGTCTCTGATGTAAAGCGAAAGAATGAGGAATAATCAGGCGTGAAGATGAATATATTCAGAATGCTGTATACACACGCAGGCAAATGTGTTCCAGCTGGGGCCAACAGACCTCTGTAAACCCTGCAGCCAAGTGTTGGGCAAGAGGGGTGAATGTTTTCTGTATCCATTCTTTCTGTATCGCTGACCTTGCGGCAGAAACAGGCATTTTGTCAGCTCGCAGGGAGGCAGGTGGGGGGATAGGTTGTACGTTCATTGACCTTGATGATTTAGTGCAGTTCTGTACCTTAAAACGCTTTTAGTGACGTCAGTGTGTCAGTGTTATGTATGTCCTTTTAAGATGTGATGGTCTGAAAATTTCATATCACAGTTTTAGTGAACAAAATTTTTGTAGTTATATTGATATTATTACGGTTTTGTTAAAATGGCCTGTAAATGTTTTTTCACACACACTCTTGAGGTATTCCATCAATTACTGTATATGAGATTGGATTAACTACAGATTTTTCAGTGACAAACAACATAAGCATGGATCTCTGCATTTTTGATTTGTTTGTTTGTATTTTGTTTGTTTGTTTTGTGTGTGTGTTTTTATATAGTACATTTGATTTGTCTTGTTTTACATTTGCATTTGACTTCTCTGCTAAACCTGGACTTTAAAAATTACCTTATAGGGATACATGTATATGTTGTTTTTACACAATTGTGGATACTTCGGCTTATTAAAGGCCAAAAAGTTGTGTGATTTATTTATTTATTTTTATTTATTTATTATTAATTTTTATTTATCTATTTTTGTTGACGTATAGGATTTTTTTTATTTAGTCAATTTAAGCTTCAGCTCAGTATTCTCAGTGTACGCAGAACACACTTTAAATGATCAGATTGCAACATGCTTGTTTAAAAAAAATATTTATACTGTTTATTAAAATAAGCATTTAGATTGCAGCCTTTTGAGATTAGCGAATTGCAATGTTAGGGACCGATCACACCAAACATTTTACGTTCCAAAAACGCAAGGCGCACCACACTGCCTTTTTGTTGACAAGAAAAAAGAAGCACAGTGCGCTTTTTATCTTGCTAGGCAACGACTGAATCAGCTGCGTATTGTGCGCGAATGTTGCTGTTGATATTGTTATACTTTTTAATATTTAATAATATTGTGATATTCAAGATTTGTGAAGTCATACAGCTCCAGATCAAAAGTCAAAACAGCAACCACTATAGTCTCTCCTCCATCTTCAAAAGTCTCCGTAATCATCTTGACAACACAAACACTGCAGTCACCTCAGCAGAAACCCCGCCTTTGCTTTTATTTGATTGGAGAATCAAAATCAGAGTTAACTTTTTTCAACTGCGAGCGCGCAACACCAAAAACGTAAGGTGCAGCAGTCGGTTAAAATGCGAGGTCTGCAGGGTGCATTAGCGGCGCGCAAAACGCTCGTGGCTGTAAGTAAATCATTTAAAAAAGGTGCCTCTCAAATCAAAAAGTGTGTTCAGTGCGATGGTCTTCTTACATGATTTACCGTGAGTTTGCAGTATTGTCATAATCACGGTTTTAATTATAATGACAATTCGAAATGACAATACTAACTGTCATTTCAAATATATCGTGGTTTACTTTAAAGTCTGCATAAACTGAAAGCTGCAACCATGTTTTGTTTTTTTGTATTGTAATGCGGTTCCTAGAGAAATGGAATATTAAAAGACAAAACCATGGGTGGGGGTGGGCTTGTTTTTTCTACTGCGAGCTGATTGGATATAATAAGGTAGGTTTTTCATTTAGAAAGATCGGAAAATGGGTTTGGAAGTGTTTTTACAACCTAACAGACTCCTCCTGCTCACCATTTCTGTTTGTTGTCAAAACTGACAGCTGGAGCAACGTGATTGTTAGCCATGCCCATTTCCTAAAATATGCGTAATCTGACAATTTAACTGAAAAAACAGGATATGCATTTTTTGATTTCAATTAAAAATTAGAAATTAGATTTTTTCTTAATGGCACGCACAGATGAATTGTGCACCACAAAACTAGCAATGGGAGCTAACAAAATCATATGGTTAGATTTAACTTCATTTGTACTTTAAAACCGGCTATCCTGGCAACACTAGTGTAATTTTTAATGTATGGCTACAGATCTGTGCTGTAGGATCACACATCGCTGCCACAATGAAATAAAAACAATTTTGTTTAAAATCAATCGTTTTTGAAAGAAGCAAGTTGCAATTGACAAGCTACACAAGCACATAAACTCAGTCTTTGATATTGATCTGATGTGTTGTTCATCGCTGGCTGCTCTGTGTCCTTGAATAGCCCCGAATGGACCAGTACTTCAACCAGATGGAGAAAATTGTCAAAGAGCGCAAGACTTCGTCTCGGATACGGTTCATGCTGCAGGATGTGATAGATCTGAGACTGGTGAGTGCCATGGGGGATTGGGATTGTGTTTGTTTGATTGTGTTTGTTTGTTTGTGTGTGTGTGTGTGTGTGTGTGTGTGTGT
>CAIGQZ010032461.1:10687681-10729290 GCA_903798205.1 Danio tinwini | reverse complement strand
CTGTGTCTGTGTCTGTGTCTGTGTCTGTGTCTGTGTGTGTGTGTGTGTGTGTGTGTGTGTGTGTGTGTGTGTGTGTGTTGAGAGATGTTTATAAAAGCCTAGCTTTGATAGGGAAAGAAGCAAGAACATCTGTGTAGTGTGTTTGAACTCGTAATGTTTTTCTTAATGGAACACTTTATAATCTATACTGGTTTATGAACTGTTAAGCCTTGGGGTTTGCTTTTTGTTATTATAATGACTGAGTACTTTCCATCTGTTTTTGCAAATATGTTATCAAAACATTAGGATTTGTTAAAGATCATGTGAGACTGATGAATGGATTACTGGTTGCTGAACATTCAGCTACTGCATTGCAAGTATACTGTATATTACATTTGTAAATGAATTAAAATGAAGTGGCCTTAATTACAATGTACTGGCATTTAAATTAATCTTTAAGTAAAATGCACTTATGTTTTTATGTTGTACTAATTTAAAAAAATTATTTGATCTGTAATTTTTTTTTGTAATTACTTTTATGATTACACTGTTGACCCATCCCTTACCTTAACCCAACGTTAAAACTACATATACCCCCAGTCTTCTCCCTAAGCCTACGCATACGCCACTTCAATATAAATATGTTTTCATGAGAAATTTTTAAAGGGTACAGCAATAATGCAATCAAATTGTACATATATAAATGTAGTCTACTTATATATGTCTAGAAGTGTCCACGTTAATTAAGACACTTAAGAACTGAATAGAATTTGATTATACAAAAAAATACAGTGGGGTCAGTTCGGACGTAGCACAGTGATCATTTAGTAAATGCACAGTTAAACAATACGCTAATTGTGGCCGTTAATGTTAAGTTAACATTATGCCAAGTCGTCACAAATAAAACAATGCATGGGAAATTGCTTTGGCGTGTTAGTTGCAGTGCACTTTGCAACAAGTTATTGTAAGCAAGCTAACGTTAACTAGATAAGTAATATTTTAATCGCTAATATAGCAGATTGGTGGAAAATTGCATTGGTAATCAGCAATTTTGCCGCAACTAAATTATGAATGGGTCTGCATCAACTACATTAAAGAGAATTGCTTTATTTATAGTGAAAAAAATAACCCTCCTTATTGGAGTTCAACACCTGGCTTGTGTGGATATAGGTGAGATGATCTAGCAAAACAGGCAGTGGGCCAAACCACTGTGAGAAAGGGGAGGGGGAACTCAACTGTTTCTAAATGCATTTTACACATTAGTTTTTTTTTCTACTTACACAATTATTTTAGGTATACATACATATATTTTTCACAATAGAGAATGTGATTTTTTTTTTTGGGGGGGGGGGGTGGGTTTACTCCTGTGATTATTAGTATGCAACGAAGTATGCATCATTATAATTGTTGTATTATAATTTTTTATTGGTCTCAGTAAATAAAGTTGGCAAGGAAATAAAAACACTTAACCTAAAGTCTTCATAAAAAACAAATTATAATACATTTCTACAGTATAGCAGCTCAAGGACGCTTTTTTTCTTTTTACTTTGTACACATTGTTATGTTTGAGGTGAACAATTAATTCGTGTACATTAACACACAGAAATAAAAAAAAATATACCTTGGAAATCTTTACTCAAAATCTGAAAATGTACTTCAGGTCTTGAATGGAATTCATTCTCTGACGTCTATTTGACGGCATAGACAGAATATTCTGAATATTAGCCAAAATATACTTAACTCCTCTTCAACTATTAGTTTGCTGGAAGTGAGCGATGGCTAAAAGGAGCCCTAAAAATAAAACCATCCCCTCTATTCAGCGTTTTTTATTAGGAAATACGTCAGAATACTGAAGTCTGAAGAATTGGTTCACACGTACTGTATAAATACAGTGTTCACAAGGCCATAACTTTTAACCATGAACTCATATTCACATCTGTTTAACTGTAGCATACTTTAGCTCGGAATCTCTCCCCCGCATTCCACAGATTTCAATTTTTATGTTTTCAAGTGTTCAAAATGTGTGAGTGAAGAGACAAAGTAGGGGAGGAAGTGATTATACAGACTTTTTTTCTCCCAAAAAAAATTGGAAGCCGGTTTAGTCAGCTTTTTTTTTTTAAGATTTGTTTTAGTAGTTTTACATAATTTGGGGTTAAATTTAATTATTTTCCAAATTGAGACATCAATAGACATCTGATTAACCCTGTTTATGTTTTAGCCACAAGCAGAAAACAGAGTAAAAAAACATTTTTTACAAAGCTGTCTACCAGATGAATGTCAATCTAGAGCTTCTACTGCTAAATAATGTGAAAATCACTCAATCACATTAAAGCACATATTGATTGAATTGAATTGAATTCTGTTTCTGATTGCTGTGCAGCATAACTGGGTTTCTCGGAGAGCTGACCAGGGCCCTAAAACCATCGAGCAGATCCATAAAGAGGCCAAGCTGGAGGAGCAGGAGGAGCAGAGGAAAGTCCATCAGCAGCTTCTGTCTAAGGACATGAAGAGGAGGCCAGGTGAGAACCACCATTACAGCACCACCCAGAGGGCAAATCCAGTACTCTGAGATAAGCCATGAAGCAGACAGCATTAGCTTGTTTGTAGCGGAGAATATTTAATGGTTAATCATGGCTGATTGTGATGTTAAGTTTATTGCCACAGCAACGTGAAAGATTTCTGATTAATTAAAAGGAATAATTGATACAAATGTATGACCGCTTGTGAATAAGTATCTAAATGATAATGAATAAAATAATGGATTTTTGGGGTAGATATAAATTTAAAGAAGTTGAGGAATTGTTACATAATGCAGATTTATTATAAAAATGTGTTTTAATCTAAACTAGGAGTGATATATTAAAATAAGATTTATTATTATTATTATTATTATTATTATTATTATTATTATTATTATTATTATTATTATTATAGTAATTCATACAAAACAAATTTCATGACACATCCAGTGATGTTGTTTATACAAACCTATTATTAGGATTGTAATTTAATAATTTTCCTTCGGCTTAGTCCTTTTATTTATCAGGGTCGCCATAGTTGAATGAACCACCAACTTATCCAGCATATGTTTTATCCAGCGGATGCCCTTCCAGCTGCAACCCAGTACTGGGAAACATCCATACACACTCATCCACACACATACACCATGGCTAATTTTTGTTTATTCAATTCACCTATACTGCATGTGCATGTCTTTGGACTGTGGGGGAAACCAGAGCACCCAGAGGAAACCCCCGCCAACACGGGAAGAACATGCAAACTCCACACAGAAATGCCAACTGATCCATATAAATATATATTTTGAGGACATCTAACAATAACCTATAGGAATAGCTAAAACAGCTATTGACTTCCATAGTATTTGTTTTTCCTAATATGGATGTTAGTGGCTGCTGGTTTCCAACTTGCTTCAGAATATCATGTTTCGTTTTCAACAGAAGAAAGAAGTTCATAAAGGTTTAGAACCACCTGTGGGTGAGGAAATTGAGCAGAATGTTCTATACTTTGCTTTTACTATATTTTGAAATGCAAATGACTAAATATGCTTGGAATCAAGATATTTAGTTGGTGTATTTCAGTAATTATAATGTAAATACAGCACAAACAATACGTGTTTTTGAAATTGTGCTAAGATCTCGTTGTGGCTCCCAAACCATTTTTAAACTCTGGTAATAACACAATCCAGAGCATATTTCTGATTCAGTGTTGATTTGTTGTGAGGTGATTTGTGTAACACAGTTCCTGGGACTGTAATTGCAGATCAGAGAGAACAGCGTGCACTGAGAGAGGAGACTTGGAACACTGTGCCCACTACCAAAAACAGCAGGACTATCGACCCTACAAAGATTCCAAAGATCTCCAAGGTGAACAGATATAGGCCACTGCACAAATATGTCATATTTCACACTCAAAACTTGTCATTTTCTATCTGAACCAGAGGATTCAATCTGATTTGTCAGTGCAAAATTAATTGGAATAACTCTGCCATCTGCTGATTTGTATCTTAATTGTTATGTTCAGCACAGGATAAGTTGAGATTGACTCCACATGTGATTGTAACCATCATTAAAATGTTTTTGCATTCCATAGTGAGTTAATTAGATATTACATAATTAGATAATACATTATCTCATTTGTTTTATTTGGAACTAGTGGTAGTCAACTTTACATAATCTCTGAATTAAAATGTAAAACATAACTTACACTTCAGTTTGTGTGTCTTAACTGTGAGAATTGTAGTCAAGTGTGACTCCTTGTCCAGAAAATGTGGTAGTTATGAGATGATAAGGATTTTTTTATACTCTTTGTGATCTCTGAACAGCCACAAATCGATGAAAAAATACAGCTGGGTCCGCGAGCTCAGATCAACTGGGTAAAAGGCAGCAGCGGCGGAGCAAAAGCCAGCGACTCTGGTAAGAAACAAACAACAATCACACACAATTTTGACCATATTCTGCAATGTGGAAGTAATGTCCTTCCTGCGATTGTTTTACAACTTCTGATTTATTTGCTAATGGGAAAAATGACTAGGAACAATAAATGGCAGAAAGAGGTCAAACTACTTTCTATGCAAAACAAATCTGTTTATGACTAAACATAAAACCAAAAATCTACATCAAACCACATAAACAGCTGTATTTTATGGCAAAAAATGAATGGAAGTGAATGGAAGTTTTTAACCAACAAATTTCCAATGGCTGTAACATATAAAGACTTTGTTTAACCCTTGTGTCCTGTTCAAATTTACTACCCTTTTATTATGTTCAGGGCTGTTTTTGCCCCTTTGACTTTCTCTATAATGACATTTTTTGATTGCAAAGCCATGATAGCATATAATCATGCATTCTTGATTGTTGGTGGATTTCCCTGTTGAGAAGAGCTGAAAGGTGTCATTTTTACTGTTGATTATCAGTTGGCAGCATTACCCTTTAAATAGGCCTGTGCCAAAAGGTTTGTCTTTTATAAGGAGTTCTGTGGAGTAAAACGGAAAATTATAGTGTGTCTGTGCATAAATACACTTACTGTGTTTATTTTCTGAGAGCTGAGCTGCTTATTTCGACAGACTTATCAAGATAAGTCTTCAAAGATCTTTCACATACGCACACGCACACATACACACACACACGCACGCACACACACTATATATACCATATAAAAGCCAGAAACTACGCTTTTTTGCACTGCAACTGATAACAATTTTTACCCTTTTCCCAACAATCCAATAAAATTTTACCTCTTCCCAATCAAAAAATGTCATTAAAATGGAAGTCAATGGGGCAAAAACAGCTACTAACATACCAAAAGGGTAGTACATTTGGGTGTATTTTTCATTTTGTTTAATATTTTCTCAAAATATGTGTCTCAAAAATCATTCCACTTGCTAAAACACAGAGAACATTGTGGCCAAATTAAAGACTTAAAATCACCACAGAGTGGATGAAAACATCCCCAACAGCACACACGGGTTAAATACCAAATTTCATGTATATCAAAGGGCACCTATGATGAAAATCTACTTTTGTAAGCTGTTTGGACTGTAAAGTGTGTATGTATAGTGTCCACTGTCTTACTGGAATAATATAAACCCAACAAGTCTTTTTTTTTATTTCCTGACGGTAAAATAGAACTCAAATCTTAGTGATTTTGAGGCCCACTGCAACATGATGTGAGGTGGAGTTTTTCCCGCCCACCGATTGATGGAGAGGCAGGCGCTATGTTTCTATAATAACATGTATACACATGTCCACAGAACATTTTTTTGCAAATAAACTGGGATTAAAATATTTGTTACAACTTTATTTTTTTATATGCAACTTTTTTTTTTTTTACAACTTTTTTTTTATATGCTTTATAAGTTTAAAACAATTTTAAAACAGAGCATGTTTGTAATAAAGACAGTAAAATCGCTATCTAATTCTTAACCTCTATAATCAACCATGGCTACATGGTGTCAGTAAAGGCTAATATGTTTGTGTATGTGTGTGTACTGCAAACAGCATTTGTGTGAGACTCATCATTTCAGAAAGGCTTGAATAAACTCCACCACAAATAAATCAAATAAACTTACTTGGTATTTTTGACTAATGAGCTTTATTTTAGCTTCATCTGAGTCTGTCTCTATCACTGTGCTGTTTATCTGACGTAACGCAGGATGAGAAGCAGACAATCATGTGGGAATGGTGGGTGGGGAAAGGCAGCTCATTTGGATTTAAAGCCACAGGCTAAAAAAAAACTGCTACAGTATACTCAGACTAAAATAAGCAGATTCTGGAGGCTATAAAAAATTATTTGATGGGTATTTTGAGCTGAAACTTTACAGACACATTCTGGAGACACCAAAATCGTATCTTACATCTTGTAAAAGGGGTAAAATAGATGCCCTTTAAATTAACTGTACATTGACTATAGTTTAAAGTAGTGCATTATGTAATACACATGTGTGCATGCATTTCCAGAATTGACCCGTTCTGCCGGAAACACTCTGAACCGCTATTCAGCACTGCAGTCGTCCACATCTCAATCCAGTCCAGCTCCAGCCCAAACCTCTGAATCTGAGTCCAGACGCTCACTAGGAAGGTAAACATCATCTGAGCACACACTTAAGCTACACATACAAATTCAGAATCTAAAGAAAATTTGACTTTTTTTTTTTCTTCTCACTTGTGTGTCAGTCGAGGCAGTATAGGTCGTGAGCGCAGTGAAAAGCCTGTGAGTTTGGGGCCATCACGACCGGGGCCTTTTAGCAGAGGTAGCAGCGCTAAAGAGCTAACAGATAACATGGTCCCAGAGGACACACGGAGAGAAGGACAAGACTCACACCACACATCTCGCAAAGCCAGCATCTCAGAGGAGAAATGTGAGATGGAGAACAGCAGAGCCACGGAGTCAGGTGAGGAAGAACACTTTATCAAGAGTGTGGTTTTACCTGCTATTTATATGTATTTTCAAGGGAAACTAATTATAAGTGGTTTGCCGGGGTGTATTAATATTTCCATCTGGTGTTTAGATACATTGGTAACACTTTACAGTAAGGTTCCATTAGTTAAAGGAACAGTTCACCCAAAAATGAAATTTCTGCCATCAGCTACGCACCTCTTTACTTGTTTCAAACCTTTAAGAGTTTCTTTTTAATGTTAATACATTCGTTTTTTTAAATGGTACCATTGACTTTCTTTGTATTTTGTTTTCCTACTATGGAAGTCAATGGTTACAGGTTTCCAGCTTTCTTCAAAATATCTTCTTTTGTGTTTAACTAAAGAAAGAAACTCTTGAGAGTGAGTAAATAGTAAGCAAATGTTTATTTTTTTGGGTAAACTATCCCTTTATTGTTAGCTGACGTGTTTATTTACTGACATAAACAAAAATTAAACATATAAAACTGAAACTTATGAAAATAAAACTAAATTTAGCATTTATTGATCTTTGTTAAACGTTAATTTATGAAAATTGAAAAATGGAAAACTGTGTGTGACACAAGCATTGTGTAACATACAAATCATGTTATGTTGATTGCAAGCAGGAAAGCAAGGAAATGTAAAGCATGTGAAGGGAAGCTACTGTTGCGTAATTGCAGAGTTTTACAACAATTGTAAAGAGACATATGGCTAAATTGTTTTGGTAAATTTTCTCACAATTTTTTTACATGTCTTATAATGACCACAAGTTCGGTCAGCAGGCAAGAGAGGTTGTCATTCGTGGCTTATTAAATGCATTTCACCACATGAGCTTTCATACTATGAAGCAATTGAGTCTTTTGCATTTCCGCCTGCTCTGAAAGTGGTCAAATATGGACAAGCTAAAAAAAAACATGATTTAAATCACTAGCGTCATCGACTGGTTATCAGTTGATGAAAACACAAACTTAAGGGATAGTTCACCCAAAAATGAGAATTCATTTACTCATTCTCTGCTTGTTCCAAACATGTCTGAGTTTCTTTCTTCTGTTGAGGACATAACAAAAAGGAAATAATATACTAAAGAATGTTGGAAAAAAGCAGCAATTAACTTCCATATTATGTTCCCTATATTCAGAAAGCTTTAGACCACTTGAGTTTGAGTAAATGGTGAGGAAATTTTGGATAAATGTTTCCTTTAATATAAATGGGTGCATATAATAATGCTGACTTTTCCAAGTGTGCATTAACATTTCTAAATATATATTGTAAATACTGAGCTTCTGCTTCATTGCAGTGAAATCAGAGACGCTGCTGGTCAGCGGTGTTTCAGAGAAGCCTGTCCTGTCTGAAGAGGAGATCGAGCGGAAGTCCAAAGCTATCATTGATGAATTTCTGCACATTAACGACTACAAGGTACAGTGGCCCGTATAAGCAAGAACAAAAGCCTCTCGACATTGACAATTAAAATTAAATTATTGTACATACTATTGTTCAAATGTTTCGTACATTTTATATTGCTAGGATGTATTAAATTGATCAGAAAAAGACATTAAATACATATAAAACTTTAGAAAAAAGTTATATATATTTATATGTTTAATGAACTATTCATCAATTCTAGAGAAAAAACGAATTCCACAAATATAAAGTTGAGCAATTGTTTTAATACTAATAATAAAAATAAATGTTTCTTGAACAAAAAAATAATCATCTTAGATTGATTTCTGAAGAATCGTGTGATACCGCTTAAAGTGAGAGATAAACATTTAGGTTAGAAACAAAAAGAATGATTATTAAATTAATTCATTCAATAAATTGAAAAGAGATGTGCCATGATAATCTTGTTTTTGTTGTAGTTTTATTAGATAAATCTATACTTAATAGCAAGCATAAGATACTTTTAAAAATTAATCAAATAATAATAATAATAATTCCTTACATTTATATAGCGCTTTTCTGGACACTCAAAGCGCTTTACACATTGGGGAGAATCTCTTTATCTACCACCAGTGTGCAGCATCCACCTGGATGTCCCTATTACTATACTGGGGCGTTAGGACCCACACAGACCGCAGGTTGAGCGCCCCCTGCTGGTCTCACTAACACCACTTCCGGCAGCAACCTAGCTTTCCTATGTGGTCACCCATCCAGGTACTGACCAGACGCAGCCCTGCTTAGCTTCATTGGGCAGCCATGTGAGAGTTGCAATGAGCTAGCTGCCGGCAAAAATAAACCAAACCTAAACTTTTAACATGAATAGCATATAGTCCATTGTTTCAATTTTTGAACAAAAACATACTAAAAACCAAATAAAGAATCACCAGCAATTACACCACACTGGTTTTAGAAAGTCTTATCATTTATTGAAATACTGTCTATGTTTGTGTTCTCATTCATAGGGCTTTTTATGATCATATTTGCTTCAGTGTGTGTAAAGTAACTTGTATTATCTCCTGTATGATTGATTGTCTACTGTGCTGTGCTGTAAGCAGTGATGATGTGTTTTTCATCCTTGCAGGAGGCAGTGCAGTGTGTGCTGGAGATAGAGCAGCCCTCTCTGTTGTGTGTGTTTGTGCGCATGGGTCTGGAGAGCACACTGGAGCGCAGTCAGAAAGCCAGAGAGCATATGGGACTGCTCTACTATCAGCTCATACAAAAGGGCATCTTACCCCATTCTCAACTCTACAAAGGGTGAGCACACATTTTTTTTAAGGAGGTATATTTCCGTTAAAAAAACATTAACTCATCGTTTTTTTTCTGTTGGACACAAAAGAAGATATTTTGAAGAATGTTGCAACCGGTAGCCATTGACATCTATTGTAGAAAATAAAAATACTACAGATGACATTAACCCCTTTCACACATACAGACTTTTTCGGAAAATTACCAGCAATTGTCCGGAAAGGGATCATGTGTAAATGGGTTCTTTTAGAAAATACCAGAAAACTTGTTCCAGCAATTTTCTGGAAAGAGAAGTTGTAACATTACCAGTAATTTGCAAGAATGCTGCTCTGTGTGAACACAAAAACAAAATTACCGGAAAGAGCTGATGTGGGACGTCTACTATGGCCAACCAGACACATTTACATCCGTGATGTTTATTAAAATAAACGCCCTTGAATCCTTCACTAGAAACATTTAGCTGCTGCTTGTTAGTCAAGTAACGTTTCTATGTTCCTTCTTGGTGCAAATTGTGGGAAACATGATCAATGAAATGCTTCTGATAAACCGCTGTGAGTTTACCTTCATACTCTGCGTTCATCTGCGTGAGGTGCGTGCACGTGAAGAAGAGATATGAGTAACCTATAACACCGTTAGTCTTTCGTTTTAAAAAGTATCTCACAGGCTGCAGCACACACTCAAATGTATATCTCAACATGCAAAAATGTTCCTTCATATCATCAGCATTTGTAATGTAGTCAAATGTGTAAACAAAGCTGTTTTTAGCTGCGGTTAGCGCCTCTGCCTTCGGATGCGAACATTTTGGTCTATCTCTGGGACAAAAGCAGGTAAATGAATGCTAAGGTTTAAAACAAAGTGAATATATCAACCATTAACTCTCTTTATGTTTACAAATACAAGTGCAGCCGTTTAGAGCTCATTTCTGGTTAATGATGTCAGAATTGACCAGTATTTGGACTTGGGTGTGTGGATATGGTCTTCTCCAGAAAAATTCTTGCCTGTGTGAACAGCACATATTTGAATTTACAGGTAAAGTCGTTCTGGACATTTTCCGGATATTTAAAGGGACTATTGGCTACATTCTTCAAAATATCTTCTCTTGTGCGCAACCGATTAAAGGATCAGCTAGTGGAGGGTGGTAAATAATTTATGGCATTTATGATAACATATAAATCATGTTTTTGTTAATGATATTATGTAAAATATATTTTGGGATAGACTGTCCCTTTAAGATCTACTTAATCTACTTGTTAAGTTGTGATGTATAAAGTACAGTTTCTACTTATTTTACTTGAAAAAGTAACTGTTTATAAACACTTTTTAGTCATAGTACATACAGTTGAAGTCAGAATTATTCGCCCCCCCCCCCTGTAAATTTTTTTCCTTTTTCAAACATTTCCCAAATTATGTTTAACAGGGCAAGGAATTTTTCACAGTATGTCTAATGATATTTTTTTTCTGGAGAAAGTCTTATTTGTTTTATTTCGGCTAGAATAAAAGCAGTTATTATTTTTTTAACCATTTTAAGGTCAATATTATTAGCCCTCTTAAGCAATATTTTATTTGATTGTCTACAGAACAAACCGCCATTATACAATGGCTTTAAGCCTTTAAATTGCACTTTAAGCTGTATAGAAGTATCTTGAAAAATATCTTATAAAATATTATGTACTGTCATCATGGCAAAGATAAAAGAAATCAGTTATTAGAAATTTGTTATTAAATCTATTATTAGAAATGTTACAACACATTATTAGAAAAATGTGTTGAAAAAAGCTTTTTTCCGTTAAACAGAAATTGGGGAAAAAATATACAGGGGGGCTAATAATTCTGACATAAACTGTGTTAAAGTAAAAATATATTGTGTTCACTACAATCTCTGCTCTTGCTGCATCCAAGAGACCAATATTTCAGCAGTTTATAAAAGATATTGCAGTATTGCTGCACACTTTGAGCATATACAGTGCTCAGCATAATTGAGTACACCCCATTTTGAAAATGAATATTTGTATCCATTTCTCAGTGAATATAGGCAATGTATTTTGGTGCATTTAAACAAAACTGATTTATTAAACAGATATATTTATTCAAACAATAAAAAATAAATAAATTGCAACTTACAAAATTTCAACAAAATTTTTCTTTTTCTTTTCTTTTTTTGCTTCTCTTGATTTTTCCTCTTTTTTTAAGTTTGTATTTAATATTTTTCTATAACAAATAAATTTGGGTGTACTAGTTTTTGGACCATGATCTTAAGTTATTTTTTTAGATTAGCTCCAGATTTGGCTTCAGCACTGACTACTCTAACGTATATGCACAAATATAATATTGTATATCTTTCTATTAAAAATATGAATTTAAAATACAGATTTGTGAGGGGTGCACTTATATATGCTGAGCACTGTATTAGTACTGTTTGCAATTGGCCAAGTGTTTGGACCCGGAAACTGTCACGTGTTACACTTGGCAAGCAGATAGATAGCATGCTTTTTTTATTAGTATTTTTATACTATTGTATTAAAATGTGTTTTGTGTCTGTCTCATTGGTCTAAAGGTTTTCAGAGATGTTAGAGCAGGCTGATGACATGGCCATAGACATTCCCTTCATTTGGCTTTATCTGGCTGAGCTGCTCAGTCCTCTGTTGAGAGAGGGAGGAATCAACATGAGGGAGCTGTTCAGGTATGGATAACATCTAATATTAAACTTATGAGGTCTGTGATTGGTGCTTTTGTGTAATCTGTGATGGAACGGAAAGGACATTTCACTTCTAGACCCCGATTACCTTCTTTGATTTAATAGACGGAGGAAAGTTCTTTTGAGGTGGAATCTCCTTTCAGGGGACAATTTATGAAATGCATGTGTACTGTTAAAGCTCCAGTACAAGGATATAGGATTTTTTTTTTCATTTTTATGTCCTGTTCTGCCCCAATAACATTTTTGAATAAATAGTTTTACAATTTATTGAAGAAATTCATCTAAAGACACTGTGGACTATATCCAAAGCAGATTGTACAGTCAAAAATGTTAAGTCAACAATAGAGTTGTGGATTGTGATTTGAAACTTGATATTCCCAAAAAGCTGGACTGCAAAATTCAATATAAAATAAGTAAAAACACAGCTCATCTCCTCCAGTGTGCCTCATTGTATTGGGTTTTGTGACTCCTGGGGCTTTAACAGTTTGGCAAGTGCACAGTAGTTGCAGTCATTCCAGGTCCTTGTAGGCTACAGCTGTCAGGGTGATTCAGTTTAGCATCTAATGGAGATTTGTTTTGTCTCTGCAGTGAGTTAAGTAAACCGCTACTCCCTGTGGGAAGAGCTGCCATCTTATTTTCTGAAATACTGCACCTACTATGCAAACAAATGGTAAGCTCAACTTTTGTCAACACGGTGTTTTAGAGCATTGCATTGTTTATCTCATTGTCATCTGTGGTTTAGGGGCTCCTGCATGATTCAGAAAGAAATGATTATTGTGTTTTTTCGTACACAACACCTCTGCAGCTATAACACTTTGCTGTAAAGTAGTTGTGTATTCACATGTGTCTACTTGTGCTAAAGAGCCATAGGAAAGTTGGAGACTTGTGGAGAAAGTCTGGACTGAACTGGGGCGACTTCCTGCCCGAGGGAGAACATCTTCCTGCCTTCATCTCACAACATGTGAGACCTTAGCCCTCCCAGATACAGATATGAAGTGTGGTTGATTTTAGAGAATTGCTTAATTTCTTTCTTTTTTTCCTGCAGAAGTTAGAGTTCACGGTGTCTGATGTCTCTCCTGTCTCTCCGGCCTCAGCTAAACCCAGCCTCAGTCCTGAGGAGCTCTTCAAACAGCTGGAGCAGCTCCTGCTAGAGGACATGTCCAGCGACGAACAGATCTTTGACTGGATCGAGGTGAGGATGAACCCAAAAAACTTATTCTTATATGGATGAAGCTGATCACCAAAGCCTGAAGTTAAAATATATGTAATGTTTTCAGGAGAGCGACCATCTTTGAAACGCCTCTCTGGCAGAATGCTCAGGCATTAAAAGTTTCTCCAAAACTGCCAAGCTTACAAATAAATTTCTAATTTGGAATCACCAATAAATTGAAACATCAACTGTCTCTTACGTTTCATTTCTAAACGTTCCAATCAAACTAAATCTGCATTTTTCAGGTTGCCCAAACTAAAGCACATGAGCAGTCGAAGGGAATGAGATCACAACACCAACCTCCTTTTTGACTGTTTATGTTTACGCATTAGACAGCACAATCCTCTGAATATACCTTGTCCAACCCTGATGGCTTTCTGAAGTAATACCCAACTTGGTCTTGATGGCAGATCTCTTCCCGAAATAACAGCAGCCTCTTTGTTTACAAGTTTGTGGACATTCGAGTAGTTGCTGTCATGTGACGTGCGTTTGATGGCACGGACTGTACCTTGCATTTGTTTCAAATAGATTACAGTTGGTTAGTTTAATAGAAGCTATTTCAAGCCTTACGTGGATATATTTCCCATGTGTGTAAAGCAAGTATTTGCTGAATTATCGCTGAAATATTGCTTACCCCAAAGGGTTCATAAAGCTGGATTTATACTTTCGCCTGGCTCTGCATCTCGCACCTTCACTGACTGAGCGTGCACCTCACAAAACAGACGAGGCTTTTATACTTGCCGCGTTCGCTGTTGTAATATATTCTTTAAAACGACAGGGGGCGGTCAAAAGAAACTGACCGTGAAACCATTCAGATAACCATTCAAGATTTTAACCATTCAAGATTTTTTCAATTAAATTTGATGCATCACTTGCTTTTGTTCATATCTTGGACAGTTTTACCTATTAAAGTTTATTAAAATATTAATGACAACAGAACATGGGTTACTCTACAAATATATTTTTTATTATGGCAAGAATAAAAGCAAAAAAAAAAGCAAACTTACTAAAAAAATACTGATGTTTTTTAGATTTAGCTCGCTCCACAATTCACACATTACTGTCTGGATAGTTTCTGTCCTATACTTAGGATAAAATGGTCACCAATAAAGCCTAGAAAAACAGGCATCAGTATATTGTAAACCGATAGCTTAAAATATTCCTTTCCAGTTAGCAAAGAAATAATTTGTTCCTTAATTATAGTTTTGTAACTATTAAATTGTTTTCAATTCAAAATTGTAATATATACATCAGTGTAAAACCTATGACTGGTAAAAAAAACATATTTCTGTAATCGTGTACCTGGGTCTCCACTTTTGCCATGGTCTCTTTTGGCTTTAACAAACTTATCCCTCAGGTTTTTCCAAACCTTTTAACAAAAACTTTCCTCCTTTCCCTCTGCTGGTGCAATTTCTAGCCAAGAATTATTGTTCATCAGGTTGTCTCTATGATCAGGGATCATAAAGATGTCTGTACAGTTGTATTGTTTCAGACAAAATCTCTTCAAAGTGGTTCATATTCAAATCAAATCAAACGCAGCACCTCGTGCATTGTTTGCCCAAATCTCAAAAAACCGCCAGCTGAAATAATGTTGCAAGCACCTAAAGCGAACTTCTGCTAACACCGCGATGACGTCACATTCGCCGCTTGCACTCAAGCGAACTAGCGGACGCGTCAAGTATAAACCAGGCTTAACAACTGCAGAAACTGTCATAAAAACACACATCTGGTCCAAGCCCCTCCCCCGTAGAATCATCAGTCTATATCGACCAATGATTGGCTCCTTTACTAGAAGGCAGGGCTTCATTCACCACATTGACTGCTACACTTTTCCCCATTCAAGTTATGCAATTGACATTTCTTGTGTTTTCTATAGTCTTTGGCATACTCAAGGTGAAGTTCATCTAGGGTATGTTTCCCATAGCTGTCCACACTTGCTGACAGTGATGTTTAAATTATAATGTAAATATCTGCTTCGCATTTGTCTCAGTTGCACAGTAAACCTATAACTAAAGGAAAAACAAGTTAAAAATGCAAACTGAACTTTTAATTCCATTGACTTTTATTCATAACTATGCAAATGCACCAGACTGTGAATTTGCTTATTGTAAGACCACTAAAAGATCAAAATGAAGAGCATTTAAAAAACATTGAGCAATCAATGCTTCACATAAAATGCATTGTTTCAAAATTCATCACTTTTATTTGACAACAGAAAATAAAACGATTTGCTGGACACGCTCCCTAAAATGCAGTTCCTGCCCCTTTTCATACCACCATCTGAACAAAATTGGGGTACTCAAAGTCTAGCTTAAGAAAGCATTTGATAATACTGTTTGCAGAGTCAAGTCACATTTATATTTGTATCACCTTAAGCAGGAGTAGATTTACACAAATTGTGTGAGTGTTGCTTTCAATTACAATGACTCTTCAGTTTCTAGTACAAGGCGGATTTTTAGTGTTTAATGTATTTTATTTGTAAACGTCTGATCTCAACAGACTGAACAGAGGGAATTAACCAGAGAAGCAATGCTCTCTTGGCAGCCCTTCCAGCCAGCACTATCAAACCTCTGCAACTGATCCAGAATTCAACAATGAGAGTGGTCTTTAACAAGCTGAAAAGAGCACAAGTCACACCTCTGTGCATCACTTTTCACTGGTTGCCATTTTTCCAATAGACTTGCATCAGATTCAAGGCACTGATGTTTGCCTAAAACAACAACCATTGGCTCTGCCTGCATCCCTTTAGCTACTTCATACTTAAGCCCAAAATATATAAAGCCCCATTTATAAAGATATTTTAGACATTATGTAAAATGCTGGCAAGGATGTTTTTTTTCTCATGGCTTCTGCATGACGGTTTCTCTTTAAAAATCACATTTTACAGCTATTAAATTTGAAACCATTATTTCTTTTGTTGAGTGAACTTTTAATCAAATTAACCAATAGCCTGGTGGGCAGTGTGCTAATAGTGCTTTAGACATCCTATTTATTATTTTACCCCAAATAAACTTCACCTTGAGTATACTGTGGCCTTAGGCTTGACCTTTCTTGAATGCATTGCATATACTTTAACGGTGCAGTATGCAAGTTTGACACCCAGTGGTTGACCTAGGTATTGCATTCCTGGATCAAAACAAATGCAAGCGCAGGTTGCCAGATTGACGACCAACAGGAGCATGTGTTCTATATAAAAGCAAAAGCACGCAGTAGAAGGAATATTCTCCAAATTAAAAGGAGTTTTTAACCAACACCTGAAATTGATATATTAGAAATGGCTTCTATTTCTTGCAGCTGAACAACAGAAAACTGACAATGATCACCTCAGGTACACCTCATGTGCTTTATTCAGTGCTAAATGCTAATAATGTGAGTTTAAATGCCACTTTTACTTGACATTTAGTGCCATACTACTGAAAGCAGCAGCATAGTTCACCTCAGATCTTGAAAATAAAATAAACCATTTAAAAATTGAACTTTAGAGCTGTGACTCAAAACCAACACGTATCAGTGATTCAGCATGTACATTTAATAAAAGTTAAAAAGGTTTAATATGTATTAATTAGATTATAAACCTTACCAGTTCATGAATGAGTGCATATTCTCTGCTTCTGAATGGCTGTATTTAAATTTCTGTCATGTTTCGTCTGGTGCAAACAGTCAAATGCTCATCACTGCAAATCTCGTCACGTACTGTAGCGTGTTGTTAGGACACAGGGTTATAGTGTAACCTGCTTACCTAATGCTTTCATTCGTAATATTTATATTACTTGCTAATAATAACCTCATGTGGAACTCTGAATATGCGTCTCATTTCGGAGTCTGCTACTGTTCACCGGAGGTCACATTTCAGTCTTGGACGCATACATTAAGAGTTTTTCTGAATGAATGAATGAATGAAATACACGGTTTTCCACCAAGGCAACCCAGAGTGCTGAAATATAATTGGCTAAACTGGCATTGGGCGGGTTAAAAGAACCAAAACAAAGACTGACGTTCTGGCAAGTAACAGACATTTTCAAAGCAAAATAACTGACTTCAGCAAGTATGTTCCATTGGTATGTTTCATATACATATTATGGTATTTTATGCTTTAGAAGAGTCTAAAACTTGCATACAGCACCTTTAATTTTAATAATAGGTATTTATTTGACTTTTTTCACATGAATTGTATTTAGGTAGGTATTTATAAAACCACTGAATTATTTTTGAGTGTATGAAAATGAGACATTTTATATCTGCTCTAAGAGGCTCAAATCTCTATGCTTCCTTGCACTTAGAATCAGTACTGGTAAAAGAACATTTGCTTTTTACATTTTTTTAACCTTCAAACCATCTTTATTGTTATTAGTGGCAAAGTTGAAATCCCACCTGGTCAGCATGCTTCAACAGCACATCCATTAAGGAATGAAGCCAGTAGGTGGAAAGTAGCTGTTTTTTTTGTTGTTTTTTTTGGCTGTTTGAATGCATTCGACTAAATGAGAGTCTGCACTTTAACAGCAATCTGAACAAATGTGTTTTTGACTACCTCTGGAAGTGCTTGTGGACAAACTCAAAACGTTTTATCAAATTGAGATACATGGATCTTAAAGGTGCATTAAGCAATATTTAAAAAAACACTTCTGACCACAATGGCTGTTTCTCAATTACAAGAACGCAGAGAACGGACTTGCGTTCTTGTAAAGACATGTCTTGCCAGGTCACCTCAGAAGAACGAATTTAGGAGACCGCAAGAACAGAGAATGCATCCTGTGAGAAATGAGATGCTGCATTTTTCCTGACGGTTTATGCATTTTGACTGAAAATTATTTAAACATTACAGCATTCATACAACGATTCATTGTTTTTTCCCCCTTTTCAATATTTATACTATGCACAAAGACCTTACACGCATACGTTGCACAATACAAATAAAACAGATTTTAATACGAATTTCAGCAAATAAACACCTTTAATGTGTTCATGCCTCCTGGATCCTAGGTTCTAGGATTTTCACGGAAATGTTTACTTTCACCGTTTCATTTAGGGAGGCTCCTGAGATAAATAAGCGTTATCTCTGAACTTTAATTATAAATATAAAATGCAGCACTTCCCTCATCCTTTATTCATTCTTAATAACTTCTGGGACTTCTAGAGCGAGTTCGGTGCTCAAGTCTGCATCGACGCATCCTTGATATCAAGAACACATCTAGGAACTTTCACTCATCCTCCGTTCTTGCGGTCTGGAGTTTTGCAACTGAACTTTGGTGGTTAATGATGACATTACACGAGAACACAAAGACGCAAGATCACTAAAGAACTCATATTGAGAAACAGCCTATGTGTGTCTAAAACACAATTGCAGCCAATCGGCAATGAGGGGCGTGTCTATAAACTAAAGTGGAGAAAAGAGGTGTGGTCATGTTGAGGGCATGTTTGTTTGGTGCTTTTAAATATCAGCATTGTTTCGCCAAAATTTGCTTAGTGCGAATTGGAAGTTGCTGAGTTTTATTTCAGTATGTTAATGTACTTCCAACTGAAACTAAATATTGAGTAGGGGCGGAGCTTTCTTTTTGGGACTCATTCATGGTTACGAATATTGTGGCTGAACCCAAAAAACTGACATCAATAGAGAAGGAGCACCAATCCAAACACCGAAGCAAATGGTCAGACTTTGAAGATTACCAAAACAAAACAAATGAAATATCATTGGATTAACTTGCATGGTTTAATAGTTCACCATAGCAAAATAAACATACATTTTGATTTCACATAAACGTTAATACCAGGTGCAAACAGGGTCTAGCTGTCTCAGGATGTCCCAACTGTGCCTATGATGATATGACTTGAAGTGTTTTGATTTCTTTAAAACTTTCTTTTCCTTTCAGGCTAATTTGGACGAATCTCAGATGAGTTCTTCTCCATTTTTAAGAGCTTTAATGACAGCTATATGTAAAGCAGCAGTTAAAGGTGAGCAAGCTACTCACTTTTGAGCTTTTTATTAAACAAAACCCATCTCATCTTCCTCACACCAGTCGCTTTCATCTCTTTTTATTCTCTCTCCTAAAGATGAAGGCACGTCCTGTCGAGTGGACACTGCTATCATCCAGAAACGCCTGCCTATATTACATAAGTACTTCGACTCGGACACCGAGCGGCAGCTGCAAGCACTTTATGCTCTTCAGTCTTTGATTGTCGCCCTGGATCAACCACCCAGTACGTAACCAATGAAAGTAAAGACAGGTGACAGGAGGATTTGTTTGGATGGTCATTTTTTGATCTGTTTTTATCCCCAGACCTACTCCGGATGTTTTTCGATTGTCTCTACGATGAGGACGTCATTTCAGAGGACGCTTTCTATCAATGGGAGACGAGTAAAGACCCGGCGGAGCAGCAGGGAAAAGGTGTAGCGCTGAAGTCCGTCAATGCTTTCTTCACCTGGTTACGTGAAGCCGAGGAAGAATCTGAGGATAATTGACATAAACTAGTGGCCGACGCTCAGAGGCCTCGTACTGAAACGCATAATAAATAAAATCCATTCAGACTCTGCAAGTCTAGCCACACGGGAACTTTGAAACGCTGTCCTATTTGAGCTGGGACTCTCTATGACACGGAGGGAACACTAAATAACTTGTATTATATATATAGAAAATATTTTTGTTTTAAAGTTCGACTTTTTTCTTTTCTTTCTTTTGTTACTTTTAAAAGAAAAGACTTAAAATAGGTTCTGAACTCTTTAATTTATTATTTTTTTAAGAGACTGCAAATATGGAGTTCTATTTAACATTTGCAGGCAAAAAGAACATTGATAGAAATAACAGAATAAACAGTGTATCATAACAGTAATATTAATTTTGTTTTAATGTGTCAGCAGCCTCCCTGGATTCATGTGATTCACCTTAAAACAGGGTAAATATTTCCCCCTTTTCCCCAGTTCAACAAAAAAAAACGCATAAAGGGATGGAGACTGTTAATGTTGCTGATGTTTCAGACTATTTGAAGAAAACTTCCGCCCCTGGTTCTTCTGCTTTGACTTTTTCGCTCAATGAACTTTCCCAAATAACCCGACAAACACAATAAAGAATTAATATGCATCCTGAACGGAATGAAAATAATCCAGACATCAACTTCAAATACCTGTATGCATTGAAGGTGAAGTGCAAGTCAGAACATTGTCAGGATTGCTCAGTGTTCTTGTAATGAAGACCTGCAGAGGACGTGTAAAACTTGTAAATACATTAAAGAGACAAAAAATGACATTTAAAAATGAACACGATGCTTGTGCTGTTTGTTCTTGGAGGGATATTTACAGGAGTATTGTTGCGGTTTATGTGTTCTGGATGTCCAACTTGAACAGGCGATTTGCTGTTTGTACCTCATTGGTGTTCAAATGATAATAATTCATTCATTCTTTTTATGTTCTTTGGCTTAGTCTCTTTATTCATCACAGTGGAATGAACAGCTTCAACCCAATACTGGGAAACATCCATACACACACACACACACTACGGCCAATTTAGTTTATCCAATTCACTTATAGCGCATGTCTTTGAACTTGTGGGGGTAACCGGAGCATCCGGTGGAAACCCACGCCAACACGGGGAGAACATGCAAACTCCACACAGAAATGCCAACTGACTCAGCCGGAACCAGCAACCTCCTTGATGTGAGGCCAGTTGGCATTTCTGTGGAGATTGCATGTTCTCCCCGTGTTGGCGTGGGTTTCCTCTGGGTGCTCCGGTTTCCCCCACAAGTCCAAAGACATGCGGTATAGGTGACTTGGGGGAAGCTAAATTGTCCATAGTGTATGTGTGTGAATGAGAGTGTATGGATGTTTCCCAGTGATGGGTTGCTGCTGGAAGGGCATCCGCTGCATAAAACATAAACTGGATAAGTTGGCGGTTCAATTCGCTGTGGCGACCCCAATGAATAAAGGGACTAAGCTGAAAAGAAAATGAATGAAAGAAGGAAAAGACAACATTCTTTTTGTTTTACTTTTTAAGCTATTCATATTTGACCAAACATTTAATAAATAATTAATGCATAAATAAGTACAATATAAATTGTGTATAAATTTTTTAACTTGCAAAAAAAAAAACAGGTTTTGGATAAGAACAAGACTGTTTGCCTTTTTCATCCGCTGCGTAAAACATATGCTGGATAAGTTGGTGGTTCATTCCGCTGTGGCAACCCCAGATTAATAAAAAGAAAATGAATGAATGAATTTATGTTTGCCTTTTTTAAATGTTTGAGGATAAAAAATTGTATTTAAAATGAATTAAAAAAATAACATTAAGTTTTGTCTCAATATTTGGACAGACAAGATATATGTGGATAATTAAGTACAATATGAAAGGTTTTTGGTTTCTGGGTATCCATCTTGAACAGATGATTTGCTGTTTTTTCCAAATTTTTGATCAAGGACAAATCAAATAGTAAAAAATAAACAAGAGCAATATGAAAAGTGTAAAAGTATTGTATAATATGAAAAGTTTGTCAAGAAATCCTGAAAATATGGATTTAAATCAAGTTCTGTCTCTCTCTCTTTTGCCATTTAATGATAAAATGCCATCACTAATGTGTGTCCATTAATTCAGAGTATAACAATTAAATAATTGATAAGCATATCTGCAGATCAGGTAGGCTACATTAAAATGTATATTTTATTCGCATTATGTTTTTCATTCATTTTCTTTTCGGCTTTTAGTCTCTTTATTAATTAGGGGTCGCCACAGCAGAATGAACCACCAACTTATCCAGCACATGTTTTACGGAGAGGAAGCCCTCCAGCTGCAATTTATCACTGGGAAACACCCATACACTCTTGTTCTCTCTCTCTCACACACACAAAACTTTAGCTTACCCAATTAACCTATACCGCATGTATTTTGAACTTGTGAGAGAAACCGAAGCACCTGGAGGAAACCCACGAGAACACGGGCAGAACATACAAACTCCACACAGAAATGCCAACTGACCCAGCCCAGACTCAAACCAGCGACAGCGCTACCCACTGCGCCGCCCCATTATGTTTTTATTTGAATATATATGATACGTTACAAAGAGTTAGCATTTCTTAAAATTTAATAAAAATCGTTAGTCGAACTTTTATTTTGCCACATCCAAAGACTTTTAATTTATCGGGTTTACGTGTACGTCTTGACGTCAGACGCACAGAACGTGTGCGCATCCCCTGAAGTGGTAAGTCGTTGATTTTGTGCAACTTTAAATGAATGAAACTCAGTTTGTATAGTATTTATTGCTCACTTCAAACTTTAATTATGACTTAACATTACTTCAAAAGCAGACACGGGATACATTTTGAACGCCGCATGTATTACAAGCAGTTTTATAGCTATAAAGCTCGAACGTACACAACAATGGCGGTGTTTTGAATCAATGTAACGTTACGTTAAATTTCCTACTTAAACAGCATTTTAAAACCGCGACCGAGCGTGTTGTCTTGTTAGGCAGCGTGGTGGGATTTAGAACACAAAACTATCTGCTATCAAGTTTTATCTTCCTTCTCTAACTTGCAGGCATCAAACAGTGAAGATGTTCCGGCCCAAACCCACACTGAAGGACAGACAGCACCTGTATAAGCTGATCATTAGTCAACTGCTGTATGATGGATACACTAACATCGCTAACAGCCTCATCAGTGAAGTCAAGCCGCAGAATGTGGTTTCTCCATCAGAGCAGCTCATGCAGCTTGCCAAGATAGGTGAGAGACTACAGCACATAAACAAGTACCACACCTTCTCACACTTTTAGTCGATTGGGGTAAAGTTGGTCTTTTATTACCACATTTAGACTTCCTCCTTTATTATAGATTTTCAAACAAGTTTGCATATTCTAAATCGGGATATCATATTAGCAGCCAGTCAGTATTAAAGAACAGTCAATTAAATAATGTTGTTTTGAAGTAATACTTGCATGCGATTTTAGACTGAATATTCAAAGCAGCGTGGTAAACTATATAGGGACCATGCCTCTAAGTAAATGTAAAACCAACTTTACATCAATTATAAATGCACCTGTCCAGTAAAATTGCACCCCAACTTATTTGAGGTAAAGTTGGTTTTATATTCGTTTATTATTGAACAGTGACGCGCTTCCTATATTGTTTACCACACTACTTTGAATATCCGCATGTATGTATGACTTCAAAATGACATTAGCACCATTTAATTGACTGAACAATGATGTGCTTTAATAGTCACTGGCTGCTTATATGATTTCTCTATTTAGGATTTGCAAAGAATTCTTTTCAGAAATTATTTTAAGGAGAAGGTCTGAATGTGCAAATATAAAGCCAACTTTACCTCAATCACACCTGAACCTTATATATTCATGCAATACATCGGCCTACTAATATTCCATGCAATGCAACATGCACTAGTAATATGCCAATAAAATGTAATAAAATAATTATTATTGTTATGTTATATGAGTTTAAAGGAAGCAGAGACAGGGGATACAGGTGTGGACTCACCCATCACCCAAGCTGAGGTCACTGAGTTAGTTTGTAAGCTCTGCAGTGGCAAAGCAGCGGGGGTGGATGAGATTCATCCTGTATATCTTAGGTCTCTGGATGTTGTGGGGCTGTCTTGGCTGACACATCTCTACAATTTTGCAAGGAGGTCGGGACAGTACCTCTGGACTGGGCAACTGGGGTGGTGGTTCCCATTTTTAAGAAGGGAGATTGGAGGGTGTTCTCCAACAATAGGGGGATCACACTCCTGGGAAAGTCTATGCCAGGGTACTGAGAGGAGGATCCGGCCGATGATTGAACCTAGGATCCAGGAGGAACAATGCGTTTTTTTGTTCAGGCTGTGGTACACTGGACCAGCTCTATACCCTCACCAGGGTGCTTGAGGGTTCATGGGAGTATGTCAAACCAGTCCAAATGTGTTTTCTGGACTTGGAGAAGGCATTTGACCATGTCCCTGTGTTGAGGGTTCTCTGTGAGTATTGGGGCCAGAGGCGTTTTAAGGGCTGTCTCGTCCCTCTATGAACAGAGTAGGAGTTTGGTTCCCATTGTCGGCAATAAGTCAGACTTGTTTCCAGTGCATGTTGGGCTTTGACACGGCTGCCCTTTGTCACAAATTCTGTTCATAATTTTTATGGACAGAATTTCAAAGCGCAGCCTTAGGCTGGTGGGGGTCTGGTTCAGCAACCACAGGATTTCATCTCTGTTATTCGCAGACGATGTTCTTCTGTTGCCTTCATCGAACATGGACCTTCAGCATGCACTGGGGTGGTTTGCTGCCGAGTGTGACGTGGCTGGGATAAGAATCAGCAGCTCCAAGTCCGAGGCCATGGTGCTCCACCAGAAAAAGGTGGTTGGCGATCTTCAGGTTGAAGGAAAGTCTTTAGCCCAGGTGGAAGAGTTCAAGTTTTGTTCATGAGTGAGGGAAAGATGGTACATGAGATTGACAGGCGGATTGGTGCAGCAGTAATGCGGTCGATGTACCTGTCCGTTGTGGTAAAGAGGGAGCTGAGCTGAAAGGCAAAGCTCTCAATTTACTGGTCAATCTACGTTCCTACTCTCACCTATGGTCATGAGTTTTGGGTCATGACCGAAAGGACAAGATCTCGGATACAAGCGGCCGAAATTAGTTTTCTTAACAGGGTGGTAGGGCACACCCTTATAGATGGGGTGAGAAGCTCTGTCACCCAGGAGGAGCTCTGAGTAGAGCCGCTGCTCTTCCACATTGAGAGAAGTCAGCTAAGGTGGCTCGGGCATCTGTTTCGGGTGTCTCCTGGACGCCTACCTAGGGAGGTGTTCCAGGCATGTCTCACTAGGAGGAGGCCTCGGGGAAGACAGGCTGGAGGGACTATGTCTTTCGGCTGGCCTAGGAATGCCCAGGATCCTCCTGGAGGAAGTGTCTGGGGAGAGGGAGGTCTGGGGTTCTCTCCTAAGACTGCTGTCCCCGCGACCCGGCCTCGGAAAAGCGGACAAAAATGAGATGAGATGAGTTTAAAGGGATATTTCACCCAAAAATAAAAGTGGTTATAAACCTTAATGAGATTATTTCTTACGTTGATTACTAAAGAAGGTGTTTTGAAGAAAGCTGGAAACCTGTAACCATTGACTTTCATAGTAGGAAAAACAAATTTTCTACTATGGAAGTCTTAAAGCCATGAAAGTCAATGGTTGCAGGTTTTCAGCTTTCTTCAAAATATCTACTTGTGCATTCAACAGAAGAAAACAACTCAACAGCCTTGGAACAAGTCAAGTGTGAGTAAATGATGACAATTTTTAGTTTTGGATAAACTATCCCTTTAAAGAAATTTAATTATTTGAGTTGTCATTTAAGTTCATTCACTAGTTTTGACACTGTTGCAAGTATTTTCTCTTGTGATCACCAGAAGCTGTTTATTTAGATAGTTAAATAAATTAGTAATACATCTAAATGTTATTGTACATGTAATTTATTTCTCTGAGGATCTTTTAGCAGTAATGGTGAGTTTGTGGATATGCAAGATTTTAAAAGAAAAAATAAATACTTGTTTTCAGCAACAATAAATTACATTCTTCTAATTTATTAATACAAATATATATCTTTTTTTAAATGAATGACCTGTATTTAGATTTAAAAAATGTATGAACATTTATATGCATTTATGTATGTATTATATTATCTATGCATCCTATTACCACTTACCCAAGGTGTTTCTATTGCAGCATCTAGGGGACAGGACAGTAAATTGGAGGTTGTTCTCTCTGCTGGCTGCTGTATCAGCATCACACAATTTTTTTTTCCTTTTTCTGAAAGTAGCAAATAGTATTGTGTAAAAAATATTTGTTGTACTCTCCCATTCACTCTTATTTACACTAAACGGGGCCTAAGTTTACCTAACTTGATGACGTCTGCTACTGAGAAAACTGTAAATGTAAAAAGGGTTCATTGTGAAGTGATGATAATGTAGTAGCATTTAATAAGTGTTTGACCTTAGACAGCAAGCAGATTTGGTAAAAGCTGGAGCCAAATACAGAAGTGATACGTTTATCCGTTAAATTGAAGTGGTTGGAGGTTGACAGGCTCAGAATGTTTCAGATCCCATTTACAACTGTATTTAGTATTGTCCACTTTTTTTGATCCAATTGAGAGAAAAAAGTCTCAATTACCTTGTGTAAACAGTGTTTGCTTGACAGAATTTCACGCCATTATGAATGTGACATTTGCAGTAAAAACTTAAAACAGGAATTTACAGAGAACGTATATGTTAACATTATATTGAAGCATTTGTTTATATTTTCCAAAACTACGAACCACAAAGTCATAGGATCAGAAAAATATCAATCTGTAAAAAAAATTTATATTTTAAATGTGGAAAATAAACATGCTTTATGGATGTGACCAAAAAGGTTTGCGAGTTTACAGTATGCAACATACTTTGTAGAAATTCTTTGAAATAAACTGCACAACCCAAAAGAAACGATGCTAATCAAAAGGATAAGAGTTGGCTCTCTATAAAACAAAAATTATTTATTTTATTTGACATTTTTGCATTTATGAGGAAAAAGCTTCGTTATGGATATGATAGATTTGAAATTGGCACTTGTGTGATTTTTTTGGTAAATTAAATATAGTTGTTTAAAAACGTTGACAGAAACATTTTTGAGTATTTTTACAGTACTATAAAATACAAGCCTTCACAAAAAACGTAGAAAGGGTTTCGCTATTTTGGTAATAGCTAAATTTTTTTTCATAGTAAGGTTGACATTTGCATGGAATTGCTTATAAACCCGATCACATTTACTTATTTAGGCTGCATTTACACTGCATGATTCAAGTGACTCCATTCAGTTTTTGTTTTTTTTTTGTCTCCCATGTGGCACAGATCGGATATGGCCCATGTATGTGTAGGCAGGAAAAAATCACATGGATTCCGATTTACTCAAATCTGATTCAGGCCTTGTTTATATGTGGAAATTTATCCGATATGAATTGGATCTGTGCCCGTGTGTCTGAAGTAAGCAGGCAGATCAGATTTTCACCTGTCAATGCTAGTCGCGCATCATTAAAAACTGTAGAGAATGATGTCAACTCAGACACTTTCATTTAGGAACAGACTTTAGCACAGTCCAAAACCCTAAATCTTATACACAAGGACTAAAAAAGCTAAAAGAGAGAGAGATCAACATCCGCCATGCAACATCCGCAATGCAACATCCGCCAATATGAACTAATATAAAAATGTTGCAAACATCACACACATAGATCACGCCATGGACATTACGATTAAGATGCCTACTGCTTTAAAAAGGCCTAGATTAAAACAAGATGTCAAAATGAGACCTTTTCTTTCATAAACTATAGTAAAACAACTTGTCAAAAAAAAAAAAAAATGTAAACACTGCCAACACAATAAATAAAGGAATGGAGAAAAGAGGGCTTTTTTATTATCAGCTGTCAGTCAGCGCCCACTTTTTTTTATGCAGAAAATCAAACCGAAAGTCACTTTTAAAAGATGATGTTAGCTGGTCATCAAAAAAATTTGATACAGTCACAAAACCGTAATTGACCAATTCTGTTCTGCAGTGTAAATGCAGCCTTAATAGTCTTTTGTCAAGAGGGTGTAAATTTATAGCATTACTAATACTTCTATGACAGACCAAAAACTAAATCTTAAATTATTTAAAGACTCCTGAAATGTACTTTCTTGTGATTTTGGCAGGAATGGAGAATGATGACAGCGCTGTGCAGTATGCCATTGGCCGCTCGGACACTGTGGCCCCTGGTGTGGGCATCGATCTGGAGTTTGATGCCGATGTGCAGACCATGTCTCCTGAAGCATCAGAGTACGAGACCTGCTATGTGACTTCTCATAAGGGTCCGTGTCGTGTGGCCACATACAGCCGTGATGGGCAGCTCATTGCCACAGGCTCCGCCGATGCCTCCATCAAGATCCTGGACACAGAGCGCATGCTGGCCAAGAGCGCCATGCCTCTGGAAGTGAGTGCTATGATTTTGTTAATGGTTTTTTTTTTTTTTTTTTGTGTTAATTATTATGAACTGGTTTTAATTTCAATATACATATTTTATTTAAAATTAACAATGCATAAAACCAAGTCCTCACACTTCTTTTCTTACTTAAAGGGATAGTTCACCCAAAAAATGTTTTGTCGTCCTTATTCTCCTCTTGTTTCAAGCCAGTTTGAGTTTCTTCTGTTAAAAATTGAAAACTGGTAGTCACTGACCTACATAGTAATTTTGGAACCTGCTAGTTTCATATGCACTTCAAAACATCTTATATTATGTTTGACAGAAAAAAGTCAAACAGGTTTGGAACAACTTGAGGACGAGTAAAATTGTGAGTTTTCTGGTAAACTATGACTTGTATAATCCATTATGTTAAGATGTACTATACAATTTGGATGGTGAAGATTAGTTGCTACTTCAGTTTGATTGTGCCTGTAATGATATGTAGTTTCAGTGTTTCTTCTAGGTTACAGCTGTGGCGGCAGGCCTTTTGATTTATGTAATACGAGCATGCAGATCTTTTTGCTTGCGTGAGGATTTCCTCTGTTCGTGCACAAAACTTCTTGCACGCCCTCAAATATATACGCTGCTCAAGTGCAATTTAGCACGTTTGTGTAGTGAATATGTCTCCAACATTTATTAGATTGGCTATAGGAATATTTATGAATGTCTCCAATAGACCTACAGAGCGGCATTAATGCGTCCTGAAGTAAAGTGAAACGACTATAAACTGTTTGTTGTATGCAGAGTCATAGACCTTTATCTATAAATAAAGTATAATTATAGAAACTGTGTTCATAACTGAAAGCTAGGTTGTGTTTGCTGACCTCACGCATCACGCACCTGTCAGTCAGTCAGTCTGTCACCTTAAAGGGTTAAACAAATACGCGCGGCACTACTACAGTTACAGAAAAGTTTGCGTTGTTATAATTCACTTACCTTTTATTACGTTTGGTGCGATTTATAACCCGCTATTTAAAAAAAAAAACGCCAATGTTTTGAATGAGAAGCTGTAATGTAGCCGTGGTGGGATGAATTTGGTGTTGCGCCCCATGGAAGAGTGAATGTAGCGGAAACCTTGAGTTTATTACAGTTGTACAGCCTAGTAATGCGTTTTTGTTTCTGTGGTAGGTTATGATGAACGAAACGGCCCAGCAGAACATGGAGAACCACCCTGTGATCAGAACTTTGTATGATCACGTGGACGAGGTCACATGTCTCGCTTTTCACCCGACAGAGCAGATCCTGGCCTCTGGATCTCGAGATTACACTCTTAAACTCTTCGATTATTCAAAACCTTCTGCAAAAAGAGCCTTTAAGCATGTACAGGTATGATTAAATCCAGTGAAATCAATCCTCTAGGGAAGAATGTAGAATAAACTTATCGTAAAATGACCCTCTAGGGTATTTGTAAATTTCAACAGCATTTATTCAACAAATTTGCATGGATTTTTATGTAAAGATTCTTCCTTTTGTTTCATACAGGAAGCAGAAATGCTGCGGTCCATATCCTTCCACCCATCTGGGGATTTCTTACTGGTTGGTACACAGCATCCAACACTTCGCCTTTATGATGCTAACACCTTCCAGTGTTTCGTGTCTTGCAACCCCCTGGACCAGCACACAGACACCATTTGCGGTGTCTGTTACAATCCCAGTGCCAACAGCTACGTGACCTGCAGCAAAGACGGCAGCATCAAACTGTGGGACGGCGTGTCCAACCGCTGCGTGACCACCTTTGATAAAGCTCATGAGGGTGCAGAGGTCTGTTCGGCCGTCTTCTCCAAGAACTCCAAATACATTCTGTCCACCGGGAAAGATTCTGTTGCCAAACTCTGGGAAATTTCCACAGGCCGGACGTTGGTCAAGTACACAGGTAAGAGTTCTAGATTATGCTAAGGGCTAGATTAAGAGTTAATTCTACTTAAAGTGTACACTACCTGACAAAAGTATTGTCGTCGATCCCAGAAGTCTTGTCGTCAACGTTAGAGCAACAAATAATAACTTTACTTCTAGTTGATCATTTGGAAAAGTGTCAGAAGGTAGAATTTTCTGACGATTCATCTGTTAAACTGCATCCCAATCATCACAAATACTGCAGAAGACCTATTGGAACCCACATGGACCCAAGATTCTGACAAATCAATAAGTTTGGTGAAGGAAAAATCATGATTTGGGGATACATTCAGTATGGGCACGTGCGAGAGATCTACAGAGTAGATGGCAACATTAACATCCTGAGGTATCAAGACATTTGTGCTGCCCATTACATTACAAACCACAGGAGAGGGCAAGTTCTTCAGCAGGATAGCACTCTTTCTCATACTTTAGCCTCCACATCAAAGTTTCTGAAAGCAAAGAAGGTCTAGGTGCTCCAAGTTTAGCCAGCCTAGTCACCAGACATGAACATTATTGAGCTTGTCTGGGGTAAGATGAAGGAAGAGGCATTGAAGATGAATCCAAAGAATCTTGATGAACTCTGGGAGTCCTGCAAGAATGATTTCTTTGCCATTCCAGATGACTTTATTAATAAGTATTTGAATCATTGCAGAGATGTATGGATGCAGTCGTCCAAGCTCATGGGAGTCATACACAATATTAATTATTTTTCCACTGCACCATGACTTTATATTCTATATAATATTCTACATTATGCTAAGTGACAAGACTTTTCTCTAAGCAAAGTCAGACCTTACTGTCCTAACTAAATAATTAAAAATCAAACCATGATCAGATTTTATTTTAATAAAATAAACATATTCTAGAGACCTTTGCCTTTCACATAAACCACTTTTGATACCAAATAATCAACTAGAAGTCAAGTTATCATTTGTTGTTCCTAAAACTTGAATAGACAACAAGACTTTTGTCAGGTAGTGTAAGATTTTCTGTTTTAAGGTTAAAATCATTTCAGTGCAGTGGTGAAATGAATGATATTTTATCTCACATGTGGATCAAAGACTTAGCTGCTTCTACATAATTTGAAGAATTGCCATTATATTGATTTCACCTGCAAGGCTGCACTCAAAAACGTCTAGTCCATTTAAGAATCAAATGACTTACAAACATAACATGCAAAGTTGAAGTCAGAATTATTAGCCCCCCTTTGAATTTTTTTTCTTTTTTTTTATGTTTCCCAAATGTTGTTTAACAGAGCAAGGAAATTTTCACAGCATGTCTAATATATTTTTTTCTTCTGGAGAAAGTCTTATTTGTTTTATTTCGGCTAGAATAAAAGCTGTTTTTATTTTAGGAACCATTTTAAGGTCAAAATTATTAGCCCCTTTTAGCTAATTTGTTTTTGCGATTGTCTACAGAACAACCCATCGTTATACAATAACTTGCCTAATTACCCTAACCTGCCTAGTTAACCTAATTTACCTAGTTAAGCCTTTAAATGTCACTTTAAGCTGTATAGAAGTGTCTTGAAATGTATCTAGTCAAATACTATTTACTGTCATTATGGCAAAGATCAAATAAATCAAAAAGTTATTAAAACTATTATGCTTAGAAATGTGTTGAAAAAATCTCTCCGTTAAACAGTAATTGGGGGAAAAAATAAACAGGAGGGCTAATAATTCAGGGGGGCTAATAATTCTGACTTTAACTGTAGATAGATAGTGTGTCTTTTGTCTTAGTCACATACAGATAGATTGATTGATCTATATATAACAAAAAAGCCCCGATTAGTCTGTCACACTGACTATTTGCATGTTCTTTTGTTGCTCTGGTTACTGCTGTTGTCCTCATTAATAAGTTGCTTTGGATTAAAGTGTCTGCCAAATTATGTAAATGTAGTAATAATAAATGATTATGCTGAATATATTTTTCAGCATTAATTAGGAGAGAACCTTAATCTTGACTCTGAATCTAAATCTATAAGTTATAATTAGGTTATATAAAAACATGTAATATTTTCAAAATGTAAATGAGTGTTGAATTAATGCCACACATATTGGAAATCCCCCATTTGTCATTAGTGTTTCAGCAGCTCACCCTCATTGTGTTTTCTGTCTCGCAGGTGCGGGTCTCAGTGGGCGGCAAACACACCGCACTCAGGGTGTTTTTAACCACACTGAGGACTATGTGCTGCTGCCGGACGAGAGGACCATTAGCCTGTGCTGCTGGGATTCACGCACAGCCGAGAGGAAAAACCTGCTGTCACTGGGCCACAACAACATTGTGCGCTGTATCGTACACTCACCCACAAACCCTGGCTTCATGACCTGCAGCGACGACTTCAGAGCACGATTCTGGTATCGCCGCACCACCACTGACTAACAGACATTTGTGTGCTTTGAGACCCCAAGAATCTGAAGTTTACTTTTAACAGCAGGTCCCACTGTCTACGCTGTGTATGACATCACAGTCTTGTTTGCCAAAACTGCGTAATATTTAACACAACATTTTTTTTAAAAGCATCAAAGGGCTCGATGTCTCTTCTGACTGCGGTACCTGTGCATTACTGTCAGGTAGTGCTGTTTTTTACTAAATTTACCCCTTTTTTAGAACTTCGTTTCATGGATTTGAGATCATTTAGTAATATAAGAATCGTCATCCATTAAGATGCGTTAATATTCATTTATACATTTACAGCTAGTGGAAAAACACATTTTGTGTTATTTGTGTATCTGATAACAAGTAGACTGGGATTATTCTATCATGGCATGTGCCTAGGATGTCTTTTTGATTTCAATTTGTGTACCGTGCTCTTTGTTTTATTAAAAAAAACTCAGAAATTGTTTGTTTGTTTTTTACAGTTGTGATTAGGGATGTAACGATTCACCGGCTGAAAATCGATTCAAATATATGACCAATCAAATCGATACAAATGTTGAATAAATCGCAATACATTTTGAACAGAGGGGGCGCTGTATTTATAGACGCAAACGCGCTTTACCTGCACATCAGCGGCAAGCAAGAGGTGGGGCGGCAGAGTAAAATGACAGCAGTAAAGTGCGCCAGACAAACACAAACTGTGTGCAAATAATGCAAAAAGACACTTACCTTAACAGAACAACAAATATGATGCACATAAACCGTCGGCACAGTGAAAAGCTACTGTCACAGACGTCTTTACGCAAAAAGCTGTTAATAAGCCAAACCACGCGGACCAGATGATTTGCCGCTCCACTTGCTCTGAGTGCTATGGTGCATCAGTGTTTTCATAGTTGAGTGTGAAGATGTTTTCCAGACTGAAAGAGAAAATTGTTCTGTTACAGAAGCAGCTATTGGGTTATTTTTACCCTCTCCTTTTTAAATTGCTTTATGCATATTTGAATAATTTGCTTATTATTATTGAATATTTAAAAATGCTTAAGATTATCTCTTCTTAAGTGCATCACACTGATATTTATACTTATTAATTATACAAGTAATATTAATTATTCACGTTCATAATCATCTTCAACTCTGGTCTCAATCCTGCTATATAATTACTAATATTATAATCAGTATTTTAAGCCAGTGGCCAGTCCCCTGGATCAGATGGACTAATGACCACCTCTGTCCACACTGCTCTCTGGTTTAGGAAAGGCTTTCGTCTCCACACCAGCCATCTCAGTCCCCAGTGAAAGAGTTTTTTACAGCAGGGGACATTGCAAATGAGCAAAAACCTCAGCTTATGCCAGAAAATAGAGATATGCTGATATTTCTTTTTAAAAATGTCAAATCTGTTAGCGCCAAGTTGTGTAGTGATTAGTGCGTTGACACATGCACTTCGGTGCTCACAGCGACCCGAGTTCAATTCCCACCTCATGGTTCTGTGCCGATTCTTCCCCTCTCTCTGCTCCCCTTGCTTTCCTGTCAACAATTTCTACTGTCCTATCCCTTAAAAGTAAAAACCCTGAAAAAAACAGCGTGGCAGCCAGCCCCTGAAACCCCCCCTATTATTAGATGCTATTACCCCCCTTTCCCTCTTCACTTACGCAACGGTTATAATCTCCCAAAGTCATAAAGTCATGCCATCTCCATCTCCTCTATAGATACAAACACCTATTTTATGAGAAAACAAAGTCTTGTGAACACGATGAATTTTGGTGCTCTAGGACAACGGACAATTGTCTGCGGACAATTAAACCTATTCAACTCAACTATAGTGCATGTCTTTGGACTGTGGGGGAAACTGGAGCACCCGGAGGAAACTCACGCCAACACAGGGAGAACATGCAAACTCCCACAGAAATGCCAACTGACCCAGTCAGGACTTGAACCAGCGACCTTCTTGCTGTGAGGCGATCGTGCTACCCACTGCACCGCCGTGTGGCCCCTCAAGTGTATGCTTTTATTATCTATTTTAATTATTAACATTACTATTTAAAATACAGATCAGAGTGAAATATTTCTCAGTATTAAAGAACTGACTCTCTCATAAATCTTGTTTTGACCTCCTTTAGGGGTGATCAAGCATAATTAGGGGTGTCAATCCCCCTCTGTAATTCACACCCTAGGCTTAAAGTGATTAAAATGAAATGACCTAATCATTTATTGTCCCTCGTGGCTTTTTTTTCCTTCTGTTGAACACAAAAGATGATATTTGGCTGCTGGCACCCATCGACTTCCATAGTAGGAAAAAAATTGGGTAAAAGTATGGAAGACATAGGTGCCAGCTACTTCAGAACATTCTTCAAAATATCTTCCTTTGTGTTCAACAGAAAAAAACTAACATTTTGGTCTGAAATTTTCATTTTCAGTAAATGATGGCCAAATGTCATTTTCCCCCTCCTTATTTCTCTAAGCACTCTAACCACTGTGAGGGAGAGGTGGTGTGGAGGAGTGCTAAAATAAAACCTTCCTTTTACTTAATAGCTTGCGCTTTACACTTTTTTTCCTTTTTTTTTTATACAAAAAAATATATAATTTACCTACCATTAAGTTGCTTCAAACCTGTTAAACGCAAAAGATATATTAACAAATGTTGGAAACCAGACTTTTCACTGTAACCTTTGACTTCCATAGTGTTTTTTTTCAACAGTGGAAGTCAGAGGTTGTTACCATTTCATATATCTAAACAGGCGTGATGTTCTTGCCATAATCTTTTTATATATCTACGTACATGAAAATATACTGTAGAAATATATAGTAAATACTGTAGTGTTTTTGAACCATACTATAGTAAAGAGTATTATATTATGTATTTATTATACTACTTGCAACAGCTTATTAATGAATGCTCCAGCTTACTGTGATATTAAAACTAGTGAACTGATAAACTGCAGTAAAATGCTGTAGTAAACTGTTGAGTCTTGTATATTTTACCCAATAGTTGTAGAATACAACATTCATTCATTCATTTATTTTGTTTCTTTTCAGCTTAAGGGCATCACACACCGGATGCGACATGGCGCGCACATGACAGTTGAAAGTATCGCACACCAGATGCGCACATTCGCAGGCTATTTAAACGGCAGAAATATAAACGGTGTCCCGAGTCGTGGCTGGGCGCCGCAAACAGCTGCTGACTTGCGGCGCTGGTGTGAGTACCCTGATAGAAACCTATGTTTAAAATTCTGAATTGTGTGGCGCTGAGCAGCGCGGTGCTTCTGGTGTGCGACCTGCTTTAGTTTCTTTACTAATCTGGGGTTGCCACAGCGGAATGAACCGCCAACTTATCCAGCATATGTTTTACACAGCGGATACCCTTTTAGTCACAACCCAACACTGGAAAACACAGATACACCCTTGCATTCACACACATACACTACGGCCAATTTAGCTTATTCAATTCATCTATACCACATGTCTTTGGACTGTGGGAGAAACCAGAGCACCCGGAAGAAACCTACACCAACACATGGAGAACATGCAAACTCCACACAGAAATGCCAACTGACCCAGTCGGAACTCGAACCCGCTACATTCTTTCTGTGAGGCGATCATGCTACCTAGTGCGCCACTGTGAAGCCTTAGAATACTACGGTATTGGGTTATTTGTTTAAACATTACTATAGGTAGTTGTGTTACTATAGCAACTATAGGATTACCACAACAGATTGTCTTAAGTATTTTACTATAGTATGATTCAAAAATACTATTTACTATGAATTACTAAAGTATTTTTATATGGTTTTACAAAAGCCATTGCATTAAAATTGACAAGTACACATGTATATCCATGTTAAAATATTAAGAATATATTTAAACATGATTTTTGCATTTCTTCCAACGTTTAATATCAAAATAAGGTCATTTTAGAGCATAGCATTAATTTGTGAAATAAATATCTAACATAAGTCCATGTTTTCAGGCATGTTTATATTCATTTTTAGACTCCAAATGGATTAACTTAATATTTTAGAAATTAAATATATTATTAGATTTAACAAAACAAATCTCTTATCAGTATTAATTGAATAGTTTAAATTGATATTTATAAATACTGTATCTATTAAATAGTCTTGAGAGTGGCTTATAACGTTTCTACTCACAACATGCATGAAATTGATCAGCATGCTCAGCGTTTCCTTCCTCAAACATTTATTAATAATTCTCCACGTGAGTTCCAGCTATAGATGTTCTCAGCATGCATGCATTTGCTGTGGCTTTTTCTTCTATGTTTGTCTATGTTTGTGGCTAAAGGTTGAAGCAGAGCAAGAACAGAAAGAGGTGGAAATGATGCCCACCAGTTTACCACACACTGATGAAACGACGCATTAGTCATTTACAGAAGCTGCAACCACTGTTGTTTGTACAATAACCAGCAGAATCAGACGTGTCTTCATTTCATATCCTGTCCAGCATAAATGAGTGAAACCGATTTCTGAAAACCAATCAAATCACTTTTTATATTGAGGTTTTCTATGGGATCCTATACTGTAAAGTTATTGATTGATCAAACCTTGTTTATTGGTTTATATTAGATTATTGAGGTGGCTTGAGAAAGCCAGCATACTGTTATACTACATAAGTGTATTATTCTTCTGTCTTCTTTTTCTGAGACTAATTTCAATATGCATCTCCTCCTAGACCGTTCAAGCTACAACCACCAAACTAAAACCAAACCTCCAAACTGGTCTGACTCGGGTTGCCATATCTTTTCCAACTGATCCGACTTATGCTTTTCCGAAAACTGACCCGGAAAGTTCAGAAAAGTCCCATAGACTTACCCTAGCAACCACTTACGGCACCTTAGCAAATGTCCCATAGACTTCCATAGACTACTTTCTTGTAAAAAAACTGTCATTGACTTTACATTGGACATACCAACAACATACCAATTCATACCATCAATATACTAATCCATACTGGAAACATACTAACAACATGTTAATTCATACTAAAATTATGCTAACAACATGCTAGTTTATACTAGAAACATGTTAGCGACATTCTAATTCATGCTAGAACCGCCTTAGCAACAGCTGAAAAACCACTCAAAACACCTTAGCAGCTGCCTAGCAACACCTTAACAAATAGTCAGAACACCTTAGCAACAGCCAAGCAACGCCTTGGCAACCACCTAGAACACGCTAGCAACTGCCTAGCAATGCCTTAGCAACCACTCAGGACACCCTAGCAATGCCTAAGCAACTGCCTAGCAACCACTCAGCACACTATAGCAGCCGCCTAGCAATGCCTTAGCAACCACGCAGAACACCCTAGCAACCACCTAGCAACAACTTTGCAACCACTTAGAACACCCTAGCAATCGCCTAGCAGCACCTTAGCGACCACTTAGAACACCCTAGCAACTGCCTAGCAACACCTTAGCAACCACCTAGGATACCCTAGCAATGCCTTAGCAACCACTTAGAACAACCTAGTCATAGCCCAGCAATGCCATAGCAACCGCTCAGTGGTCAACCTAGCAACCTCTCAGAATACCCCTAGCAACCACCTAGCAACACCTTAACAACTACCTGGAATACCCTAGCAATGTCTTAGCAACAGCTGAGAAACCACTCAGAACACCTTAGCAACTGCCTAGCAACACCTTAATAAACAGTCAAAACATCCTAGCAACCACTCAAAACACCATAGCAACTGCCTAGCAACACATTAGTTGTGACTCAGAACACCCAAGCAACACCTTAGCAACCACCCAGAACACCCTAGCAACCACCTAGCAAGAAACATGCTAATCCATACTAGAAACCTGCTGACCTATATGTACATTAAAAAAATCAGTAATTTTACAGCTGGGGTGCCGGAAATAAACCGTAAAATAATGGGCGTTAAATTACAGAAATTTACTGTAAAATAAAGGACATTAAATTACAGAACTTAACTTAAATTAAAATTTCTGGTAAATTACTTTAATTCAACCTCTGTTATTTTACAGTAAAGTTCTGTGATTTAATGGCCGTTATTTTACGGTTTATTTCCGGCACCCAAGCTTCCGAAAATAAACCATAAAATTACGGATTTTTCTTTACTGTGTGGTTATCTATCTATGCCAACTGCTTCAAACTTATTAAAACCGACTTCAATTATTCAATTTTTAAACTACATCAAACTTTGACTGGGCTTTCTCAAGACACCATAAACTTTGTCTTCGAACTTTACTTTTTTTGTAGTTCTATATAAAATGTTATTAGTTGTTTTGTACGTTGTGCTATTTTAAACTCCTCATTTGAAGTTCAAGTCAGTTGAGGTTTTACCGTCATGTGTAGACATACAGTGGAACGACATGTCTTGTCTGGCAGGATCATGGTGCTACATAAATAAACATCACATCATCATAATTATAAACAACACTAGAGGGAAGAGCTATTTTAAACCAATACATAACTAATTTAGCAATGTTTTTATAGAGATATACAGTGATTTTGAGAATGAAATTTAAATATATTATTATATATAATTTATGGATATAATTTTTGTAGTATATGATCATACTCCAATGTTAATAAATAGAACTTAAAAAATAAAATATTAAGATTGGATGTACTCATTTATGCAGGGATTATATTATATTATTTATATTATATTATGTATATTATATAATATTATATTATTCATTCATTTTCTTTTGGGCTTAGACCCCTTATTAATCTGGGGTCGCCACAGTGCATTGAATCACCAACTTATCCAGCATATCTTTTACGCAGCGGATGCCCTTCCAGCTGCAACCCATCACTGGGAAACACCCATAAACTCTCATTCACACATACACTACGGACAACTTTAGCTTACCCAATTCACCTACAGCACATGTCTTTGGACTGTGAGCAAACCGGAGCACGAGGAGGAAACCCATGCCAACAAGGGGAGAACATGCAAACTCCACACAGAAATGCCAACTGACCCAATCCAGTGAACTTCTTGCTGTGAGGTGATTGTGCTACCCATTGCGCCACCGTGAAGCTCTATATTATATTATATTATATTCCTGTGTGGCGAACGGTTGCTTAAAAGCCATACTTGCTAACAGACGTCTTTCCTTCTGAGGCAAGAATTGCATTTTGCAGCAATCTTTTCTTGGGTATAATTGCTTAATATGTGTCTAAATATTTGACGCTGAAGGGTAATTCCTCACAGAGTTTCAAGATCCTCCTTTTCTTGTGCCGCAGAACAAACCACATTCACACCAACACACAATGTTTACTTTGAGACGGATCCGTATTTATATTTGGAATTAGGGATGATCCTATGAGCTCATTGACTTCACGAAAAATAAAAATGTTTTCTCACATAATAGGTTTAAATGACAAATAAATAGGAAAACAGCTGAAATATACGTATATCATAAAATACAATTTTATTTTATTGCATTTATTCATTTTCCTTTGGCTAAGTCCCTTTATTAATCAGGGGTCGCCACAGCGAAATGAACCGCCAACTTATCCAGCATATGTTTTACACAGCGGATGCCCTTCCAGCTGCAACCCAGTACTGGGAAACATCCATACACATTCACACACATACATTTTAGTAATATTTTTAATTTAGTTTAATCAGTTCACCTATAGCGCATGTGTTTGGACTTGTGGGGGAAACTGGAGCACCCGGAGGAAACCCACGTGAGCATGAGGAGAACATGCAAACTCCACAGATATATGCCAACTGACCCAGCTGGGTCTCGAACCAGCAACCTTCTTGCTGTGAGGCGATTGTGCTAGCCACTGTGTCGCCCCTTAAATTAAATAATATAATTAAATTATATATTTTTTTTATAAATTATTTGTTGAACAAAAACATTTTGTAGTCAAGTACTGGTGTCATTTTATAATGACTTACTTTTGTTTAGCTTGTTCATGAAATAGTATGATACAACATTGGATGTACAGTATGATGACACACTTTATGTCTTGATGTTCTTTTTATTTGATATCAGTCTCTTCTGTATATTAGCTTTAAACCAATTGCCAACTAATATCAATTTTAATACCATTTTCCTTTAAAGCGGTGGTCCAGAGTGTATTTTTAAGGCTTGGTTGCATATAAAATGCAAAGCAATGTGTGCTCATGCTTCATTTGTAGAAAATCACGTTATTTTTATATATATTTTATGTCTTACTTTGATTATATAGTGATACTCAGCTAATGTGAAAACGACTGTCATATTTTCTAGTTCCTCTGAAGACCCGCCCTCAAGAAGCTCTGATTTGTCAGTTAAAATAATGTGCTGTGATTTGCAGATCAGCTCCGAATCACTAGGAAGCGTCTCTGTTATAACATTACAGCACCTCTCTTTTTTATTATTATTATTGTTATTATTATTATTAAATAAAAATATATATATACTGTATATCAAAAGAAATAAAACATAAATATCTCAAACTATACTTAGATTATTAGGAATGTTACATAGGCGTACCAAAAGGGATCTGATAACTTAAAGGTAATGATTATTGTAACCAGGGATGGGACGCTGACAACAGGGTGCAAATCCAAATGCAGGTTTATTAGAATGGTCAGGCAAGCAATGGTCAACACAGGAGCAAACAGATGTATAAGGGCAATCCAGTGACGTAGTCAGAGAACAGGCAGATGATCAGAAGGCAGGCAGCAGATAGGAATACACCGATAAACGAGGCAAGGATCAAAACACAGGAAAACAAACCAGGAAACACGTTGTGGTGTCACTAACAGTGAACAGGACTCCGCAACCACAGCGTGTTTAGTGCGCTGTATTTATGTGTGTGCAATCAGTCCTTGAGCAGCATCAGCTGTGGGAGTGTAATCAAAGGTGACTCGGAGTAGGTGAGTGTGTG
>CAIGQZ010032461.1:10624197-10661619 GCA_903798205.1 Danio tinwini | reverse complement strand
TACAATGTAGATTGTGTCAAAGCAGCTTCACATAGAAGATTATAGTAAATTGAAACAGTGTCAGTTCGGTTTTCATAGTTTAAGTTCAGTTCAGTTTAGCTCAGTTTAGTGTGGTTTAATAATCACTACTGAGAGTTCAAACACTGAAGAGCAATTCCATCGATGCACAGCTCTACAAATCCCGAACCATGCAAGCCAGTGGCGACAGCGGCGAGGAAAAAACTTCACCAATTGGCGAAAGTGAAGAATTAAAAAAACCTTGAGAGAAACCAGACTCAGTTGGGCATTTCTCCTATGGCCAACCATCTTGTGCAGAGCTGCAGTCTAGGCGCCGGAAGCTGGAGAGTGCTGGACCTCAGCGAAGACTTGTCTTTCCCTGGAGAGTCACAGGAATCAGTCTCATGCTCTTCACTCTTCCATGACCACCACAGCAGCTGCTCAGGATACGGCCTGGTCCAGGATTATGAAAATCTTGGGATCATCTCGTCGCTGGTCTTGGATCGCATCAGTGGCGCTGCATAGTCTGAAGGCCTCGGGATGAGAACCCCCAGGTGTAAATAGAGAATAAAGAGCGTAAAATTAGCGTAGCTGCTGTTCATAGTGTATATAAACGAGATGCAAAAAACCTGCGTGGGGCACACTCATGCGTCAAATTGCTAAGTGATGCACTGAGTGTATGCTTTGCTAAAAAGGTAAGTTTTTAGTCTAGTTTTGAATTGCGAGAGTGTGTCTAAGCCTCATACGTTATCTGGAAGGCTATTTCAGAGTTTAGGGGCCATAAATGAGAAGGCTCTACCTCCTTTACCCGACTTTGCTATTCTGGGTACTACCAGAAGCCCTGAGTTTTGAGATCTTAAAGAGCGGGGTTGGATTGTAAAAATAATAAATAGTTTTTTTTTTTTAAACTAAGGGCACAATAAGGCGCAAGACGTGTTTGGCGTGATTTGTTGCTATTTTCTGACCAGTGCAACTCTAATTTTCCCGTTTTGCACCACGTTGTTAAAATAGTAAATTCATTTGTTCCACTTTGTTGACTCATGGATGTTCTGGTCTAGAAAAGAGGTGTGTTAAGGCGCATTGTTGGCTCGTTGCTATTTTGAGGAACTAAAATAGACTGTGCAATAGAACAGCTGAAAGCAGGTCTAAAATCCAGCGCAGATCATGTTAATTGTGCGTCTCGCTTACACATTGCTTAACACACACAGGATGTACAGCAATACGCAAATATATTTACAAATGAAAAAGAATTAAAGAATTAAAATATTAGCAGAAACACTGTTTCAGTGTTTCTTTAGTGTAATGATTACATTTACCCAAATTTGTCTTACACCCCCATAAGACAAATTTAGGTAGATGTAATAATTATGCTAAAAAATAGTTAGACCCTCACCATACAAATATGATGAAAAACAATGTTATGTGTATAATTTTTACTTCTAGGTATTTCTTGGTTTAATCCACCTACAAATTTAACTATGTGTATTGTATAAGTGTGTGTGGATTTTATGTTCATAATTTTTGTTTGATGATGTACATGTGTGGTTGTACATGGGTTATTTAATTTTAATGATCCAGATTTAATGATACAGTACATGATAACAGTATTTTACACAATTGAAAATGCAACCCTTCTAAATTTATTTATTTTTATTATATTCATATTTATTTCATTTAGTTTTGTTTAATTTAATTCAGTCATTCATTTTCTTTTCGGCTTAGTCCCTTTATTAACCAGGGGTCACAATACCAGAATGAATCGCCAATTTTCCATATGTTTTACGCAGCGGATGCCCTTTCAGCTGCAACCCAACACTGGGAAGCACACATACACTCTCTTATTTACACACATACACTACGGCCAATTTAGCTTATTCAATTTACCTTTAGCGTATGTCTTTAGACTGTGGGGGAAACCGCAGCACCCGGGAAGAAACCCACGCGAACACGGGGAGAACATGCAAACTCCACACAGAAATGCCAACTGACCCAGCCATGGCCTGAACCAGCAACCTTCTTGCTGTGAGGTGATCCTGCTACCCACTGAGCCACCATGACACTTGATTAAATTTAATTTAATTTAATTAAATTTAAGGGAAAATGATGGGAACAGTAATTTTATCTATTTTCCTACAATTATCCTGCTATTTTTGTAAATGTTTAGTAAACAGATAATAAGAAATTAAACCAGTAAAAATACACTCAAAAATACTAGTAATGTACACTGTAAAAAATGTCTGTACAATTTACAGTATTACTGGCAATTTTAGTTGCCAGTAATACTGTAAAATTGGCAAGTATACTGTAAATTAACAATTACAATGGTGCTGTAGGGCGTCACGGTGGCACAGTGGGTAGCACGATCGCCTCACAGCAAGAAGGTCGCTGGTTAGAGCCTCAGCTGAGTCCATTGGCATTTCTGTGTGGAGTTTGCATGTTTTCCCCGTGTTGGCGTGGGTTTCCTTCAGGTGCTCCGGTTTTCCCCACAAGTCCAAAGATATGCGGTATAGATGAATTGGGTAAAATAAATTGTCCGTAGCAAATGAGAATGAGTGAGTATGGATGTTTCCCAGTGATGGGTTGCAGCTGGAAGGGCATCCTCTGCGTAAAACATATGCTGGATTAGTTGGTGGTTCATTCCGCTGTGGCAACCCTATATTAATAATAGGACTAAACCGAAAAAAAAATGAATGAATGAATTGTGCTGTAGTTTTACACTGTAAGGCTTATTTATACTTCTGCGTCGAGTGATCGCCGTGACCCACGGCGCTGGTCTTGCGCGTAGTCGTGCATTTATACTTCTGCGAACTGTTTGTGTTGCTTTGCAATAACATTTCCGAAACACTAGCTGGCAGTGAGGTTTTGAATGTTCCTCTGTGTCGAGTTTCTTCACGGGTGTACAAGTAGCTAAAACTTGCTAATTCAGAGGCGGGAACTGGCGGACGTGCAACAACATTAATCATAAGGTAAACACAAAACAAAAGTTTCCATCTGGAGCTCCTTCACGGGACTCGACACTTGTAAACACTCGCTTTGTCAGGCTCATGGCTCTCAGCACGCCCACGGTCGCCAGAGCTACCAAGTCGACCAATCACAGAGCTTGCGCTATGCGTCGTTGCTACGCGTAGTAAAATTTTTTGAGAAGTGCACGTCAGCATCTGTGTTAGCCATGGCGAAGGCTATGTGACTGCACGAAGGTTGAATATTTGTTCATTTAGAGTGCACTGGTAAATTTTACAGTATTACTGGTAACTAAAATTGTCAGTAATACTGTAAATTGTACAGCAAAATTGTCTAGTGTACATTTTTACAGTTTGTCCATATTTGACCCACTGTTAGGTTACAATTACCCAGCATTTTTTAGAGTGTACAACATTTGAACTAACATTGCTTTTCTATCATCCTGTACCAATCTCTTCTTTTGGCATCCAACACTAAAAAGCCAATTTCAACAACAAAACTGTCACTCAATTGATTTTTTCTTTTCCTTCTTCAGTCTAGTAGATCTGTAGTAAGCAACCAAGACCACAAATGTTTTATATCCCCAATTTGCATCATACTGCTGCAAGACCAAGAAAGCAAAACATCTGATGTCTAAATGTGTTGCCTTTCTTACAAAGTGTTTAAGGAGATCCAATGAACAAGATTCTTTCAGGAGGGCTCCCAAGTCGTGCCTAGTTACCACCGTCCCATTATCCTACTCGCACAAAGCCATTGTTTGTCCAAATCCAATTCCAGAGCAGTGCTGGTGGTCCTTCATTGTCATGGTATCTCATCTTGTCTTAGGAAAGCACCACTATGTCATATCTTCTGTCTTCTGTTTTCTTCAGACGCTGTTTGCCAGAGCCCTCTATGCCAACACGGCCGAAACCGAAGATGAGCTGGCGTTCTGCAAGGGTGAAATCATCATGGTGCTGGAGAAGAACGTTGTGGGAAGCACCGGCTGGTGGAAGTGTGCTCTCCGTGGGCGTCAGGGCCTGGCACCCGCCAACCGCCTGGCACCTCTGTCACCAGCCGAGGCAGAACAAATAGCTGCAGAGAGAGACCGTTCGGCCAATCACAGCCATCAGAGCATCTATCAAACACCAATAGCTCTATCAAAGTCACCGGCGACACCCATTTATGAAGATATGAAGACTCTTTATAAAGTGCGTTCTCAAGGCGTCTGTTCACCAAACAAACAAGAAGATCCTGAAGAAACCAGGCCTTTACATGATGTAAGTTTGGTCACACTCTATTTTAAGGCGCAGTTATCATAATTGGTTAACTATTAAAGAGAAATTCACCCAAAAAAAGAGCATTTTCACACTATTAGATCACACTCAAGTTGTACTAAAGTGTGAATTTTATATTCTGTTGAACAAGTTCTGAAGAATGCTGGGGAAAAAGTGCCATTGATATATGTAGTAGGAACAAAAAATACAATGGAAGTCAATGACTGTTTTCACCTTAATATTCTTCAGTATATCTTTTTTTGTGTTCAACAAAGGAAAGAAACTCAAACAGGTTTGGAACAAATAGAGGATGAGTAGAGGATGAATTTTAATTTTTGGGTTAACTATCCCTTTAACTACACTGTAAAAAATATCTGTTAACTAACAGTTTCTGTATTTTGTGTTTTTTGTTTGTTTGTTTACGGTCATGAATTGCATTATGGGATACTGATCTCTGCTCTGCCCACTTTTGATGTTGAAAATTCAACTCTACAGTTTAACAAAGTAACTTTTATTGACATTTTAGTAGTAAGAAATAATATAATGCAGCATAATATACAACACCAACCCAGACAATACAGTAAATCACTTTAAACTATAAAAAATTTAAACAATTACAATTAACACAATTAACAATAAAAAATTTACGAAAACACACTGCATTTTCTTACAACACAAACAATTTTCTTACGACAAAAAATTTACAAAAATGCTCTGCATTTTCACACAATGCAAACAATTATTAATGCGTAGCATTTTCTCACAAGGCAAACAATTTACAAAAACACGCAGCATTTTCTCACAACAAGCAATTTACGAAAACGCTCTGCGTTTTCACACAATGCAAACAACTATTAAAACATGCTGCATTTTCCCACAACACAAACAATTAACAAAAAATGCACAGCATTTTGTCACAACACAAACAATTTATGAAAACGCGCAGCATTTTCTCACAACAAACAATTTACAAAAATGCTCTGCATTTTTGCACAACGCAAACAATTATTAACGCGCAGCATTTTCTCACAAGGCAAACAATTTACAAAAACGTGCAGCATTTTCTTACAACAAGCAATTTACGAAAACCCTCTGCTTTTTTACACAACGCAAACAATTATTAAAACACGCTGCATTTTCTCACAACACAAACAATTTACGAAAACCCTCTGCTTTTTTACACAACACAAACAATTATTAAAACGTGCAGCATTTTCTCATAAGGCAAACAATTTACGAAAATGCGCTGCATTTTCTTACAACACAAACAATTTACGAAAACGCGTAGCATTTTCTCACAAGGCAAACTATTTACGAAAATGCATAGCATTTTCTCACAAGGCAAACAATTTTCGAAAACGCGTAGCATTTTCTCACAAGGCAAACAATTTTCGAAAACGCGTAGCATTTTCTTACAACAAAAAATTTACAAAAATGCTCTGCATTTTCACACAACGCAAAAAATTATTAACGCACAGCATTTTCTCACAAGGCAAATATTTAGGCTAAAGACAAGGGAATCAGGATGTTAAAATAAACAAACAAAAAACTCACCTTTCAAAGATCACCTACAACTACATTAAGCAATAGACTGATTTCACACAACCGCCTTTATAGCAAAATCGAGGCTGCGGTGGGAAGAAACCCAGAAGTATAGCCTGAGTCACACAGGAATGTTGTGTACGTGGCTGTATATCTTATCAGCGAAGAGAAAGTGACACAAATTTATCATTTCACCGCCTTCCGAGCGATCCGAAGGTCCGTTCTGAATGAATAGTGAAAATAAAAAGGGATAACAGACCTCATTTTCAGCTAAGGAAAATGGCACTACTTAGCCAACGTTTTCTTTCCCAAACACACATCTTAGATGCCATTTATCAAACTCAAGTTAATGAACTGATTCTTTCACTATATTAGACTTGTCACGATACAAAATTTCCGTTATGAAATATAAAAAAACAGCCATTTCTTATTAACATTTAAGACACTGTTCATGGCGTTCTTAAACAGCGCTGATAGGCCATTGTGTTCATGTGCTCAACAGAAATTACTATGATTGGCTGTGGGGTCATCAGTTCACCAAACGTTCCGCTGATGAATCGACTGATCTTCACGGATTTAAAACGCTCCAATGCCCGTCTATGCTTGTTTTCAATCTGTAAAGAGCAGTGAAGTGATTACCTTTACAGTTATTCTGTTCGAGCCCGGGTGAATACTAAGGCAAATCAGCTGTGTTTATGAGCACACTCAACGGTGCTTAAATGTTAGCGGGAAATGGACGTTTTTAAAACTTGAGTACTGGGACAACACTGTTACAGACAACACGAAGATGTGCTACAAAGGACTGCAGTGTTTTATGACTCACCGGGTTACATAGGCTAAGGCAGGGAAGCATCCCCACGGTGTTTACCTGCTGCCATGAACTGAAGTCTAGGAGGACACTTAAGTATATTACTCTTAAAGAGATTGTGATTTAGTTTAAAGCCTAATATGCTTTTAATTGTTTAAATTAAACTGAACTGAATGATATTAGAGTGATGTTTACACAATATCTGCATTTTGAAGTCGCAGCAACAGCTGGAGGTTTACAGTCCACAGCATATTGGTGCAATGTTTACAGTGCTGATCCTATACTTCCGGGTTTCTTCCCACCGCAGCCTCACTTTCGTGTTTTAAAATGGCGGTCGTGTGAAATAAGCGTATAGTCACGGCACAGCGGAGTCCGTGGCTGCGTCCGAAACTGCCTACTACTCAGTAGATACTGCATTTGAATTTAAACATATTACTCTGCCTTTAGAAAAGTACGTTCTATACAGTATGAATGTGAGAAGTATGAATGGAATTCAGACATACTACATCCGCCATTTTGTAATGGTCATGTGACCTACCTGCATCAGTTACGTCAGTTCACTCCTTTTCATAAGTTCTCTCGCGGGGCATCATGGGATAGCGCAGCGTGCATGGGATGCGCACTTCAGAATCTCGCCGGAAGTAGTAAGTCATCCGGTGCTTTTCGCATACTGATTTTCGAATTCTATGAATTTAGACGTACTACTCGGCTCACATACTGATTTAAGCGTACTGTATAGTATGGAAGTACGCAGCCCGTCACTTTTTTGGGTTCCCTTGAAACATTTTCATTGTGTTCCGTTTTTTGTGAGAAAATGCAGCACGTTTTCGTAGAATGTTTGCAATAAACTCTTAGTTTGTTGCGTATTAATAGTTATTAAGGTAGTAGTAGTAAGGTTTAGGTATTAGGTAGGATATTAGATAGGATGTACAGTAAGATTATGCATAATGTACTTTACAATATCTAACTAATAGGCAGACAAGCCATTAGTTGATAGTGTGAATGGGTTTAGTTCTAAGGTGGTACTGTAAGTTTTTGAATGCAATAATAGAACTCCTTTTATTGTTTGTATCCCTCTATTTGTCTGATTTGTCCATTATGAGTAGACTGTCACATGTCAATGACATGTTATTTAGATGTGGAGACTTTTTATCAGTCACTTCTTCTGTAAGATGCACTGTGTCATACATGTGCAAGTCCTTATGAGTAAGCCATTGAATCAAATATGAAATGATTCACTGACATTATTGACTCTCATCTCGTCATAGTGAAATGCAAATGTTTACAGTTTTGCAATTCATCAGCATCATTTTTTAACGATACAATTTTTATAGTTGATTATATATTATATTTGAGACTAGAGACTATATATACTAGACTATATATATCTCACTCACTGTAAGAAAATAGTTTGAATGAATCATTATGATTTCTTGACACACTGACATTACAGTACAGAAAATCTCTTCCAGCATTATACTGAACATCACTGGAATAAAGCCCCTCACAAGCCTCTATTATCATCATCACATTCTTTTGTTTTTCCTGACAAAAACAGTCCTCCAGTACACATATACTACTGTTTAGCCACTTCATTTCAGAAGACAAATAGTGCTTATAATAAACAACACTGCTGTGGATGCTAATATAATGATCATTCTTGATGTGAGTGCATTTTTACTCATGTCAAATTTCACGATTCACTTCTCCAAACATTGGAAAAAATAAACGAGAGAACAGAATGTGTGGATGGTTTAGCAGACTGTTTGCAGAACTGAGACCATTGATGATTTAGCTGATGATTTAGTAGACTATATGCTAAGCTCAGGCTAATAACAAGCTCTGTTTCGGAAACCCCTGCTGGCAAAGAGCTCACAGATGGGGATCAGGGGCCTCTCTCTGCGGGGACAGGTATGTAGCGCAGGGGCTTTATGAGCCTGTAAAAGAGCAGCAACGACAAAATTCAGACACCACTAACTGCAACCAGAAGATTAAGGGCTGAAACAGAGAGAGAAAGTCCAGGAAAAACTGCATGTTACTGTGTAATAGGTAAGGCAACGAGGTTCACATGTTGCCCACTTCCCCTCCTGCTTTAGGGAGAGGTGTTTACCTTAGCAGCTTACAGTATGTGTCGCATGGCTTCAATTAGAAACTGGGTTAACTGGGAAAAAACATGGTGAAGGGCACAACATTTTAAAGGATTCTGTCCCATATAAAGAAGTGCGAAGCCATGTCTAGGATACAGACTTACATTTCTATTCTTTTTTAGGGCTTATCTGCTCATTCCAAAACTGGTGCAGATATATATGATGTCCCAAACCTGCTGAGAAAATCCTGCTTGTTCACAGTAAGTCCAGCAGGTTGAATAAGCATTGAACACGACACCATTGTTCTCACAAAACATATTTTTAAAGGTGTTGTTGACTTATATTTTTCATCAGATGTAAGTAACAACTAAAGTAATCCATATATGCAAAGAAAACAAAACTAATTATTTAAGAAATGAAAGTTATCTGTAATAAAAAGAAAGACACAGGGAAAATTTATTGAATACATAAAGAAAGAGAGGTGTAGAAAGGCATGGAAAGCCCAGACAGCAGCTGAAATCTCTCAGTAGTTATTCAGCAAATCTGCTTCTTGTCAGTGTAAATGAATATTAGCTGCTTCAGTCCAACATCTACATTAGATGAAACCAGGGTGGACTTTTCAGCAGGACAATAGTCATAAATTGTGTGACTTGTCCTTTAAAGGCATCTTCGCTGCACCCTTCAGAAACCTCACTGATGTCAAGTGCTGAATTTCACAACAGATATGATGCTACAAATATGCTGCAAATGCTACAAAAAAAGAGATTTGAGACTGCAACTAATTACAAAGTAAGGATGTTATTGCTTGTATAGCATGACAAATAAAATACATTAAAATCCTGACCACAAGCAAACACGTCCCAGCATACGAGAGCAGAGATTTTGTTAACTTTTTTCAGTAACCTGGATGTGCTTTGTTTTATCATTCAAATTTGAGTGGTTCATAACACATTTTTTCTGTTGTGTGGCAAACACAGAGCCCACACACTCGCGCAAGCACACGCACCCAACCACACAAGCACACACACATATGTTGTTGTTTTTTTTAATAGTCTATCAGTTTCCATCTACCTTGACAGTTGTAAATGCATGTAGAAAACAGAAGCCTCCATAGGACATAGAAAAAACAAGGAACAAAAAACAAGGGAAAAAAACAAGGAAAAAAATAAACAAATAGAAAGGGACAAGAGAAAATGTTGTAAGTGAAATAAATTAAGAAATCATAATATGTTTTAGATGGAAAAATAAAGAAGAGACCTTGTTCATAACAATATGAGTCATTATTGAAGTATGAAAGGCATGGCCTGGTCCATCTCTTTAGGAAAATAGTTTTGTGAGTTTGCAATGTATATGCTATTTGTTCCATTTCATACAGCTCCCACACTTTTTGAGTCCATGCATGATATGATGGACGTTCAGGGTTTAACCATCTGCATGTGCATTTCACAACTAGATTTACTCAATTTACTAGAATTTGTAATAAGTATATTTTAGAAAAACAAATTAAATTACTTTAAAGTCTGGGTAAAGTGATATTAATATATGGGTTCTGGCAGATGTAAAATAGACTTATTACAAATTCTAGCAAATGAAGTAAATCTAGTTGTGAAATGCACATGCAGATGGTTAAACCCTGAACGTCCGTCACATAATGCATTGATTCAAAAGGTGTGGGAGCTGTATGAAATGGAAAATTCATACAAACAAACTGAAATCATGGTCATACTTTATTTTGATGGTCCGTTTGTTGAATTTAAGTTACATTGCATCTACATGCCAACTGATTCTCATTAGATTATAAGTAGACTGCTAGGTTGGGGTTATGGTTACTGTAAGTTGACATGTATATTCAAAGTTTCTTATAGTTTGTTAAATGTCTGTTGAAGGACTGTTAAACGTCAGTATCAACAGATATTAAGCAGACAGTCTACTAATACTCTAATGGACCATCAAAATAAAGTGTTACCGAAATCAAATTCAGCATCAGCATATGTTTTACGCAGTGCATGTACTTCCAGCTACAACCCAACACTGGAAAACACCCATACATTCTTGCATTCACACGCATAACCTACGACCAATTTAGCTTACCCAATTCACTTATACCACATGTCTTTGGACTGTGGGAGAAACCGGACCACCCAGAAACCGGAAACCCACGCCAACACGGGGAGAACATGCAAACTACCCACTGTGGCACCGTGACGCCTTACTTTTGGAATCAATGCATTCGATGATGGACGTTCAGGGTTTAACCATCTGCATTTTCATATCAACTAGATTTATTTCATTTACTAGAATTTATAATATTTTAGATCCGCCAGAACCCATATTTTAATATCACTTTACCCAGACTTTAAATGAATTTCAGAGTCAGAACTATTTCTAAGTTAAAATTGACACTCTTTTGTCTCTTTTTAGGCTACCACCTTACCTCCATTTGGTACCCAGGACCCTAATTATGACTTCCCAGTACCCTCCATCACTGAGGATTCTAAAAAGCCTCTGTGTGGTTATAGTACCATGCCAAATCCCTGTAAGTCTGAATGGATCTATGACGTGCCTGTCCTTCCACAAAAACAAGGATGTGAACCTGGTTACTGTGACACCCTGCCACCAAAAGATATTGATTCAACCACAGCTCTTTATGACATTTTGCCGGCACGCATTTGGCCTGAAAGGAAGCACTGTCCCATCCAGCTCCTATATGACGTCCCTAAACCAAGCTTTTCGTTGACACAGCCTTGTACAGTCAATGAGAATTCAGCAAATTCATCCATCTACGATGTCCCACCTTGCTTTAGACAAACCAAAACCACTGTAGCGCAACCCAGACAGCAAAGCCCTCCCGAGATGGACTCTAAAAATGGCCAAGAACCACTCGAGTACAGGGGTAAACCTAACCCTTTGTACGACCAACTTCATCGATGGCCATCAAGGGGCAGAACACCATTCAGACAGCCTTTGGAAGGGACAATTAGGAGGGACAACGAGGGTAGCAGAGACCACCAAAGGAGCTCAACGGTATCCACCTCCTCCACAGCTTCCAGCTCCTCCAGGAGTTCCTGCGACTCTTTCATGCTAAGTTCTCCCGAACCCGAACCCTTGCGTGAGATCACCCTTTCCCAGGAGGAAGCCGGAAACAAGTTGCTTGAGTTAAAGGAAGCGGTTTGCCAGTCGGTTCCCAAATTAATGCTGTTCGTTAGCAGCCAATGGAGGAGCAGAGAGCACCTGCGACAGCACCTCCATCAGATCCGCACCGCATCCAAGGACGTGACTGACTCCGTCGACTCCTTCTTGAACTTCGCTTTGGATGTCAGAGGAAATGCACAGCGGCTGACGGACTCAAACCTACAGACTCGGCTCCTCAAGCAGCTCTCTATTGTTGAGGACTCAGGGCTGATTCTTCAACAGGCTGCGAGCGCTCTTCGAGATCTGGGTTGGCGTCTGGATGTTTTAGCTCAGGATGCTGGCCATTCACAGATGCCTGATCACCTGGAGCGCTTTGTTATGGTGGCTCGAACCGTGCCGGAGGATGTGAAGAGGCTGGTGTCCATCCTGAACGCCAATGGAAAGCTTCTTTTCAGAGTGCAGGTGAAAGAGCCGGAGGTGGTGGAAAATGAGGGATCATCCGAAGGGAGAAACCACAAAAAATGTGAACCAATGGTCGACTCGGGGATAGACGATAGTGACTATGTGCAACTTCAGGTAGGCACATCACATCTCAACATTCTACCACTGTCATAAATGGACGTTACTTAAGGTCCCTTTAAGTGCTTTGAAATCTGCATTTGATGTAATCTCAACTAAACATTAAGACAGGGCAGGACATATAGTAGCTCCTCTCCTTTATATAAAAACAGTCAATAGCATTTTGTTTTTATCACAGCTCTGCCAGTGAGAGCACATCAAATGAAAAGCATCTTAAAGGGGGCGGGCATGTCAGATACTATAAAGCAGTGATTCTTAAACTTTTTTCATCAAGTACCACCTCATAAAAAAATTGTCTCTCCAAGTACCACCATAATGACGAGGCAGATTAATTCCTATTATTAAGAATATTTATTATTGTCAGCCACTTTAAAGGGCCACGAAACCTCCCTGTCTCAGCAGGGTGTTTTCACACCTTTAGTTTGGAAAAAGTAAGGAAAGTGGGTGTGTCCAGCTCTGGGAGTGTGGGGAGTGTCAGGGGAGGGAAAGAGGGAAGGATTTGCAAAAATGGAAGTTTCCCTTTGGGCACGCGCTGATTTTCACAGAGGCAAAACAAACACACAGACGCAGAGGAGAAAGACAGTGACTGTGTTTACATGGACATCAGTAATCAAATTATTTGCCAAATGATTAATTTTTCGACTTTAACTGCAGTTTGGCACTTTCACTTTTATTCAGGACAGTTCCTGAATGTCCCCTTTGACAAACGAGAAGAACTGCTGGAGAGAGGAGTATTAATGGAGTATTTGCCGCACGGCAAATGGAAAAAAATTCTCCTCATTTCTCTGTAACTTAGATGCACTCGGTAGGTAGAGTCAGAAAGCCGTGTGTATAGACTATCCTATCACAAAATGCGGCGAATATCCTACATGACAGTAATAGTTTAATTGCAGTGTTTACATGTTTACATTCGGAGAGCACCATTTACAGCGGAAAATTTTGACTCTGGTATGTCTTTAAAAACTGAAAGAGCACTGCTGACGATACGAACTAACTTTGCCATTTGAATAAACAAAAAAAGGGCACTGATCTCACACACGCTTACCAAATCTGTAGCGACATGACAATCAACACAAACTGGAGCTGTGTCTTTTTAAAAGGAGACAAGTGGCAAATCCGCATTTCATCATTTCCAGATGCGAAAAGCTCCCGGGTATAAAATGTTCTTTACAAAGGCATTTCTGTCATGTGTTGCGTGCACTATATTCCACACTTGAGTCCAGCTGTGCTCTCATAGCGGGGAAATGAAAACAAAACCTTCGTTGCAGCACAATAATAAACGCAGCACATTAATAAATGCAACACTGGTGACCCATGTCTCAAAATTCTTGCTTTTCCACTTATTTTGGCAACACAACCTGGCGTCTCTCTGTCGTCTGAACACTGTAACAGGTAAAACGGTCTTCGAAGCTATCATGCATATTAATGAAGTTGCACCGCATACACAATAGAGCGCGCTGATTGGTTTGAACAAAGTCTTTCTCATGAATTGATGCCGCACACTCAGAGATGTCACAATGCACTTGCAGGTACAGACATCCAGTCTCCACGCTGGACTACACGCAAGTATCTAATCGCCGTGACGCAGCTTCAAAAATTTGTTTCAAACCGGAAGAACGAATTTGCCCAAAATAACGCAAAAACAACAAATTTTCCCTTTTTAGTGCAATGTATGTGTCCTAATAGTGTTTATAGCAGCGTGGGACACATATATGACTGTCAACAGCTCAAATGTGTTTTGGTGTTTCGTGACCCTTTAAACATTATGAATAGTTTGAACATTAACACTGTACTGTGCTTAGAGGTAAAAAAAAAACAAACAAAAAATAAGTCAACGTTTAAAATTCATTCATTCATTCGTTTTCTTTTGGGCTTAGTCTCTTTATTAATCCGGGGTCACCACAGCGGAATGAACCGACAAATTATCCAGCACGATTTTACGCAGCGGATGCCCTTCCAGCCGCAACCCATCTCTGGGAAACATCCACACACACTCATTCACACACACATACACTACGGACAATTTAGCTTACCCAATTCACCTGTACAGCATGTCTTTGGACTGTGGGGGAAACCGGAGCACCCAGAGGAAACCCACGCAAACGCAAGGAGAACATGCAAACTCCACACAGATATGCCAACTGACCCAGCTGAGGCTCGAACCAGCGACCTTCTTGCTTTGAGGCTACAGCACTACCTACTGCGCCACTGCATCGCCCAACGTTTAAAATGTGCTTTTAAAAGTAAAAAATAGTAGGCTACTGTTCTTAAAGTAAACAAAAAACTGCTGTACTTAAATGTAAAGTATTAACAATCAGTAACCTTTTCATCAAAACCTGGAAATGTAGCTTGGACCTCATAAATATAGTCTATGTCATCATATTCATGTATAAACCATGTTTGAAAATTTTTTTTATATATTTTGCATGTACACATGACATTTGTATATCTTTGAAATCTAAACATTAACTTGTATTTTAAAATAAATGATTTAGAATTACATATTTAAATTAGAAATTAGATCTGCTTACTGCTCATCCTTTACAGTCTGTGTGTCAGAAAAGTGAGTGATTATATGCATAAATACACTGCTACATTTCTGTGATTTGTGATCTAATCTTAAGTGGACCGTGGAGTTTGGGTTAACCGCACATGAAGACTAACTTTAACTATGCTATTATTCTAGCTCCAAGCTTCAGGCATGGCAAAGTTGCTTAAGTCTGCAAAAGCGCTTCCCTACCATGTATCTGCTCGGCAAGTGCGCCAAAGTGGGTTGATTTTTATCATCTGATAACGCGATGAACTACAATAAACATTCTAAGCACACTGATGTGGTCGTACGCTTCAGGGAACAGCTAGTGCTACTCACATCAGTGTAATTGTTTGCGTCAAAAGGGTTAAAAGCATATTAATTTTTTGTTATTATTCAGTATTCCTCCGCGTACCACTAGAAGTAAGATGTACGCATACCACAGTTTAAGAACCACTTCTATAAAGCATTTGATTGGTCAAAAGATTTGATGAGAGACTGAATGCCAAAAAATTGTTGATCCATTTAGGCGGAAATGATAAACTGAATGCTTTTGATCTATATATCAGGTTTATATCTTCTAAATGCGAATTTTGGCACTGTTTTGGAGCACATGACGTATCTTATTGATATCAGCCTACATAATGTAGAAGTATATATATATATATTTTATAGATATCCATATATTTTTAGATATCCTTAAAATTAACATACTGCTATTATACATATAGTAGCTCCTCCCCTTTATAAAAAAACAGCCAATAGCGTTTCGTTTTTATCACAGTGTCTTGCCAGTGAGAGTGGTTCAGATCAAACAAATCAAATGTAAAGCAAATAAAAAGTGTCTTGAAGGGGGCGGGGCATGTCAGATACTATAGAGCATTTGATTGGTCAGAAGATTTAATGAGAGACTGAAGTATATGAGGTGATGTAAAAAAATTGTTGATCCATTTAGGCGGAAGCGACAAACTGAAAGCGTTTGATCTATATATCAGGTTTATATCTTCTGAATGTGAATTTTGTCACTGTTTTGGAGCACGCCACATATGTTATAGATGTCAGCCTATATAATGTATAAGTATATAGATATATTATAGATAACGCCCATCAAGACAATGAAAGTGTGTTCAGCCTGTTGTTGAAGAGTCCCAAAACCAAAATATCACCCTTATTAATGCATAATAGGGCCTCTTTAATCAAAATAGAGTAAAAACAGTAATATTCTGTCATTACTCCAGTCTTCAGTGTCTTGTGATACTTTTAATATGCTGATGTGGTGCTCAAGAAACATTTCTTATTATAATCAATGCTTCAAAAAGAATTTCATTGAATAGATATACAAAACCTTTCAATATTGTCATGTAATATAATAAATGGTCTCTATGACATGAATAGTAACGTTGTTTACCTGAATATTTGCTTTTCAACAGACAACAGCAGAGATTGACCAGGAACCAAAACCAACAAAGAGCAGCATTAAATCAAAGAGAAATGGAGATTCCTTAAAAAAACAGGTATACAAGCGTGACTCTAATATATTTAAATCTGATATTGATTTCAACTGTTAAAGCTATTATTCATTTCACTCTAAAAGGTTTCCAAACCACAGTCCGGCAGCCCTTGCAATCCAATCCAAACCTCCAGGAAATGTCCGATCTCTGACCACTGCCGGCTGTACTTCGGAGCCATTCAGAAGGCCATCAGCGTGTTCATAAGCAGTCTGAATGAGGACCAGCCTCCGGAACAGTTCATCCCCCACAGTAAGCTGGTTATCATGGTCGGCCAAAGACTTGTCAACACTCTCTGCAGTGAAGCTAAAAGTCGAGAAGCCAGTGAGGAGATGTTGGCCATGAGCAATCAGCTGTGTGCCCAGCTCAAGCAACTTGCCTTGGTGACCAAGAAGGCGGCTTTGAACTTCCCTGACAAACTGGCTGTCCAGGAGGCACAGGACATTGCCAAAGAGCTGGCACAAAGGGCACAACACTTCAGAACGTCACTGGACGTCTGATATCCCATCTGTTTGCCCAGTTTATGGACTGGAGGTGGGCTAGTGAAGATAGCATTGTGTTTTGTCTGTGGATTGGAGGAATTTGTATGCAAGTCTGAATCAGCCATGTTTAAACTGAACTTCAGGACCACTTACAGTCTTACAGACCACTTACAGGACCACTTACAGTCATAGCCTTAAAAGAATAGTTCACCCCAAAATAAAAATGTCCTCATCAATTACTCACACTCAAGTGGAATTAATTTATTTCTTCTGTTGAACACAAAACAAGATATAGCCATGAGCTATTTTATCTATTTTTGAGCACATTTTGGAATATTGTGTAAAAAAATGCATAATAGAAATGCCAAGATGCGCATATACTTTGAAAATGCAAATAAAAACTAACAGATGCTTATGTGATAAGCTTTTTAAAGGTGCTGTATGTATGTTTGACACCCAGTGGTTGAACTAGGTATTGCACGCCTGGTTCAAAACAAGTGCAAGTGCAGGTTGCCAGATTGACAACACCTCATGGGCTTTATTCAGTGTTTAATGCTAATAATGTGAGTTTGAATGCCATTTTACATGACATTTATTGCCATACTAGTGAAAGCAGCAGCAGAAAGTTCACCTCAGATCTTGAAAAAAAAAATTGAAATGAAACTTTAGTGCAAGCCAACACATCAGGGATTCAGCATGTACATTTAATAATGTTAAAGAGGTTTAATATGCATGAATTTGATTATAAACCTTACCATTTCGCTGGAGTGCAGTAAGAGCACTATTCTATGCTTCTGAATGGCTGTATTTAAATTCCTGTTGTGTTTCGTCTGGTGCAAACAGTCAAATTGCTTATCACTGCAAATCTCTGCATGTAGCGTGTTGTTAGGACATGGGGTTACAGTGTAACCTGCTCACCTAATGTTTACGTTCGTAATATTTTTATTATTTGCTAATTAATAACCTCATGTGGAACTCTAAATCTGTGTCTCATTTCGGAATCTGCTACTGTCCACCGGAGGTCGCATTTCGGTTGCAGACGCTTACTTTAAGAACCTTCATGACTGAATGAATGAAATACGTGGTTTTCCAACAAGGCAACCCGAGGTGCTGAAATATAATTGGCTAAACTGGCATTGGGTGGGTTAACACAACAGACATTTTCAAAGCAGAATATCTGACTTCAGCATTGTTTTTCAGATTAACAAGTATGTTCACTTGGCATGTTTCTTAAATATCTACAAACATATGATGGTATTTTTATGCTTTAGAAGTGTCAAAAACGTACATACAGCACCTTTAAAATGTGCATACACTATGCTGGAAACACATTCACCAAGTGACATAACAAGTGATGGATTAGTAAATGATGACAGAAATTAAACTTTTGGGTGAACTATGCATTTAGTAGAGAGAATTAGAGCAGAAGTCCACTTTTTCGACATTACTGCCATTTTTTTTTCTCCATTCATTAAAAAATATTTTTATTTAAAAAGTATGTCATGAACCAAACCAATAGCTAAGAGTTGAATTACAGTAGTGCAAACTTAGATTTGAATAAAAAAATCTATGAAAACAAGACACAAATGCACAGGTACAACACTGTATGGCTTTAATGAGGAACAGAACTACAATCCCATGAAACAGCGTATAAGAAACTAAAAACAACAGAGAACTACAGGACAGAATTACATCATTTGCAGTGCTTTGTGAAAGTGGGTGGAGCTTAAGCTCTTATTTGGTGCATTTTGTTTGCTATGAATCTCTAATTAGAGGAATTTTTTTGCACAGTTTCATGGGTAATGTAGTTTTTCTGCACAAATTCCACAAATAAACACGACTGAGTATTAAACACAGTAGTTGAAATGACACAAACAGATGAGTTCTTCAAAAGCATATAACATCCTTTTTATTGAACAAGACAGTGGCACTCTTGTATGATATTTATTGTGTTTACATGCACAGTATTGCTTGGTAAATGCATTACTAAATGTATTTTTGCAACAATTTTATATATAAATGTGTAAAACACACTATAAAGGGAAAGCAGAATGCATGCTAGTTAGTGTAAATATTTGATTGTCAGTTCACCTAAAAATAAAAAAATGTTGACTCGTCATTTGGTAAGAAATTTCACAAAAATCTAAAAGTTGTTATTTTTTAGTACAACAGCAGAACCAACTGTCAATCTCCAACTACAATCCATATGCAACCTGAATGAATTATGACTTTTATCATGCGAAGAGAGTGATGTGGATAACTTTTAAGGTGCTTTTTTGAAACTTTGTTTTATGTCTGAATTACTATTCTCAAGTCTTAAACATGATCTGTGCATCTATTCATCTGATTTTTCTGTGGTGTTCTCACTCGGCCAAACCTCAGACTTTAAACGACTTAAGCAAATAAATTGCACTTTTATATTGCCTGACACTGTATACAGATTTTTGGTTATTATAAGAAGCCAAAAAAATGTGTGTAGAGGACTGTACTGTGTGTCATTGATTATGTACAATAATTAAAAATCAATGTTTGAACAAAATGTAAATATTTTCACAAATGTTCCTTTTTTTTTGTAGGATTTCCCTTATTGGTCAAATTTAGTCTTTTCACACACTGTAAAAATGTGGTATTCTGTTTTTTCCCCCACATGTAATTATGTTTGTAAAACTATTTCTTCTTGACAAAAATTAAATTGTTACTGACATTATATGAGTATAATATTTATTCATTTTCCTTTGGCTTAGTCTCTATTCATCAGGGGTCGCCACAGCGGAATGAACCGACAACTTATCCAGGATATGTTTTACGCCGCGGATGCCTTTCCAAGCTGAAACATCCATACACACTCATTCACACACATACACTATGGCCGATTTTGTTTATTCATTTCACCCGCATGTCTTTAGACTGTGGGGGAAACCAATGCAAACACTATTATAATATATGAAATCTTAATCAATTTCTTATGTGATAGCTTAATAGGTAGCTAACCTAACAGACTGAATTAATTTACACACCTTCATGTTGTTTTAAAACTGTAGATTTCCTAAAGAAACATAAACTCTGATCATACGTGTACAAAATTGTGTTGTAATGAGAAATGTGTGGCTTCTATAATGTACTAATATAAACAATGCATTGGCGCCCTCTAAAGACTAAACTTTGAAGGACATTTAATTCTGTTGTAACTAGCAGAGACGCCAATCCGAGCCTCAGCCAGCAGCTGAACCCCCAGTATTTAAGAATAAGGTAATAATTGAGACGTCGCGGATCGCCTCACAAGTTTGCATTATCTCCCCGTGTTCGCGTGGGTTTCCTCCGGGTGCTCCGTTTTCCCCCACAAATCCAAGCACATGCGCTATGTGAATTGGGTATGCTAAATTGACCGTAATCGTGTATGTGTGTGAATGTGTGTGTGGGGTTTTCAAAGTGATGGGTTGCTGCTGGAAGGGCATCCGCTGCGTAAAAACATATGCTGGATAAGTTGGCGGCTCATTCGAGAAGGGTCTGGCTGCAGACACGATGCAATCTTTTGGGGGCTCATTCCGCTGTGGCGACTCCAGATTAATAAAGGGACTAAGCCAAAATGAAAATGAATTAATGAATGATTCATATTTTGATTTTGATATCATAATTGAGTTTTGGAAAATAAACAGGTATTAGAAAAATATATCATTAAAAACATATTGATATAAAATTAGCTAATAGAAATGTAATATTAATGAATTAAAATGATTCTACATCTAATTAATGGTTACTTAAGCTAGAAGAGATATTGACAATTAGAGCAAACAATATTAGTTCTTTAAACTCATTATTAGATTAGCTACCAATAACTAAACTAGTTCATGTCTATATTACATATAGCATAATTCAGATTTATGGCAAAAGTATATTAACTGTTAAATATTTTACTTAAATCTGTTTATGACAACATGATGAATTACCATTCAATATATAGCTTTTTAAAAATGTATTTTATTCCTCAAGAACACATAAAAATGATCAAAGGTGAGAATAAAAAATATTTATAATCTTACAAATTATTTTTGTAGACAGTAATTTGTTCTTTCAAATACATTTTATTTTGAACTTTGTTTATCAAAAAATAAACTTTAAACTATTGTTATTTAAAAAAAATATCAGTTGATTTAAAATATGAAGCAGAAAACAACATTTTTGCAACAATAATGATAATAAGAATCATTATTAATTATTGAGCCCCAAAAATAATTACATTAGAGAATAAAATCTCTGCATTAGAACTATAGACTGTCAGGCTCGTAGTCAGCCTGGTGAAAGGGGTGGTTCTTTTTTTCTCAAAAAGTGGACTTTTTGCAGTTATTCGACTCATTATCTATTTAATTATGAGGTTTAAATACTGTGTTTAAGTGACATTTTAAGCACTATTTTCTTTTGCTGGATTAGTTTGTCAGATGGTCACACTTTTTTAATGTACCATTTTTTTTTTAAAGATTTAGAATAAAGAAATATAAAAAAATAGGCTACTTATATTTAAAATGCTAATTCATTACATGATATATCACTGGGGAAAAATCGGAATCTGTTAACGTTTTAAATAAATAGCTGTAGCCTATTGTAAGTTAGGCAAATAACAAATTGACCAGCACTTTCAACTTTCCCCAGTCAGAATTTGGGCATTTGAATAATAAAAATGAATAATAAAGATATTATTAATGTAAAAAAATAAATATTATCTCTTGTAAAAAAGTACATTTGAAAAATCATGGATAACAATAGCCTAATAAGTATACAAGTAACTTTAATATTGCCTTTTTGTTAGAATTTTTTTCTCATATTTAATTTTGTGTTGTCACTCGTCACTTTATGTACACTGGAAGCTTCTGTTGCCAAAACAAATTCCTTGTGTGTGTGTGAAGCACACTTGGCAATAACACTGATTCTAATAGGGGCCGCCTTTGGTGCTTCACAACATTTTATTGGTCATGTTTTGTTTCAAGAATAAGGTCCAAATTTTTGAATAAAAGTTACTTAAAATGTTTTCTCTATTTAACAACAATACAGTGAAAGTTTTATTTGCATCAGATTCCGCTTGCTCTTAAAGTCTTGTCGACGGGTTATTTTGATAATTTATGATGGCATAACAGTCAAAATAGGACAAATGAGCTCACGTATGGGACAAATACTGGACCTTTGTCAGTAGGGGGAGTGAGTCTTTTGTAGCTAGGGGCCTGCTGTAAAAAAACAGAACAAATCTAATATTGGATTTACATAATAATTTAAACATTTCTCAATACTACAGCTTTTTATTATTATTTCTGATTTTAAAAACGCAGCCTGGTTCAAAAAATAACAAATATTAATATTAAGTTTCCGACCTTTAGACCGGTAGTGGCCAGCCATTACGAGAGGTTTCATAATATCGTAAGAGTGTATCATGGAGTGTATGGATCATCATGGATCATAAGCATGACATGCAACAGTTCTCCAAAGCGAACCGCGCCCACCGAACTCCAGACTCCTCCTCCGGTGTGACTGTACGTGCCCTGCGCCGCCGCTCTCCTCTCCGCTCCTCTCTTTCCCCTACACACCAGACACATCCAGACCGCAGACATGGCTCCGTAAAGGTGCACATGGCGGCCAGCAGCCATGAACCAAAAAACAACTCACCAAAAACTACAGATGCATCTCCGATTTGATTGATTTGGGACCGACCAACTTCCACATACGCTGCAATATTCTTCAGTCCGGTTTTCAGCATTCGGGAGAGGAGGCTGCTCGCTTGCAACTCTCTCCATTTTTTCCAGACAATTTACGTTCATCCCGAAATAATACATATAAAAACAAACAAAAAACAAATATCATGGGTGTGCAGGGTTTCCAGGAATACATTGAGAAACATTGCCCCAACGCTGTGGTGCCGGTGGAGCTTCAGAAGCTCGCCCGGGGGAGTCTGGTCGGTGGCGGCCGGCAGAGACCTCCTCAAACCCCGCTCCGGCTGCTGGTGGACGCCGAGAACTGCCTTCACCGGCTCTACGGTGGCTTTTACACCGACTGGGTGAGCGGAGGCCAGTGGAACCACATGCTCGGGTACCTCGCCGCCCTCGCCAAAGCATGTTTCAACGGCAACATCGAGCTGCTAGTGTGCTTCAATGGCGCCCTGGAGAAAGGCCGTCTCCACGAGTGGGTTAAGCGACAGGTGAACGAGAGGCAGACCGCCCAGCAGATCGTCAGCCACGTCCAGAACAAGGGGATCCCGCCACCAAAGGTCTGGTTCCTGCCCCCGGTGTGTATGGCCCACTGCATCCGTCTGGCGCTCCTCAGGTTCCACATCGGGGTGAGTAGCGGCAGATGCGCGCTGTGTTTTTGACATGTACAGCCATTAGCTTAGCAGAACCAGATCAAATTGTCAAGTGCTAGTCTTACACGGTAGGCTGGGAGTTAGCAAGTGGCCTAGACTGATTTATGGTTGTGTTGACAGGTTTTAAAAATATGTGCTTTGCTGCTCTTATAACTTGACCACACCGAAAAGTTCCCCAATCCCCTATAAAACCAAAACCCCATCCTGGGTGAACAAACTAAGCTTTAAATGAAACCGTGTGCTTCAGCTGTGAATTTAAAGCCATCTGTAGTTTCTTGGTGCATTGACTTGTATGCACAAACGTGTTAAGACCAAGGTCAATAACTGTTATTAACTGATTTAAGGTGCTCTCAGAGCCTATAGCCAAGCTGAAAAGTTACCAAAACACAATTAATATAAGTTGTCAGTATAATACTAGACTGTCAATCAAACTGTGCACTTAACACACTAATCAAGACTTATCCTAGTTTACATTAATTATGCTAAAACCAAGATCAGCAGCTAGTTTTAGCTATAGTTAAAGGTTGTCTCAAGCTGAAAAGTTTTCAAAACTGAATTAAAACCAGTTGGTAAATCAAGCCGAGAAAATCAAATTAGACTGTCAGTGAAAATGTATTGTTAAAATATAAATCTCAACCTACTCTAACTGATGGTCTACATGTTGCATTAGATGTTATATGCTAAATTTAAAATGTAGATCAGCACCAGCCAAACTCCTACAAAAGCAGTAAGCAATGCTTGGTGAACAAACTAAAGGCTTTAGATGAAATCGTGCCCTTTGTGCTTTCATTGATTTGCATATACCAAACATGTTAAAATTACACTCACATGAAACCAGGTGGTAAACCAAGCCAAGCTAAACAAACTAGGCTGTCAGTGAAACTATTCTGAAGACATGAATCTCTAAACTGATTTACATGTTTCATTGGTTCTTATATACACACACACACACACACACGTTAAAAACCTAAATCAGCAGCTGGTTTTAAATGGTCTCACAGCTTAGCTATGATAAAAAGTTCTAAGAGTAGTATAGGGCAAGGTAATCAAATTTGACTGTCAGATATGAATCAAAAACCACCATGATTTGCTTTGCATATTGCACTGATTCATATGCACCAGCCTAGATCAGCAGCTGGTTTACTGGATTGACTGTCTGACAGCTACCCAAAAGCTCTGTAAACCCAACATACGGATCAACAAATCACTATTGCCTGGTTTAAGGTGTTTTTCAGCAAGGATCCAACTTGTTGAAACATACTTTGGGTGTTCAGTGAAAGACTTTTCCAGGTATGTCTGTCATCATGTTTGTGTATTAGATGTTTTCTTAACCTTTTAATGCAGCTGAAAGAGCATGCAAATCTAAAACACGAAACCCTAAACTCTTTATCACCATAATCGGTTTGCAAGGTTTTGGTTAACATTCAGAATTATAACAGTAAATAAAAGCTATGCGGTGAAAATTAATTCAATGCATGACAAACAAAAACACTTCGATTAAATCATTAAGTAATTATTGAGTTGTTGTTTAATTAATAACAATATTTAATCTTCATCTCATTAATAATCTTTCTGTCAAATACTGATAATGTCATGGTGTACAAACCTCTCAGAATAGGAAGAAAAACATGCATTTGTGTATGAATGCAGAATTGAAACTGTAGTAGTAGGCTGTGCTGGAAAAAAAGGAAGCGCCACCTCTTCTTCACTGTGATTGGCTGGTGTGTCATGTTCTTGTGACTGAGAAGTAGTAAACACTGCCCTGTGATTGGCTGAAAGCTTCTTTGCGTCACTTCTGCTGAGATTTAGCAGCTGTACAGAGTGTGACTGAGTTTATGTGCTGAGAGAGAGAGAGAGAGACATGAATTATGAGCATCTTGCTAATAAACGCTCTGACTTGCATTAGTTTATTTTTGAGACTATTAGTATAAGCGTTTCAGTGCATTTTTGTTCACTTATCTCCAGTAACATTTGATCAGTTCAGAAACTGAAATGAATGCTTAAAGTTATACATATATCTGTAACATGATGGATTTATAAAATATTTGTTCATGTAAATATGTTTCAAAAATATGTGCTTTGCTACTCTTATAGCTGGACCATACCGAAAAGTTCCCCAATCGCCTATAAAGCCAGAACCCCATCCTAGGTGAACAAACTAAGCTTTAAGTGAAACTGTGGGCTTCAACTGTGAATTTAAAGCCATCTGTGGTTACTTGGTGCATTGACTTGTATGCAAAAACATGTTAAGACCAAGGTCAATAACTGTTATTATCTGATTTAAGGTGCTCTCAGAGCCTATAGCCAAGCTGAAAAGTTACCAAAACACAATTAATATAAGTTGTCAGGGTAATACTAGACTGTCAATCAAACTGTACTCTTAAAGGGTCACGAAACACCAAAACACATTTTTTGAGCTGTTGACAGTCATATATGTGTCCCACGCTGCTATAAACACTATTAGGACACATACATTGCACTAAAAAGGGAAAATTTGTTGTTTTTGCGTTATTTTAGGCAAATTCGTTCTTCCGGTTTGAAACAAATTTTTGAAACTGCGTCACGGCGATTAGATACTTGCGTGTAGTCCAGCGTGGAGACTGGATGTCTGTACCTGCAAGTGCATCAAGACGTCTCTGAGTGTGCGGCATCAATTCATGAGAAAGACTTTGTTCAAACCAATCAGCGCGCTCTATTGTGTATGCGGTGCAACTTAATAATATGCATGATAGCTTCGAAGACTGTTTTACCTGTTACAGTGTTCAGACGACAGAGAGACGCCAGGGTGTGTTGCCAAAATAAGTGGAAGAACAAGAATTTTGAGACATGGGTCACCAGTGTTGCATTTATTAATGTGCTGCGTTTATTAATGTGCTGCAACGAAGACACAGCTCTAGTTTGTGTTGTCCTGTCGCTACAGATTTGGTAAGCGTGTGTGAGATCCGTGCCCTTTGTTTGTTTATTCAGATGGCAAAGTTAGTTCGTATCGTCAGCAGTGCTCTTTTAGTTTTTAAAGACATACCAGAGTCAAAATGATTTAGTTACTAAGTTTACAGTATGTTAATATCACTGCAATATTATAGTACAATATTATAGACTGAAAGATCTGCTGTAAATGCTGCTCTCCGAATGTAAACATGTAAACACTGCAATTAAGCTGTTACTGTTTTGTAGGATTTTCGCCGCATTTTGTGACAGGATAGTCTATACACACGGCTTTCTGACTATATATATGTTCTATACATAACTATTAATAATTAGAATTTACAAAAAATAAACTATGTTTTGCTATATATAGTTATCAGGATAAAAGTGACTTACAGTATATTGTGAGATGAAGTTTTGTCATCTGATCTCACACAGCCTTGTTTTCATGAGTGAAGACTTGTTTTTCAGCTAATGTTTGAGCACTATATGGTTTTAAAATTCACATCACAGCTATTTAATTTAATTAATCAAAATAATAATGAAGATAAAATTCAGGAAATCCCCATAGCATTGCATTATAAAGGAAGGGTTAACCTCTTTCATTGACTCAGCATGACTAATATTAACACGACTATGGAATAATTTCACAGAAGGATTTATTTCAAACACTGGACAAAGTTATGATTTGAGTTGGGAGTAAAAACATGTAATTAAATGTGGTATTTTCACATGCAGCATTTATTACACACAGCCGTAGTTCACTGAGAAGTGATGAAAAAAGCCAAAATCACAGATTCGAAATGAGTAGGTCTGCATGATATTTTTTATTCTGCAATATATGCTGCGATGGGATTACAATTTCACTAGATTTGTTGAATAACTATTTGGAATAAATACATTTTTTTAGATTGAATAGGATGATTCTGTAGGAGAGTTCAGTGCATATGCATGAAATATAAGAAACAATCTACAAGCATAGATAAATTCAAAAATGAAAAAGATACAAATTAAATAAACAGTGTTTTATTGTTTTCAGATGAGTCGAACTATATTCAGGTATACAGTATACAAACGATACAATTTTTTAGGCCTGAATGCTTTTAAAACACTCACACAGTCACAGGCCTCAAACACATTTGCGAAATGATTAATTATAATCCAGACTCCACATTGCATATGCTCGCAATGTGACTATTGTGAATAATCACATTGCGATATCGATGCTGAAACAATATATTGTGCAGCTCTAGAGACTTGTTGTCCAGCTAAAACTCTATTGCAAAAGTTCTAGTTTTAAAATTCACATCACAGCCAAGAATCATCACCTTATTGATTCTTTCAAATAATGCTGTTTAATCGATTAAAACATTTGACAAGGAAGCCATTATCCAGCACTATAAGTAGCAGCATTTCCTAGACGAAATGTGCCACACATCCTGTAATGGCAATCTGTGAAACCCTGCAGCATTTTCAGTCTCGTCAATGCGAACGAGTTTTCGTTCTGCTAATTAGCTCTCCTTTAATGTGCTTCTTCACTCAGGTTGTCCAGACCATCGAGGATCATCACCAGGAAGTGATTGCCTTATTTCGAGAAAATGGCTTCCATGGTCTGGTTGCTTATGATTCGGATTACGCCCTGTGCAACATCCCATACTACTTCAGTGCCCATGCCCTCAAACTCAGCCGCAACGGCAAAAGCCTCACCACCAGCCAATACCTGATGCACGAAGTTGCCAAGCAGCTTAATCTCAATCCAAATCGTTTCGTCATTTTTGCTTCACTTTTAGGTAGGTGTGTTTGGGATCTTCATTGTTCCTCTTAGTTTATTCTTATTGTCAATGATTTGTCTGTGCATTTAGTTTGTGCAATGTTTTACAAAGTATAAGCAATTCTCATGGGTCAAATCTAAGTAGTAATGCTTTTGTATTTCATTTTGAATATCTTCTAGAAATTCTTTTACAGGGATGCACAGAATTTTTGCCCATCAATTATTGTGCTAAACTGCACTTTTAAACTGCACTTTTGTCAGCTAGCTTGTCTGCGCGCGGAAGGTAAAGTTCATAATAGTTCAGTATTCCACTGTGTGGATATTCTGTTCATGTACATATAATTATCCCGCTTAAATATTCGACAAGACATTTCTATGTAGTATACTTGTTCCTGCTGCTTGCAATATTGTTAATGTGCTGTCATGGCAACACTATTTCACTTGTCATTGAAAGTGAGGAATATTTTTTTGTCCAAGTCAATGAATATCAAGGATTTTTATTTTAAAGGTGCAATATACTGCATTGGTTTAATAAGTTAAATTGTTTTCTGATATCTACATAGTAGGTTTATGGCTTCGGTAAGTTGTCCAGAAATGGTTTAATTGCTCCTGTATTACTCCATAAAATACTCTTAAAATCAGAAGGTCCATGATTGACCATATATGGTTTGTGTTGAGAATATTAATGAGCTCCGCTCTGACATGCTACTCTTACAGACGCACACACACAGAGCATGATGTATGCTGAACACGGATAAATATAAACCCAATCAGAGTTACGTTACTCTATTTTGCTCACCTGATCTGTTGTGGATAAAGGCTAAACTATAATCAAACTATACAAAAAAGAGAGTGATAGAGATGTAGCGCGCTGTATTTTGAAACTATTTTGTCAAAGAAAACAGTAAGGACTTGGCATCAATCTCTGCATGAACAGATGGCAGTTGAGCTGAGTGATTTAACATGATTCAGCAGCATGCATGTGTTTGCTGAAACATAAGCATCAATTTTTTTTACAATAAATTAACAAAAGAAGCAATTAAACATAGCTTATGCCTTTTCAGAGTGGAGATGAATAAATGTGTAATCTGTATATCTTGCATTTTGCATTCTGAGACTGCTGTTGTTGCCTAGTAACACATAGTAAACAATTTGGGGCTCACGTTTTTAAAATAAAAGTCCCACATACATAGTGAACTAAATGCTTAAAATAACTGAGGGTGGAAAATTATCCTTGTTTTATCACTAGAAAATGTTTGGCTTATTAAATGCAGCCTGAGCAGCATATTAATGATTTCAGAGTTTTTTTATGCTCTCAGAGCTGCATATGAGTTTGTGCGCTCTTGATGACGTCAGCTGCTCGTCAGATCCGGATGAGTGACCTAAAGTAGACGTACATGCAAATGCAGAGGCTGTGGCCCATATATCTCGTCACAGTTTGTTTTGTTCCCTGATTGGCCCATTGTCCACCAGGGTTTTACACTCGTGAAATTTACATAAGAACGAGGAAACAGTGGTGTTTGAGGCTCACAGTATATTTATTTCCATATGCTGATCTTTTATTATTCTACCTTGATATTCCCAGATTTTCTTTATAGGGCACCTTTAAGTTTTAGTTTAAATTTCTCAAAATTCTTTTTTCTATACCATATTTTAATGGCAAAATGGTTATGGTTAGGCTTTTTTTCAGCTCCATTTTATTCCTTTTTTACATGGCATTTAAGCCTTATGTACCTGTTACCAAGTCTAGCATGTCAGGATAATATACATTTTTTACACACGCTGGGTTACCTACAATGCAAACAAAGAATATGCGGTGTATTTTGTAACAACACATGCAAATAGCACGGAACACAACAGAAATATTTCAAGGGGACCCAAAAACGTGAAGGACAAGGCTATTTACATTATGGTTATTGAGGCTAATAATATACAAAAAACAAGGGAATCGTGCAATCAGAATGTTAAAATAAAGAAAAAATTCCCTACAACTTCAGTAAGCAATAGTCACGACACAATAAACATATCCCAGCCAGCTCCAGTAGGTTTTTGGGCCCCCTTGAAACATTTCTATTGCGCTATTTGCATGTGCTGTGAGAAATTGCAGCGCGTTTTTTTTGTTGTTGTTTGCGTTGTGAGAATTTGCAACATATATGCTGTCAAAACCTTAAGATCCTTTCTTATTTTTTCTGTTTGCTGGTGTTTTTTTGTAATTGCATGTGCTTTCTTAAATTGAAGCGTGTTAAGCTCTCTCGGCCACCGTAGCTTTGTCTTCAAAATGACTACTTCAAAGACTGGGGTTAAAAAGTTGATGGCAGGAAAAACTAAATGTAAAATTTGTAAAACTACTATCAAGCTATCAAATATGGGTGAGCATTTCAAAGCCACGCAAACAATTAATACCTCAGGTTCTTTTCAAAATCTGTGGTAAATTATCCATTGGTCTCATAGTGGCTATTAATTAGGCATGGGACTATAACTGGTTTCAAGTTTTACCATGGTTTGGAAAAGTCAAGGTTTTTTTAAAACCGCTAAAGTTTTCTGTTATACCATCCCTAAGGTTTATGTAAGGGTTTTTTAGGTGTTGTAAAGAAATGAGTGTTATTGAAACTTATGAAGACAGCAGAAGTCAATGGGATTGGTAGTTTTTATTAACCATACATTTAAAAAGAACTTATTTTAGATCAGTAATCAATAAGATGATACTGTGAAACCGTGATATTTTTAGGTAATCATACAGTGAGAAACTTGTACCGGCCCATATCTATCAGTAATGTCCTAAAAAATGATATTCAAGCTAAAACCATTTTAAAATTATGCAAAGCACAACAGAGGCCTGTTTATTTTCATAGGTCATGGAAATTCAGCTTTTTAGTTTGTGAAAGGCAGAGGAACAATCAGGAAATTTGATATTTGGCTTAGAGCTGGAGCCCTGTATAACTAAATGCTGTTTTTGAAGGTAATCACATACTGCCTGATGAAGACTTGGCTGCCTTTCACTGGAGTTTACTTGGTCCTGAGCACCCTTTAGCATCCTTGAAGGTAACGTTGATTATTTTATTGATTTTTATTACTCTGTCTTTGCAAATCTTTCAGCTGCTTGTATAAACATTTTAGCAAACATACATTTAATCTAGCTACATTGTAGAGTATCACAAATACAACGCATAACACAAGGAAAGTACATTCTTGTGTGATTCAGTTTTTCAAGGTTTTCTTCATTGAATATTGACTTCATAAAATGACTTGTATGCAAAATGACTTCAGCTTCGTCCTCGACATGTAGTCTTTAGTTTAAATAAACTCAATGAGTCTCAGCCAGATAAATCAAGCATTGTGACCATACTGTAGATGAAAGAGTTGAGCTGAGGAAAGGCTTCATTGGTGAACTTCTGTTGTCTTCTCTCAGTGTTGTTGTTCGACAGATGCCTTTTATTGATTCACCATGGGCTTGAGTGGGTTCTGCTCAATTTAACCACTGACTTGCAGATCTGTGTGTGCGCCTCGTCACTTTTACTTTCATTTTCAACTTGCATCTCTGTTTTTGTATCTATAGTTAGCAGTTATGTTGTTAAAATGTGCTTTTTTTAGCACTTTGACATCACGTGTCAATTATGCTTTTCAGTTGTAGCAGGATGTACTCAGTCAGTCATATACTATTATGTGTATGTGTGTTTGTATGTCTATTTTAAGTGGTCACAAAATTAGGTTTTGTGGGGGTAATGGCCACAACATTTTGAGTAAAGAAATCTAAGTTTTGGAATTCTGAGTTTATCTTTTGGAATCCTGAATTTATCTTTTGGAATTCTGAGCTTATATTTTGGAGTTCTGAGCTTATAATTTGGAATTCTGAGCTTATATTTTGGAGGTCTTAGTTAATCTTTTGGAATTCTGAATTCATCTTGGAATTCTGATTTTTAAAATTCTGATGTTTTATTTTAAAATTCTGAGCTTATTTTTTGGAATCCTGGGTTTATCTTTTGGAATTCTGAGAATTGGAAATCTGAGCTTATATTTTTAATTCAGAGCTTATTTTTTGGAATTCTGAGCAATTATTTTGGAATCCTAAATTTATCTTTTGGGATTCTGAGTTTATATTTTCAAATTCTGAGTTTATATTTTGAAAACCTGAGCATATATTTCGAATTTTGAGTTTATCTTTTGGAATTCTGAGTTTTGGAATTCTGGGCTGATATTTTTGGAATTCTGAGGTCATATTTTGGAAATCTAAGTTTATATTTGGAATTCTGAGCTTATCTTTTGAAGGTCTTAATTTATATTTTGGAAATCTGAATTTATCTTAGAATTCTGAGTTTTGAAATTTTGAACTTATATTTTGCAATCCTGAGCTTATCTATTGGAATTCTGAATTTACCTTGTGGAATCCTGAGTTTTGGAATCCTGAGTTTATATATTGGGATCCTAAGTTTATCTTTTGCATTTCTGAGTTAAGATTTCACAATTTTAAATGTATTTTAAAATTCCAAGTTTATATATTAAAATTCTGTTGATAACAGTGAGTTCATAATTTAGAATTCTTGGTTTTAGAAATCTGAGTTTGTATATTGGAATTCTGGTTCTATTCTAGTTTTCGGGTTCTTAGTATATATTTTAGAAAGTTTTGTCAATTCTTTCATGTTTCTATTTTAGAACTCGGATCATAATTTAGAGTCGTTTGTTTTTAATGTAGAACTCTCGGCTTATATTTCAGTCATCCATTGTCAGTCATGTTTGTAATTGCATCAGATTGTACCCAGTCAGATATGTACTCCTATGATGCCCATCACATTTGAAGCAGAAGGAGCTTTTGCTGGGGGTGTGATGGGTTGTCTTCTCTGGCACAGGTTCGTGCCCATCAGCTCGTTCTTCCTCCATGTGACGTCGTCATCAGAGCTGTGGCAGATTATGTTCGAAACCTACAAGATGTCCACGATCTGGAAGCTATCGCTAAAGACATATTCAAGCACTCTCAGGTGAGCTGATGCACCACTATAGAATTTATGTCATCATATTCTATTTCCATTTAAGTCTGCACATTTATTTGGAATCATTTGAAACATAATGGTTGCTTCAAAGTGAAGTGTGACACTGCATTGATTTACACATGAGCAGGTCAGGATCTGGAGTTTTCAGTGTCTCAAGTTGTTTCTTTTAGTCATATTCAAACTTATCATCTAAAATGTGACTTTAACGGTGTCATAAGTACAAGTTACTTGTTGTAATATTACAGTACAATAAATCCAAAATATAATTATTATTTTTAGTACAATACTATAGATTTTTTAACATAATCCAGGCAGGCAAAACAACGCTTCCTCACACTGCCTGCCAAGTCTCGAGCTGAGTGCGTTCTTTTTTGTCAAAATACCACTAGTTGTTGTGTAATAGGATATGCTAACTGACCATAGACATGCATCTACAGAATTTCTTCAAAGAAAAAAAAAAAGCTAGAAAGACGAAATTTGTGGATTTTTGAAAACAGAAGCATTATTTGAAACATCCTGATCTAAGGTACCCATATCTGTGGTTAATTTTGTATGCTTTTTTAAAATATAGTTTCTTTTAATTTGTCGTAAAAGTATAAATTAAAATGTAAAGTCAAAGTATAAAGAGACGAAGCGAATGAATGCCTTTTCCCTATCAGCAAATATTAATCTAAGCAAAAGAAACAGACAGCAAGTATAAAAGCAGGCACATGTTTTTGTACCACTGAGGGATTCTCCACAAGACACTTGTAAACAGGGCTTGACATTAACTTTTTTGATCACTAGCCACACTTTTCAACACTACTAGCCACTCGCCATTTTCACTAACCACAATTTTGTTGTTAGGATAATATATAATTTTTATGCGTACATTTGTCTATACATACACTGTTTATTCAACAAGACTTTTCTTAAAAAAAAAAAATTGACATTTTAAAAATAATTATTGTCTTGTTTCTAGAACTATGCACAGTAGTCTGTCCTGGCTAAAAGTCCTAGATCACCAATTCACTATACATAAATGGGAAGGTAATCTCCTAAAGCAATGCTATTGTAAATCATGAAAATTAAACCACAGAAACAAAGCAGGTGAAAAACATATTGTGTGCAGTAATGAAAGGATGATCACCTGTACACGGTTAACATTAGGTCCATAAATAATCTGTTCAAAGAATGGTTAAAGCGAAATTGGCAACCTCTGCTGCATACACAAAGACATTCTTTTAAAGAATCTCAAACTCTTAAAAACAAGCATCACGAGCATCGCTTTTTGTCCAGTCTATTTCTAAGGGAACCGATCGCATCAGTTATGTTTAAGGCACGATTGCTTCATGCAAGGAAATGGAAGCGCACAAGCATTTAAACGCTCGCGATCATCACATCTGCCGTGTGCGAGAGTCTCTCCATCCTCTCTCATCCTTTCATTCGGTAATTACCTGTTGTTTTTGTCTGTCGTGCTGCTTCTCGATGGGCATTCTTTTTGCAGAACTTTGCTTTTAAGAAAACTACAATTTAAAAATTATTTTTTACCGGCCAAAGTGGCTAGTGGGTGTGGTTGTCTGACCCGCCACAGATGAAATCTACCCGCATTTGGTGGGTGATAATGTGAAGCCCTGTTTAAAAACCACACTGAGTTTGAGCTCTGGAAGGGATCTTATTGTTTTTGATGAAGGAAATACAGTGGCAGGTGCTGTATATGGATCGCAAGTGCCCTAAATTTACATTTTGTGTTCATATCTGTTTTGTTTGTTTTTTGACAGGATTAATTTTTTTAGCTTGAAACAGAAGTCTGATCAGCTTGTGCTTTCTTTCTATGGAGAGCCCAGTGTAAGCTGCCTTAGCAGTCCATTGTATTGCCCACCAGGTTTCCACATTTCATGTAACCAATAATTGGGGCCAGACAGAATCTGTGGACATTTTTTGCTATTTTTGCTGAGAATTTTGTAAAAAAGCTGCAGATTTATGAGGAATGATTTTAAGAATATTATAACTGAAAACTTAATATATGAAATAAAAAAAAGACCTTTTTAACCTTTATAATGTTTACAATGCGCATCCAATTAGATCCAAGTCTCTCTTATAATAGATCTACTAAAATATTACTTTACAAACTGTATTCTAAATAAATCAATCAATAAATGATGATTTAATAGTTGAGTTCATATATACAGTACTAATACTTCTGGGGCCAAATTGTGCAGTTCTAAAATCAAGCACAGCAAATCTGTATTACATTTGCAGTTATCATAAAGCTTTCAATGATATTAGTTTCCTCTTATTATCATGATGTTTTCCTGTATGAATATAAAAGAAATTTGTGAAATGTTTAATTATTTTGTGTCCATTATTTTTGTGAGTATCACTGGGCTCCGAAACAACAATTTGGACAATGTTTTCTATACCACAGAATAAATGAATTTGTACAGGTTTTGAACAACATGGATGAATTATGCCTTAAAGAACCAAGAATAAGTTCTAATTCTGCATCTTTTCTTTCTAGTCCAGAACCGATGACAAAGTTTTCCGTTTTAAGAAAGCAGTGGATTATTACAGCACCGCCAGCAAGCCTCCTCACTTCCCCCCCTATTTAGGTGAGATTGTCAATATGTTTGATTTTCCTCCTCTCGCGGGACAGCGTCTGTTCCTGTTAGTTTGTGCTTGTTAAATTCTTGGAGCAGCTCATGTCTGCGTGTGTTCTTCTGTCTGTGTTTGAGGCCAACTTTTAGAGACATGCTCTGTCTCTCTCTCCCTCTCTGTCTCAGTCCTCACAGTAATGTGAGAAATTTCCCCACTTGCCTTGGACCCTGTGTGCACTTGGAATGGCCACTGTGCTATGTGCATACAAATAGGCTTCTTTAGAAAGGACTCTTGCACAGAGAAAATTGCTATAGTCTGGAAAAACTCCCCTGTGCTCGCCTGAAAACTTTGGACAGGTTCATTGAGATGGTGTCAACTGAATAATTATAAGCTAAGAGAAAAATTGGATATGACATATTCTAATTAGTGACAGTAGTTTAACAAATTAGAGTTGTTGTTTTTTTTTGGAGAATTATAATTCTGAGTTTGTTTAAAAAAACAATTATGAAGGGAAAAAAGGTCAAGCTTACAGTTGTCTAAAAAATATTCATATAGTCACAATTTCTCTTTTAAATAAACACTGCACTTAAAAAAGTCCCTTAGAGTAAACAGTTAAAGTTTTACAAATTTTTAATCCATTCAGCCAATCTCCAGGTCCAACGGTAGCATAAATCATTAAATCTATATGGCTAGGAACCATAGTCATATTTTATAACATCGCTACACACTATCATTGAGCCTACTGCAGCTATGGAATGGCAGCAAAGTTCCTTGATTGTTATGTTGGAATGAGAGTATAGTTCTTAGCCATATTGACCTAGAAAATAGCAACATTTTCCATCAGCCTTAGTACAAGATGTAAATACAAAAGAGTCCAGCTTTAAATGGGAGAGATAATAAAACTTTTTTTTATGTTTGAGTGAAATGCTAATGGTCTAATCTGATTCAATGATTTATGCTAAGCTAAGCTAAAAGTGTTCCTGGCAGACTGGCTGAATGGATTTAAAGGTGGTAAAACTCTAAAAACTAAACTAAAAACTAAAAAGCTGTTTACCTCAGGTCTTTGCACTGACACACTACAGATATGCTTACTGAATACAAACCTAACAGATCACTCAAGATCAAGTAAATTAGAAATTCCAAGAGTTTAGTCAAAGCAGGGTAATCCTCCTTCAGCTACTACACCCTAGCAACACCTTAGCAACCACTTAGCAATGCCTTAGCAACCATCTAGCAACCACTCAGAACACCCTAGCAACACTTTAGCAACCACCTAGCAACATCTTAGCAATGACCTAGCAACACCTTAGCAATGACCTAGCAACACCTTAGCAACCGCCTAACAACACCTTAGAAACCACATAGCAACACCTTAGTAACCGCATAGCAACACCTTAGCAACCACATAGCAGCATCTTAGCAACCACAAAGCAACACCTTAGCAACCACCTAACAACGCCTTAGCAACCACCTAACAACGCCTTAGCATCCGCCTAGCAATGCCTTAGCAACCACCTAGCAATACCTTAGCAGTGACCTAGCAACACCTTAGTAATGATCTAGCAATAGCTTAGCAACCACCTAGCACCAACTTAGCAACCGCCTAGCAACATCTTAGCAACCACCTAGCAACCACTCAGAACACCCTAGCAACCACCTAGCAACACCTTAGCAGCAATCTAGCAATGCCCTAGCAACCACCTTAGTTATGACCTAAAACATCTTGCAACACCTTAACAACCACTCAGTACACCCTAGCAACACCTTAGCAACTGCGAAGCAATGCCTTAGCAACCACTCAGAACATCCTAGCAAACACCTAGCAGTATCTTAGCAATGACATAAAACACCATAGCAACGCCTAAGCAACTACTCAGAACACCCTAGCAACTACATAGCAACGCCTTAACAACCAGTCAAAACACCCTAGCAACACCTTAGC
>CAIGQZ010032461.1:10605392-10624187 GCA_903798205.1 Danio tinwini | reverse complement strand
AACGCCTTAACAACCAGTCAAAACACCCTAGCAACACCTTAGCTACCGCCTAGCAACCACTCAGAAGACCCTAGCAACCGCCTAGCAACACCTAAGCAACCACTAAATACACCCTAGAAGCCATTCAGAACACCATAGCAACAATCTAGCAACGCCTTAGCAACCACTCAGAACCCCCTATCAACAGCCTAGCAAGAAACAAGCCAATCCATACTAGAAACCTGCTTACATATGTAGTTATAACTGTTTCAAACTTCTTGAAACTACTTCAATTATTGAAATTTTTAAAAGTGCTTCAGACTGTCAGACTGGGCTTTCTCAAGACATCATGAAGTTGGTCTACGAACTTTACTTTTATAGTTTCTTTTATTCTTGTTTATGTAAAGCACTTTAAATTACCATTGTGTATAAAATGTGCTATATAAATAAACTTGCCTTGCCTTAATGAAAAATGAGCCCATTTCCAGAAAGTGTAGTGTTCCTTTAACCTTTTTTTAATCATTCTGTGGTGGAAACAGTCTTGGGTAGAATGACCACAAAAAGCTGTGTTACATACACATCTCTACTCACATCTCTGTGCCCACACACATTCTCTATGCATCAAGGTCAGTTTCCACAGTGGGTGGACATGCGGTTCAACAAGAATCACAGTTAGGCCTCATTCCTTTTTTTAATCATACAAAACAGTATAATGTCTTCTCTGGGAATGGCGGTTTTTCTGTCCACATTTTTTATTCTCTCCAAATCATTGAATCAGACTTTCTTTCTTTCTTTCTTTTTTTTACATTTGTTGCCCACAGTCAGACCAAATCAGATGGGAATGCCAGCAGCAACTCAGATGCTTAACATTCCAGGCAAACCTGGGGTAAGCACCATTTCACTATTATGGCCCGTCCTGAATGACTTTCCCACACACATCAGATTGACCAATGCATGTTTTCATTTCATTCTCCAAGGTCCAGCATGGCTTCTCCGGCCCTCCACTGGCGGGCTCTGTCCATGAGTCGGAGCAGTCCAGTAAAGGGCTCTTAGAACAAAACAGCTACAGCAACATTCCTAATGACGGAAAGCAGCACACGCCGCTCTACGAAAGACTGTCCCCCATCAACCCCAATCACAGCGGCACCTCCAACCACACAGACCCGGCCTTCTGCACCACCTCGTCCACATCCTCATCCTCAGAGAATGAGGAAAACACTGGCTCCACTGCCAAGTGAGTAAAACAGCTGAGTGTATGCAAGATATGCTGTCAATTAAAGTATTTTTCTAATTATGTCAATTCAAACCAGGTTTTGTGGGTAGCACAAATAGTTTTAAGTTGCATTGTTGTTTTGATGCTACAGCAAATGTTGTTTTTTACTGCATCAACACATTCTAGTTCATGAATATATTTATACTAGGCTGCTTAACACCTTAGTATGCACAGACAGTGTTGTCATTACACTTGGAAAAGAGGAGAGTAAAATGTAATATAGAATCATTTATTTTGTTAAAATGATGATCTCTGAATTTTAATAGTATGTTTTTAAGCTTTCAACATTGATGATGATATGACAGTTGTTTTCTTAAGCCGTAATTAAACGTTGTAGTTTGATTTCTGAAGTATCATGTGACACTTAAGACTGGGAAAAATGATACTGAAACTGAATCTCACTGAGAAATTGCTATTTAAAATTATAAATATTTGTTTGATCATTTGTACAAATCCTTGGTGATCATAAAAAACTTTAATAAGACTTTTTTTTAAAAATTAGTTTTCTGTTTTTTTTCCTTTTTTTTCATATTGATAAATTCATACAAATTGGCCACTAATTTGCCAGAATGTAAACTAATGTTTCCATGTGGGATCCATTTTTTTTAATTTAATGGGTTGATATTGGATATTTTACCCCTAAAAAAAACAAATTTACTCACCGGCCACTTTATTAGGTACACCTGTTTAACTGTTAATTAATGCAAATTTCTGATCAGCCAATCACATGGCAGCAACTCAATGCATTTAGACATGTAGACATGGTCAAGACGATCTGCTGCAGTTCAAACCGAGCATCAGAATGAGTGATTTAAGTGACTTTGAACGTGGCATGGTTGTTGGTGCCAGACAGGCTGGTCTGAGTATTTCAGAAACTGCTGATCTACTGGGATTTTCATGCACAACCATCTTTAGGGGTTTACTGAGAATGACCCAAAAAAGAGAAAATATCCAATGAGCGGCAGTTCTGTGGGCGCACATGCCTTGTTGATGCCAGTGGTCAGAGGAGAATGGCCAGACTGGTTCCAGCTGATAGTAAAGCAACAGTAAATCAAATAACCATTCGTTAAAACCGAGGTATACAGATGAGCATTTCTGAATGCACAACACATCCAACCTTGAGGCAGATGAGCTACAGCAGCAGAAGACTACACGGGGTGCCACTCCTGTCAGCTAAGAACAGGAAACTGAGGCTATAATTAGCACAGGCTCACCAAAATTGAACAATAGAAGATGGGAAAAAGGTTGCCTGGTCTGATGAGTTTCGATTTCTGCTGCAACATTCGGTTGGTAGGGTCAGAATTTGGATTTTTTTTCTTGGCACACTTTGGACCCATTAGTACCAATTGAGCATCGTGTCAATGTCAATATAGACCAAAATCTCTGAGGAATATTTCCAGTACTTTGTTAAATCTATGCCACGAAGGATTGAAGCTGATACTAGTAAGGCGTGCCTAATGTGGCTGGTGACTGTATATGCTCACTTCCTATTTCCTCCCACATGTAAACATTGTTAAATGTGTTGTTCATGAATAGCATAGTACGTTAATATTGGATAATGGGAATAGCATGAAAATGTGTATCAACAAATCTGACAGAGTTTGCATATAAATGCATTCATCATTCTCAAATATAGCCATGTAAGTGACCATAAGCGATGGGACAAACAGAAGAACCAGATGGACAACATCCCAGAAGGAGACCATGGGGACCAAAATAAAGTATGTCTATTTATTAATTTTTATTTTGCTATTTGTTAAAAAATTGTGCTTTTAAACCCCCATAATGCATTTAAATCTGTATGCTACTTTTGCATTTTGAGAATCAAAGAAAAGTTTAATAAACATCGCTTATTTTTCAATAAAACCATATTTTATCTGATAGTTCACCCACAAATGAGAATTCTGTCAAAATTTGCTCACCGCCAAGTAGTTCCAGTCAAGACTTTCTTTTTTTGTTAAACACTAAAAAAGATGGTGGTGCAGTGGGTAGCACAATTGCCTCACAGCTAGAAGGTCGCTGGTTCGAGCCCCGGCTGGGTCAGTTGGCATTTCTGTATGGAGTTTGTATGTTCTCCCCGTGTTCGAATGGGTTTCCTCCAGGTGCTCCGGTTTCCCCTGCAGTCTAAAGACATGCGGTACAGGTGAATTGAATAAGCTAAATTGTATCTGTATCTGTATCTGTATCTTGTATCTGTGTAAATGTGAGAGTGTATGGGTGTTTCCTAGAAGGGCATCCGCTGCATTAAATGTATGCTGGATAAGTTGGAGGTTCATTCCACTGTGGCGATCCCTGATTAATAAAGGGACTAAGCCGAAAAGAAAATGAATGAATGACTAAAGAAAATATTTTGAAGAGTCTTGGCTACCCGTGATCATTGGTATCCACAGTTGGGGAAAAATACCACTAAAGTCAATGACTACAGGTTTCCACAGAATAAATACAGAATAAAGAAACTCAAACCAGTTTGGAAAAAGTATAGTGGGAGTAAACTATGTCAGAATTTCCTGCAACAACCTATAACTATTATCTCAATACAATTATGCTGTACTATGTCATTTATTGAATGCTTGTTTTTCTCTTCCAGTCTGATCCTTCTGTGACCTCTCCTGTGAACCAAGGCCTGGAGGGCAAAGGTCACGTCGGGGTCAGCGTCCAGATTCCATCTCTGCTTTCAATGCCAACAAGAAACCACATGGACATCACCACTCCTCCTTTACCAGTGGTGGCACCAGAGGTGCTGCGGGTCGCTGAACACAGACATAAAAAGGGCCTCATGTACCCATACATCTACCACGTTCTTACCAAGGTCAGTGTTTATTAGTTAGATCATAAAGTTGCACTTGTTTATACTGTTTTTGTTAAGTAGGTTTGATGTTGGTTGTTTTTTGTTTTTTTTGCAGGGTGAGATCAAATTATCGGTCACCATCGAGGATGACGCTAACAAAGACCTGCCCTCTGCTGTGCAGCTTTACCGGCCTATCCGTCAGTATGTTTACGGGGTGCTCTTCAGCCTGGCCGAGGCCAAAAAGAGGGCAGAGAGACTGGCCATGAGGAGAAATCGCCTCCCTGAATGTAAGTAAAGGCACTCAGCAGACTATTTAACTCATTTTGGGCTGATTTCTTATTTTATCCCATTCATCTACTCACAAATTATTGGTAAAGATGTTTTTTAGTGTCTAAATATTTATCTAAATACAAAAAATATTACATTCAAATTTTAAAATGGACTTTTTTGTTGTTAATTATTAGTTAATTTTGTTAATTATAATTATTAGGTAAAAATACAGCTATTCTTTGTTATTACATGTTAGCTCATATCAAATAAATTGTATTAGCTCTTGTGTCCTATTCAAATTTACTACCCTTTCATTATTTTTGCCCCATTGACTTCCATTATAATGACATTTCTGATAACAAAGCCATGACAGCATATGATCATGCATTCTTGATTGTTGGTGGTAGGACTGCACAATAAACCATTTCAGCATCGATATCATAATGTGATCATTACGCAGTAGTCACATCGCAGGATCTGCAGAAGTATTATCATAATAGAGTACAAATTTATGCATGTGTTTTTAAGACTTGTGATTGGATTATGTGAGGATTCAGAAGGGTTTAAGGCATTCAGAGACAAGAAATGTTTATAGTTTGCAACTAAATAAAGGTTTAATGTATACAATTATTAATGTGATGAAGACTATACAGTGCTGTTTTACATTAGATTATTTAATTTCTGTAGCCAAATGCTATTAAGACTCCCTAAAAAGTTGTAAAGCATGGTTTATTTCACGTGTATCTTTGATCTGCTGTATTTACCTATAATTGAAGTTTGTTTATGAAATGAAATTTATAACTAAATTAATGAATTATTTCTAGATAGAGCTATTACAGTCATCTTGTAAAGTGGTGTTTATATCACAATATACATTTGAAGTCAGAATTATTAGCCCCCCGTTTATTTTTTCCCCCAATTTCTGTTTAACGGAGAAAAGATTTTTTTCAACACATTTCTAAACATAATAGTTTTAATAACCATGATGACAATAAATAATATTTTATTAGATATTTTTCAAGACACTTAAGACAAGGCTTAACTAGGCAGGTTAGGGTAATTAGGCAAGTTATTGTATAATGATGGTTTGTTCTGTAGACTATCGAAAAAATATATAACTTAAAGGGGCTAATAATTTTGACCTTAAAATTGCGTTTAAAAATTAAAAACTGCTTTTATTTTAGCCTAAATGAAACAAATAAGACTTTCTTCAGAAGAAAAAATATTATCAGGCACACTGTGAAAATTTCCTTGCTCTGTTAAACATCATTTGGGAAATATTTAAAAAAAAACAAAAAACAAAGGGGGTTTAATAATTCTGATTTCAACTGTGTGTGTGTGTGTGTGTGTGTGTGTGTGTGTGTGTGTGTGTGTGTGTGTGTGTGTGTGTGTGTGTGTGTGTGTGTGTGTGTGTGTGTGTGTGTGTGTATATATATTTTGGCGAAAAACTAAATATCGCAATGCCAGATTTTTTCAATATCGTGCAGCCCTAGTTGGTGGTTTTCCCTGTTGTGAACATTTGCAGAGAGAAAGTTGTGTCCAGTTTAAGGCTTAAAATCACCCCAGAGAGGATGAAAACATTCCCAACAGTACACTAGGGTTAACAGATACCACTGAAGATAATAATGAAAAAGTTTTATTGTTGGGTTTACACCATTTTCACTGTTGGTAATAACTAATGTAGCCATCTAATGTTAAATGGAACTTTATTGTAAAGACTAAAATAAAAGTAATAATGTTGGCTGTTCTGGATTTCACAAACCCATGAAGTATTGGATAATCTGTCACTATTGCTCAATATTATTTTCCTTTAATTGATAATGGTGGAAGGTTAACGAGTTTGATAATATCGCATAGTCCAAAGTTCCAGTAATTCTGTCATACTGTACATGCAATCGGCTAAATGTGAAAGTCAGTTCTCAATTCCCAACCCTGCCCTTACTGCATAAATTCTCTCCAGGGTCCTGTTGATGCTTGATTTAATTACTCAGAAAGTGCTCTTGAGAGTGTTGACATTAGCTTGTTATTCTAGGCTGTTACCGGGCAAATTAATTTCAATAATTAGAATCATTCAAAAACTAACATTAGCTCTGTACATGTTGACATTCTTTATTTTACACTGTTGCAATTACAATGCCAGATTTGAAAATAGAACAGTGGTAAGCGATCCATTCATTTGTTTGATTAAAGCAATTATTTTTAGCTAAGCCTTTCAAGGCAGGCCTACTATGAGCTTATGCTTCTATTAAGCCAGGAAAACCAGAATTGACAGAGGAAAAATATAATAATAATAATAACAGGAAGATGAGGATATTTTAATAATAAAATTTGTTCATAGAATCTGAATATGTTTTAATAAAGCAGTACTATTTAAATGCCACTGACAAACATTATGATAGTTATTATCTGCTATAAATGTAGTCATAATTGTTCATTTAGTTGAAGTTGTATTTATCTGGATGTTAGGTAGTTTTCAAATACTCATTTATATTAAAGTGTTAATTTACACTCACCATTTTTATTAAAGGAATGCTTTTTAAAGGGGTCCGAATAGGCCTGTTACAATAATCAATAAATCAACTTATCGCACAACACATGGACGTGACCTCAAAAATTTTTGGTGATGCAATATATATATCACCTATACATGAAAACCAAGTCTAGCAACATTGTAGCTGATGTGCAACATGTCTATCTCTATTAGAGGTGTCAGTGTCAGTATGGTTAAAAAGCACTATAGTATTTACTATAAATTACTATAGTATACTTTCAGGTGGGTGTCTGACAACTGAAAATAGATCTGGTAGCAGAGATCACAGCCTTTGTTACTTATTACAATGCACTTTTTTGTTAACATTTATTATTATTTATTTAGGCTGTGCATTTTCATTCTGATTCCAATACCTAATTATTAAATTGTTAAAATGACAATAATTAAATGAAATATTCTTCAGAATAAAATATTATGTGTTCTTTGGATCAGTGTTATTGCATTGTGATGATATGTCATTCTGGCATTATATAATAAGTGGCATAAAAATGGTCTTAAAACATCAATAATATGGTTTATCACAATGTATTTTTGTGCAAAACATCGTACAACAAAAAGTAGATATCGTGACAGGCCTAGGTCCGAATGAGCTCAGCAATAATGTGTTTTTGAAAGTTTCAGCTCAAAAGGCCTCATTGATCATTTATCTCATTCTGTAAATGCCCCTTTTGGCTAAAAGCAGAAACACTTTTTGAGTGTGTGTGTGTGTGTGTGTGTGTGTGTGTGTGTGTGTGTGTGTGTGTGTGTGTGTGTGTGTGTTTGTGTCTCTCTTTAAATGCAAATGAGGTGCTGTTCCCCACCTCCTTTAAGAGGGGAGAACCATTACAACTTATGTCTTGGATATTTGGATCATCTACATGCATTTAGAAGCGTATCAGTTTAAACGTTTTCCTTAGCCACAGAAATACGAGAATACACATTAAAAGTCATTGAATGTTTATTGAATGTGAATCCAAAGCAAACAAAAGGAGATTCAGGGGTAAATAACGTTTCTATGTTGTTTGGATACAAGATTCTTTAAGGAATTAAATAATCAGTAGTCAGCAGAGTTGGGTGTTACGCTTTCCACATGAACATTTTAATGTATTCTAATTACATTTTTGGGAACGCAATAATGCAACGAGTTGCCTTTTAATTTTTTTATCATTTGATTACAGTTACTATGTTAGTGTAGTTGCATTGCGTTACAAATATGGATTTTAGAAAACAATATTTGATTTTTTTTCAACGTTTTCAGCTGAAACGTCAGTTAATGAGCATTTACTGTTAAATTGCTGGAGAACGTAAGCTGAAATTAAGTAAATGATGAGAGAATTTTAGGTTTTGGGCGAATATCTCTTTTTAAATCTTTTGAACTCGTCAAGCTGCTGTGTTAAACCCATTGTAATGTTTCTCAGTGAATATTAAACTACTGAAAGCTGCAGCTTATTTAGTATTTTTGTATGTTTTATATTTTAAAAGTAACTAAAGTAATTAGTAATCGGATTACTTTTTACATCAAGTAATAAGTAATATAATTAAATGACAGTTTTTTCTGTAGTAATCAGTAGCTTGTTATGGAGCTGAACAATTAATCGTAAAAAGATCGCAATCTCGATTCGACCCCCTAGACCAGGGGTCGGGGTTTTTCAGCAAAGAGCCATTTCTGTTTTTATTTTTTGGCAAATGCATTTTTTTAAAGACCCACGTGACTTTATATATCTATCTATACCTCTCAATAATATATGTGTATATGTGTTGGTAGCATAATCTGATGGGTAGTATAAAATGTCAGGACACCGGAACCTGACCTTACTCAGCGGTTATAGCGAAAAAAGCATGAAACATTACTATTCATTTTACTAACACCACTGACACTCAGTTCACTTCACTATTATGTGCCAAGCTAAAATCACTCACTCAGTCTAAACTTCCAGATGAGCCCAGTTACCTCTTCCATCATGTTTTCTGGCTGACTTGAGATCGTTTTGCTGCTGTCTCCTGATCCATTCGCGCAGTTTCATCTTCTCTTGATCCGGCTCATTATCAGATTTCCTCGTGGCTTAAAAAATATAAATACAGCTTGACTGCCTCTGGCATTTTGAAAATACAATAATCACCAACCAATGAACGTGATTGTAAACATAAGAAAGCTGATTGGTCAAAAGTGACTACCTTTATGTGTGCGTGCAGCCGCGCACACACACTCGACTCGACACAGCTTTGTTCGCTGTTTTTCACTCGGACTCATGGGAAGTTCGGATCATTTTACTGACTCTGACCTTTGAGTCTTGTTCATCGAGATGAACTAATCTTTTTCTCTGAGTCATTCGTTCATCATGTAACAGCTTTTACTAGTATAGTTCTAACTATACAGTTACTAGTATACTAGTACTAGTATGTAAAGAGATGACGCGAAAACGAGGACTCGAGAAATGAACAGATCAAATCTTTTTCCGGCTCTAAATGCATGTGATTGGCTTTTGTCTGTCATGTGAAGAACGAACGATTCAAACCCGATAGAGAAATCAAAAAAATAAACGAATCTTCTCCTTCACCGGCACAAATGTGAGCATGCGCGAATGAACGAATCACTCCCTGAGATGACTTATAATTCTCGAGTGAAGATTCGTTCAAAATGAACGAATCGTTCAAGACCGGTTCGTGTACCCGAATGACAAACTGAGGCATTGGATGTCACACACACACACACAGGTATTCACCACGCACAAGTTAATGCCGGATCAGTTTTAATAAATACCGGAACGCAATACACAAATATCTGACATTTCTCGGAACAAGATTCAAATTAAGGCTCAGATTAAGCACTGCCGCGAACAGTTTGTTTGCTGTACTTAGCAGCATACACGACTTATTCGCCGTTTATGAAAGGTTTCCTTTGCCTTGCGAGCTCCAATGATCTCGCAGCACTCAAATTCACACACCTTCTTTTGGCTTTCACTCGGCCGGTTCTTGGCCGCAAAAGCAGCATGGTGGGTTTTAAGTCTCTTAACATTTGAGGCGAAGACATTCGCGAAGAACATTGACAAGAGAAATGCGTTTGGTGCAAATCAGACAGAGCAGCAGAGCCGTCATTAATTTCTGCCCACTCATTTTGAAACTTTCGATGTTTCTCAGAATTTCATTTTGTCATCATCATCACCACTCATGAACGTTGTTTGAATTTACGTGCGCGCTCGCGCGGTTACCATAGAAACGTAACTGTATGTTGACACCGAAAGCAGCGAGAGCGTCAAAGGTCGCTCTGGCCGCCCTGGCGACGGCACTGTCTGTCTTCAGCTCCAGCGGCGAGAGCGTCAAAATTCGCTACATTGATCTCTTATTTAAAGGGGCCGTTGCAGCATATCATATCAAATCAGTTACATTCCCGCATAAAACATTTCTAGCGTGAAGATGTTGCACACTTATTATCCAATTAATTTAACTACAGAAGATCTAGTTGCATGTGGTGTAGCTTTGCTCCACTTAATAATCCAATATGTCCATATGCTTGAAATATTCTGAAGCATACCGCAATGTTTTATGCGGGAATGTAACTGATTTGCTGATATGCTGCAACGGCTCTTTCAAATACGAGATCAATGTAGCAAATTTTGACGCTCTCGCCGCCGGAGCTGAATGCAGACAGCGTCGTTGCCACGGCGGCCAGAGCGACCTTTGACGCATTATACAGTTATTATTACGACAAGCATTTAATGTTTTTCTCTAATAGCGAACACAGAGAGTTGTGCATAAAAATAACTGTTTATGAACAGTGTCAGTATAACTACTGTAGCCTATATGATGTTGAATATAATGTAAGAGGGAATCTGATAATGACAAATGTGTCATTTTACCAGTGAAAAAAATGGTTTAATAATGTTGACAATAAGAGATTGCAAGCATATGTCTCAAACATAATAATTCAACATCAGAATACAACTATTTATAATTCTGATGTCGTCACTTTACTGTGCATTAATGACCAGGACGTATTTAAAGTCTGTTCAAGTCATTCAAAGTCTATTTAAAATTTAGCATTTTAACCAACAGCTACACATAATATTATTATTATAGTTGTTTTACCATATGTTTGAGAAATAACAATATTAATAGCTGACTTATATTAACCTTATTGTACATCTACAGAATCAGGAGAAAATCGTGATCTTGATTTTAAGCAAAAAAATCGCGATTCTCATTTTAGCCAGAATCGTGTCGCTCTAGCTTATCTATTACTTTAAGTAACTTACCCAACATTGTTAATGGGTCCAAGGAACTCAAAAAAGTTAGTGAAAGAAGTATTGAATGTTCGTCTTTAAATTGGAATGAAATATGTGTATCAATATGTTAGATCTGGGAAAGCAACTCAATCAGATCTCAACCTATTTGAACAAACCTTGGGTTGAAAGTGTAAAAATGTTTATGGCATACACAATATATATATGTTGTCAAAACACAGGTCTAGCAAATGTTTCAAAGTCCCTAACCTGTACTCAATGCTCTGGTTGTCTTCTGTCATGTCAGATCCAGCAGTGATCATAAAAGAATGGGCCGCTTACAAAGGCAAATCACCACACACCCCTGAACTGGTGGAAGCTCTACCCTTCCGGGAGTGGACCTGCCCAAACCTGAAGAAACTCTGGCTGGGCAAAGCGGTGGAGGACAAGAACCGCAGGATGAGGGCTTTCCTGGCCTGCATGAGGTCTGACACTCCAGCAATGCTAAACCCTGCCAACGTCCCCACACCTCTCATGGTGCTGAGCTGCGTTCTGCGGTAAGCATCGACGCGGTTTCCCAAACCTCAGAAGACCTTGTCAAGATACTGTTAAATGCTCTCCCTCAGATCAGAAATGGATTAAAGCGTTACAGAAAAGGGCCTCAATTGTCAGCTCTTGTTTATTTGTAATATTTCACTCCTTTGTGTTTTACTTCAGGTTTATGTTACAATGGCCAGGAGTAAGAATTTTGCGTCGTAACGAACTTGACGCTTTCCTAGCTCAAGCACTTTCTCCTAAACTTTATGAGCCTGACCAGCTGCAGGACCTGAAGGTGATTTATGTGGAGAATGTTGCATGAGGAGTGTCCAGAAAAGGCCCCAAAATGCACTTTAAAGGCCTGTTCACATTAAGGCACGTGCAACTGAAAGGACATGAAAAATAGTCATAAAACATTTGTCTGTTGACGAAGTTGTCGTTCTCTTAAATAAGTTTAAATGTCTGAATAAATGTTATGAACATATGGTGCGAAATTCTGCGACTGACTTGTTTGTAGGTCAGTATGATGACACACTTGAGATTTAAATTAGTTTGGATAGAAATTGAATATGCACTAAAGCAATTTTTAAAAATTAATATATTAGTATATATTAAATGTTTAAAGGGCACCTATGATGCAAATCATCTTTTGGAAGCTGTTTGGACAGAACTTTGTGTAGGTATAATGTGTCCACTGTCATATCGGACCGTTAGAAACACAATAAGTCTCCTGACGTTAAAATAGCCCACCGCAACATGATATAGGAGTGCAGTTTCCCCGCCCACCGAATTGATTGACAGCCGCGTATTAACATGTCTTTGTAGAAACGCATAAAATCATATCAACAAGACAGGACGTGTGCAGAGCAACTGGGAATAAAATATCTGTTCACCTCTCTGTGATCATCAATCATCATCAAATGTGATCAAGAATTAGTTTAACAAGTTTAAAACGTTTTTAAAACAGTGCATGTTTGTAAGCAATTACAGCGATTTTATCGTCTTTACTTTTTCATCACCGCCGTGTGTCAGTACAATTAAAAAAAGATGCTTGAATTCCAGTTTGTGGATGTTAAACCAGGTTTATTTTGTACATTAACATAATGAATGTCCATACAGCAGTCGATATTAACCTGTATCCTTTCACATTTGCGTGCAAAAACAGTGCGAAGCTAAACGCGTGTGCGTGAACTTTGTAACAACATTGTGTCTAACTCATCATTCTCATCAACTTATTAACTCCACAACATTTATTCATTCATTAATTTTCTTGTCAGCTTAGTCCCTTTATTAATCCGTGGTCGCCACAGCGGAATGAACCACCAACTTATCCAGCAGCGCAGCGGATGCCCTTCCAGCCACAACCTATCTCTGGGAAACATCCACACACTCATTCACTACAGACAATTTAGCTTACCCAATTCACCTATACCGCATGTCTTTTGGACTGTGGGGGAAACCGGAGCACCCGGAGGAAACCCACGCGAATGCAGGGAGAACATGCAAACTCCACACAGAAACGCTAACTGACCCAGCCCAGCCGAGGTTCGAACCTGCGATCCAGCGACGTTCTTGCTGTGAGGCCACAGCACTACCTACTGCGCCACTGCGTTGCCCCAACTCCACAAGAAATACATCAAATAATCATTGGGCAAGTTCTTACTGTAGTATTTCTCACAAACGTTACGTGAGATCTGCTTCCTTCATGTCTGTCACTGTGCTGTTTATTTGACGCAGCCGAGGCAGAGATTGAGGCACACTCTGACAGGCACGAGGGAACGGTGGGCAGGGAGAACTAGCATTAAAGGCACAGGCAACAAAACAGCCACATTGTGTTCAGAGCATAAAATTCTGATATTCTGAAAGGTCTAATAAATAATCTGATGGGTGTTTTGAGCTAAAACTTTACAGACACATTCTGGAGACACAAAAGACGCATCTTAAAGGCGACCTAGGTTACCACTTTGTCCAGATTTTATACATGTCTCTTGTGTCAACAGAATGTGTCTGTGAAGTTTCAGCTCAAAACACCTATCCAATTTTTTATTATAGCTTTCATAAGTTTCTATTTTATAGCTCTTAGCATCAGGTAGCGGTTTTTGTGAACTGTGTCTTTAAGGCTAGTCCTTCACGCGGCTGTGTTGATGAAGTAAATTAATTGCTAACATGCGCTGTTTTAAAACATTTTAAACTTGTAAAACTCACTCTTGATCACATTTGATGATGATTGATGATCCTAGCAAACTGAACAGAGATTTTATTCTTGGTTGCTTTGTGCACGTCCTGTCTTGTTGATATGATTATACATGTTACTACGGAGACATGCTAATACGCAGCTGTCAATCAATTGGTCCACCGTTTTTATGTTGTTAAACTGAAAAAAAAAAGGACTGGGTGTGTTTATATCACCCCAATATGACAGTGTATACACTATACCTACACATATGTCTATCCAAACAGCTTGATTTTTCACCATAGGTGCCCTTTAAATCTTGAAAAAGGGGTAAAAAAGGGTGCCCTTTAAATGATTACAGTAAACAAATACTAAGAATAAAGGAGTTCATTGTCTGTCATGTTTTTTTTTTTTTTTTTACATTTAAACTTGGTGTGAATGGGCCTCTTTGTGTTTTATGTAAAAAAAATCTAATCAAAAAATCAGGTATGTTTCCATATTAATATATTATAAACTAACAACCTCTTGTTAAAAAACTGTGGTTTTAGGTATTTTTCTGGACACTTCTTATTTGTGCGAACGCTTGCCAGACTGATTTGTCCTAATGCTTTTGTGAAAAGCATGTTAGTCAGCTTTTCCGGTGAAAAAGACGTGGCATTTGAGCAACTTGAGTGCTAGGAATGTGGTCTTTTTTTGTGTCGATGGTTTACTTGCCTAGCTAGCTTTTTTTGGACTGAGCTCCTAAAAACATGTGAACCATCCACACTAGCTGTGCTGTGTTGTGGCTGTCCATGTCTGTCAGTTCTGTACGCGCTTTTTGCTTCGCCTCTGCCATTGCTGGTCGCTCTCGCTGAATTGGCTGGAGCGGTTTTAAATATGAATAGATTATGGTCTGTTCATGCTTGCTTTGTGCTTTGGCCCGTGGGGGAGGGGTTGTAATCTGCCGGGTGGTTTAGCATGTAGCTGCTTATTTACCCTTAAGAGCTTTGTTTGACTGTCACTGCATCTGTCGTCTCCAGATTGATAACCTGGATCCACGGGGCGTTCAGCTGGCTGCTCTTTTTATGAGCGGCGTGGATATGGCGCTGTTTGCCAATGATGTGTGCGGGCAGCCCATTCCATGGGAACACTGCTGTCCGTGGATGTATTTTGATGGAAAGCTGCTACAAAGTAAACTCAACCGGGCCAACAGGGACAAGGCCCCGCTCATTGACCTCTGCGATGGTCAGGTATAATTGCCATGGCACAACTTAAAAAAATAATAATAATAATTTTGTACTCCAGAACCACATGATTTATAGACAGGGTGATTTAATGGCGATCTTAAAGTGGTACAGAAAAGATTAACGATTGAATTTTGTGCTCTGAGTGGATTGAAATCAGTTTTGGTACACTATCAGCTTCTGGTGCTTTATTATTGATCCCCGAGGCAGGAAAATAAACATTCTTGGCTGACTCAAGAAGTTGTAAGAAGCAGTATGTTAACTCGTACAGTTTTATAAGTTAAACTATATGTATACACTTTTAAATTTTATAAACTACTGATGACATTTTTTCCAAAAAAGCACCATGTTTTCAGACATCAGCACTATCTCGAAAAGGAAATTCAACTATTTTACATATTGTCAGAAAAGTGGCTATTTTGTACAAATTCATACGATTTAATTCGTAATTAAATTTTTTTAAAGAAGGTTTGCTCCCAAACCCCACCCCTAATGTAATGCAAATTAGCCACTAAATCAAAAAGTTAATAAATGGCGTGAGATTGTGTTGAACATAATACTTTTTAGACAACAGGGTACCAATGCTTTTTTTTTTTTTTTAAGGTGCAGTTGGTGATCTTCCAGAACGTTAGCATTAGCATAATAGCTGAAATTTTACATCCCTCCCCTGCTGTCCAAAGCCATGCCACCTCAAGTCATAAACGCGCAAACGCACACCAAATTGATAACGATCTGATTTCAGAAAAGTATTGTTTGCAAATTGTAAATAGTTAAATCATATAATCAGCCAGTGACTATAAAAATACAACACAGTCACAGTCAGTTAAATAATGCTAATGTTTTGAAGTCATTCCTACACGCTTTTTCAGACTGAATATTCAAAGTAGAGTTAGAGTGGGAGGACGTCACAGGTTGTCACTGTTGAAAAATGAACGAATGTGCGAATAAAAATCAAACTTCACCTCAGTAAAGCTGATTAGGAGGAAGAGCACATGTTTCATTATTCAACTAAATAAAAATCAGATCAGAAAAAAATGAGTGCTAAAAACAGAAATATCCTGCCATCGTTTTACATTTACACTTGCGTTACCAAGAGATTGAGCGACTTTTCATTTTCAATCGGGCTCGCTGATCCTTGTACATCGATTGTTTTCATCTCCTTTTACACTTAAATAACTAAATGAATGCTTATGTCTATTTAACTGACTATATTATAGATGCTGTAAAAGATACACCATGAACTTAAAAATGGCCAGTCTTTCCCTGGATGTTTTCAGTTGCTGAAACACTTTTGTGCGTATAAACCCATTCATAAAAAAGAACACAATCTACATAAGCTTTGCATGGCTAAAACTGTTTTAAAACATACCTGTCTAAATGCAATACTTCAGTCATGGTGTCACCCTTCTGATTGTGGTTTTAAACTGCATAACATCATTTCCCCTACAGCATGTAAAAGTAATTCCGATATTGATTCAGGATTAAGAAAAGTGTTGATTCCTTATTTTTGCCAGAAGCCATGGCCATGTTAGTCTTTCAGAAAGAAGTCTTTCAGGTTGATGCAGAGTTTGCCTGATGCCTCTCTCTGTCAGCTGTAGATCCATGCTTCACGTGAACATGTGACGTATCTATCTGCATAAAGAGGCTGTGCAGAAATTCTAATTTAAATTTGTTGACAGTTTGAGTTACCTGTCGTAATTGAGTTATTTGTCGGTCTGACAGTTTTTAATTAGACGAACATTTTTTTTGTCTCATACCTTACTCAGAATAAAAAATACATATAAATACATTTAGATCATTTACTTTAATCAGTACTATTGGAAGAGACTTTCAACCAGCACATCAAAAAATGTTTCTGAAGGCAATGACCTTCTGCACCTTTAAAGGAGGCGTGCTCTTAAACCCCACCTAACTATACCCCTCACTGAGGCATGAGCAAATCATACTAAATGTACGAATGAGGTCATACAAATACAAACTACCCACTTGCAAATGCAAAAGTTATGAATTGCCATGAGATTGTGTTGGGCATATTCTAGGTCTGCAAAATTAATCTCTTTTAAACGGATATCGTGATCTGAAAGGGTGCAGTTTCCAAATCGCAAAAGCTACGATTATTACGATACACTATCAAATAAAGTACTAACATTATCCTGAACAATGTAAAAGAAATCTTAACACCATCTAATTGTAAAGGTTTTAATGGTTTATATAGCATTATATATAAGATTTTATATATAATTCATTTAATTTAATTTTAAATACTGTAGTTGTTTTCTTAATTTGTCATGACAACTTTATTGGAAAAAATGGCAACGATGTTTAAGAGGTTTTAAATAAACAGTAGCATAGTGTAGCGTATTTTGTGATTATGCTTGGTCTTTTTTTGGTGCGGTTTAAACCACAACATCAAACCTGTAGCTCTTTTATGAAACAGTAGTAAATCACATTTTAAATGGCTGAAATTTTGGTCAGATAAATTGCAATTAGATTTTTTTCTCCAAATCGTGCAGCCCTAACATATTCCTTTTTAGACAACACAGTACCCATGTTTTGAATAGTAGTTCCTCACCTCACTAAACGACAACCTCAAAACATTTATAATACTGAGTGTGCCTCACACAGGTGAGTGGGCTTGACAAACCTCCTGTAGAAAACACTCTTTCATCTCTATGACACCAACACTTAGACCAGTTTTTGCACATTTGCACCAGATACATTCTTACAATTACTACACATCTAAATAATCTTGTGCATTTATGAAGTGTGATTCACACAGGTGAGTGTTAGAAACACACACACTCTCTCTCTCAAAAAAACTCCTTACTCTAGCACTAAATTCTGTGATCAGTTGCTTTGTATAACTAGCACTTCTTGCGTGTGTGTGTGTTGTATTTTTGTTGAATCACTGAATGCCTCCTCAATTGTAATTCGCTTTGGACATGCTAAATAAATTAAATTAAATATAATGGAGTAAAGAAATCAATACTTGGTGGACGTTTATAGACTATATAGATCTGGCTTTTTTATTTTGTTACAAGTAATTCACCTATTGGAACAATTTTTTTAGCATTTTAATTTAAGGATGACCTGTTGTTGTTTCCAGACTGAGCTAGTTGCCAAGGTGGAGAAGATGCGTCAGAGTATTCTGGAGGGTCTGAACTTCTCTCGCCCACCACAGCCCATTGCCTTCCCTCCGCCACCTCCACATGCAATGCCTTTCTATCCACCAAACAGCACCTTCTACCCTCCGCCACCTCTGCCCCCGCTGCAGGGGAGAGGGAGAGGCATGCCTGGTAAGACTGGTTCACATGCCAAACACCTTTTTATTAGTAGTTGTGTATTTAATTGTGAAATATTCAAATACAAATAATGCTGTTTGAGAAGAAACATGTTAAAGGAAAACTCCACTTTTTATGGAAAAGACTCGTTTTACAATTCCAAAGAGTTCAGGGTAGAGTTGCACCAGCTGTTCGTAAGTTCTTTCCTAAATTGTAACAAAGTCCTCATTAGGGGTTTAGTAACTACTAGCTAGTTTGTAACTAAATTTGTTCTCACTTCTGTTGCACCACATGTTCTTAAGGCAAACTGTAGTTAGTAGGTCGTAAGCTCTCCATAAAGTCATGCGTAGTCGCATTGAATGACTTAAAATCCAATTAAAAGGACTTAAATCATTAAACTGTTTTAAAATTCTGCAACTAATGCATTTATATATATATATATATATATATATATATATACATATATATATATACATATATACATATATACATATATATATACATATATACATATATATATA
>CAIGQZ010032461.1:10550741-10582111 GCA_903798205.1 Danio tinwini | reverse complement strand
TCAACAGCTTTACGGGACAGTGGTGAAGAGAAGTCTCTGTTAAAAATGTCACATGACGTCTGAGCTGTGCTTCAGCCAGAAGGCATGTGGGAGACTTTAAAGCCAGCTGGAAGAAGGTTGGGCTTGCTGGCCATTAGACTAAACGCCATATTTGGCATCCGCATCATCAGAAATGCACCATCTCCACTGTGCAGAGCTCGGTTATGGACCAGGGATGGATCCCTGGGGCTCTGGGCTGCCAGACGCCTCCGAAAACCTCAGGACATACGGCCCAAGACTGCCAAACAAAGCTGACCACCAGGGCCTCACAAAGGGGAAGACATGGCCAGGAGAATAGCAGTGGCCAGATGTGCAAAACTAAATTGTCAATAGCATCTGTAATATTTGGAGAAAGTTGTCTATTTCTCCTACTGAGAATATTTGATCAGAATTCAGAGCTATTTTAAATGGCTGTCAGAGTGCAATTTTATTTTGTACTGGAACTCGGTTAAATTTTATTTGCTAACTCAGAGCTGATAACTGATGTGATATTTTGATAATATTGCAATGGATGCATAGAAATAAATGAATGCTCATACTTTTGTTTCTGTTGCAGCTGTGTGGGAGTGGATGAAGATGAAGCACCAGATATTGACATCTATCACTGTCCTAACTGTGAAAAAACCCACGGCAAATCCACCTGTAAGTATCTTTATTTAAACTTGTGTACTGTGAATGAATTATATTTACAACAAAAAAAGTCAGATGGTTATTGACCATGAAACGAGATTGTGATCAATAGTTTGTCTGCTGTTAAGAAAGTTGTGAACCCCAAAAAAAACTAAACGAATCACAATCTCTACAAAAATAGTAACTATAAAATATTTTTGGGCACCAAATTTTCATATTAGAATGATTTCTGAACTAAAGTCTGTAGTATCACTCACTTATTCACTTTCCTGCGGCTTAGCAAGGGTCGCCACAGCGGTATGAGCCGCTAATTACTCTGGCATATGTTTTATGTGGTGGATGCCCTTCCTGTCGCTAAGACTGTAGTATTAATGCTGAAAATTAAACTTTAAACAGCATCAAAAGCATCAATAAAATATCGTCAAATAGAAAACATTGATTCTTCGGTTTCCCGATATTTACTGAATGTACTTCTCGATGTGTTGCATGGTTTAAAATTCATTATTATTTCATTCATTAATTTCAGTGTGATATTTCATACAAAAATTAAAACTACCATCACTAAATTGTTGACTAGATGTTGCATTTTTACGGTCACACATGACAAAAATTAATATAATTAGTATTGACATCATTTAAAATGCTGGAAATGGTGAATCATTTCTTTGTCTTCATGGACCTCTTGTTATAAAAACTGCTGTGTTATTACATTATGTATATTTTACATAAGTTTTTGTCATAAGAATTAACATATATATATTTTTTACATATTTAACTTTTTAGGAAACTTTTTTTATAAAATTTGTTGTCTGATTTGTTTAGTGTGATGTCCGACAAGTCAGAGAACAAAAAATATTAATAATTTCATATAAAATAAATAGTAACATTCAGTAATTTTCTTTTCGGCTTAGTCCCTTTATAAATCTGGGGTCGCCACAGTGGAATGAATCGCCAACTTATCCAGCTTATGTTTTACGCAGCAGATGCCCTTCCAGCTGCAACCCACTAGGAAACACCCATATACTCTCATTCACACACATAGACTACGCACAATTTAGCTTACCCAATTTACCTATATGGCATGTCTTTGGACTTGTGGGGGAAACTGGAGCACCCGGAGAAAACCCACGCCAACACTTGATAAAGTTAGCAACCCCTTACATTTTCTCTAACATCAGACTTCAAACTACACAAACAGAACTATTTCTTCCTCATAAATGGTGTTTTAAAAAACTGCCTTTTTGTCGACTACCCATGTACAGTATTGCCTGATGGTATCCATTTGTTATATCAAGCCAGAATTAAAATAAGCAGTATATGATTGATAATCTAGATTTAAGTAATTGAACCCTTTAAAAACTGTCCCAGAAAATAAAATAATATAAATAAAATTATGTCCCAGAATTACAGCTTTCTTTAAATCTTCTAATATTTGTTCACAAATTAAAGGCAAAATATGATTTTTTTTAAACAAAACTATTAGTGTTTCTTGATTAATTTCTAAACCAAACATAACTGGTTATAATAAATTTTTACCTTTAATGAAGACACCCACTAACATTCCATTCAGTATAACAATAGTTTATATACTAGGCAGTATTGTTTAGAACAGAGATGCCCAAACTAGGGCACGTGGGCCAAAGTTGGCCCATGTTAACCTTTAATTTGGCCCACCATCCCATCTGAGAAGAGATGAAAAATGATAAAAAGGATTGGAGCCTGGTTAAAGCGAATGTCTTTAACAGAGACCGTAATTTCTAATTTAACGTAACCTTTTTGTTTGTGTTATTGCTGAGCTTTATAAAAAAACTATCTGAAATTAAATGTTTCCATTACATGTTTAAAAAGGAATTAGATTTTTTTTAATACTGTCCCTCGATAGAGGACAGTGCAGAAGACATCGGCGAGCAAATCAAGGCAAAACAGAAGCAGCTTGACTACTAACCCCATTCTGTTATAAATGAGGTTGTTTTTAACTGTAGTAAGTTTATTATAAAATTTAAAGATATAATCTGCATTAGGTAAAATAAAGCAATGTTTTCTAGTTATTTTTATAGGTCACACTTTATTTTGATAATCTGTTTGTGGAATTTTAGTTACATTGCAACTAATTCTCGTTAGATTATAAGTAGACTGTTAGGTTAGGGTTAGGGTAAGTTGAAATGTACTTGCAAAGTTTCTTATAGTCAGTTAAATGTCTGTTAAAGGAGCATATCAACAGATATTAAGCATACTGCCTATTAATACTCAAATGGACCATCAAAATAAAGTGTTACCTTTTTATATATTAAATAAATTAGGAAATACCCATGGCAAACTTAATATAACAGAGTTTGGTATAATTACCTTCGGCCCACGACACTCAATCAAGTTTGGTTTTTGGCCCTTCATAAGAAAAAGTTCAGGCACCCCTGGTTTAGAACATATTTAAAGCCAGAATCATTTAATGACACAATAGCACAAATGATTACAGTTCAGCTCCAAAACTTAAATCTTTATACTTTGTCACTATTTTAGGCTCATTCTAGGCTCTAACTTTAAGGCTCATCTACCCATTTTTCTGTTTTTTTTAAACATTTAACATATAGTCAGATGTATTATGATTGCTTATTCATACAGATATTTTAATAAGTACAAATCAAATTAAGAATGTTGGTTTTTATTTTTACATAAGCCCTGTGATCGTGTATATAAAATTATATCAAAGATTAAAGTATGTATCAAAGATTAACATATGTATTTAATATGCTTTCTATATATATATGATTTAGATGTTGTTTTGATCTCTTCTTGAACACTCACACGCCCATTTTCTTATTTATGCCTTTGCTTCTGCAGTTTGCAAATGTTTTTTCTTTATTTAGCACATTATAGTTTGTTTTATTATTATTATTATTAAGTTATGTATTGTGGTTACTGTGTCTGACTTTAATTTGGCGGCTTTCATCTCTTTGTCATTTTAACAGTGAAAAAGAAAAAGAGCTGGAATAAGCATGACACGGGGCAGAGCGGAGACGTCAGACCGGTTCAGAACGGCAGTCAGGTGTTCATAAAAGAGTTGCGCAGCAGAACATTCCCCAGGTACAAAACACCTGCATTCATGCACCTCTCTGCTCAGTGATGCATTTAAAGGGCCAGCAAATTCTTAATAATGTGCTGCAGTTCACCTCAGTGTACAGAAGATGGCGCTCTATGATCAGCTTTGCTCATGGCTTGAACTTTTCAGTTTGTATACTGGAGAAAATGTGTGGGCAAGGATCTGAAAATGAATCACATCTGGAGCCTTTTTTGCTGTAATATTTTTTGTTAATATGAATTGCCGTACGAATGACACATAAGAAGCACTCTATATGCTTTGTGTGAAAGATTACTGTTAATGAATTTTAGCATGACATTGTTAATGTATAAGTAACTACTTAATTTAATGAAAAAGCATAGCCTTCATCAGGAAGCAAATTATACATTGACGATTCGGGGGGTCAAGTTTTTCAGTTCTGTTCAGTAATATGGTGGGTCAAGCATTAATTAGGGGGGTCAGACCTCCCCCCCCCCCCAAACCCTCCTGTAATTTGCATCCTGGCCTGTGTTTTGTGTGCTACAGATTATTATGCTACTGTTTTGATAGCATTTGTCACCTTCATACATACAATATTAGGATGAACATTGCATTTGTCTGACTGAATGTGGACTCCACGGTTTAAGTGCTGTCGATGCAGTGTTGCCAGGTATTGCTATAAAAAATGTACAAAAGCGATCACCCAAAAAAATTCTCAATGTATTAATATCCTCCTAATTACTTTATAAATGCTATAAAGTTAAAGGTATAGTTCATCAAAAACTTGTCATCATTTACTCTTCACTTGTGACAAACCTGTATGAGTTTTTTTTCTTCTGCTGAACATAAAAGAAGATGTTTTGAAAAATGTTGAAAGCCTGTAACCATCGACACCTAAATGTTTTACACAATGGAAGTCAATGGTTACAGGTTTCTAACATTTTTCTAAATAACATTTTTTTATTATTTTTTTAATTAAATTTTTTTTGTTTAACTGTTTTTATTGATACATATTAGTCACAGCACTAAATACAAAGAATCAGAAGACATCAACTGCTCAAATCTAGCAGCAGAACACAATTAGCTCACATTTTCTTTCTCTATAAATTAGGCAATACAATAACGTTCCTGCATTAAAAACACTATAAAAACACACACCAAATAAAAAATATATAACAATAATAATAATAACAGAGATAAAATAATATTCTAGACAAAAGTAACACCTATTAGGCCTTACAACAATAAAGAAAAATTTAAAAATAACAATATGCAAAAGGTACAGCAGTAGAAAATAGAATATAAATAGAAAATTTGATATTTTTATTTTAAAATGTACTCATGTAACAGAAAAAGGAAACGTGTAAAGGTATTGAACCACTAGAGGGAGAGGGAAAATGTTGGGTAAATTTTCATTTTTGGGTGAACTATCTCTTTAAGAAAAAAAAGGTAGTCCAGTGATGCTTATATTTACAATATCTGGCAACTTGGAGCCACAAGCTCAAATCTGGCAACTTGGAGCCACAAGCCTGGATATATTCAGTGAAAAGATTTATTCATTCATTTTCTTTTCGGCTTAGTCCCCTTATTAATCTGGGGTCGCCACAGCGGAACACTAAAAAATTTGTTGTCTTTTAGTGTGACGTCCGACAAGTCAGAGAACAAAAAATATTACCAATTTCATATAAAATAAATAGCAACATTCATTCATTTTCTTTTCGACTTAGTCACTTTATTAATCTGGGGTCGCCACAGCGGAATGAACTGCCAACTTATCCAGCATATGTTCTATGCAGCGGTTGCCCTTCCAGCCGCAACCCATCACTGGAAACATCCATACACACTTATTCACACACATACACTATGGACAATTTTAGCCTACCCAATTCACCTATTCTGCATGTTTTTGGACTTGTGGGGGAAACTGGAGCACCCAGAGAAAAACCCACACGAACACGGGGAGAACATGCAAACTCCACACAGAAATGCCAACTGACCCAGCCGAAGCTCGCACCAGCGACCTTCTTGCTGTGAGGCGATTGTGCTACCCACCACGCCACCGTGACGCTCTGAAAAGATTTAAAGAACATGTTTTGTTTTTTAAACAAAAAATGTACCATGTAACGCCATGTTTTTCACTGCAGTTCAGAAGATGTGGTGGTCAAACTGTCTGGAAGTCAGCTGACATTGGAGTACCTTGAGGAAAATGGTTTCAATGAGCCAATTCTCATCCAGAAGAAAGACGGTTTGGGGATGGCCATGCCCGCACCCACGTTTTACGTCAGTGATGTGGAAAACTATGTTGGTGAGTTGACTTAAATGCATTTAAATATGCATACAGTGCTGATAGTGTGTTGTTCAAATTGTTTTCTGCTGTTTTAGGGCCTGACGTTCTTGTGGATGTCGTTGATGTCACCAAACAGACAGACAGCAAGATGAAGTTAAAAGAGTTTGTTGATTATTACTACAGCACAAATAGAAAGAAAGTATTAAATGTGATCAACTTGGAGTTTTCAGATGCAAGGTAAGTAGTGCTTTTACTATGGGAGCCAGGTTCTGCTATGGGATATTATAAAAAAACAGTCATTTTGGCTTTTTTCTCACACTTTTGCATCACATTTCCATAATTGAAACTGTTTGCACAGAATTCTTAGTTTATATCTTGTAAAATCTGCATTTTTTTGCTCAAACTACTTGATGACTACTGATGATGAATACTATCATATATCTCATATATCGTATAGATTTTTTTTCTGTAGAAGTTAAATCACAAGTTAAATTCAGATTTTTCTCTCAATTCTAAGTTTATATCTCACAATTCAGACTTTTTTTTCTTATTTTTGACTTTTTTTCAATTCTGAGCTTGTCTCACAGTTCAGGTTTTTTTTCTTAAAATGTGTAAATGCGTAATTGTGAGTTTGTAACTCAAAACTGCAAGACAAAAACAATACTGAGAGAGGAAATTAAGAAATTCCAGCATGATCTCACGAGGAAACTTAACTATTTTATGCTTTGTCAGTTTAATGGCAAATTCATGTGAGTTCAGTTGCCTCTTTTAAAAGAAGGCATGGCACCAAACCCCACCCCTAAACCTAACTTTACAAACCAAATCGTACAAATGACATCATACGAATTAGCCACTGAATCAAAAAGTTAGCAATTACTGTGAGATTGTGTTGGAAATACAGAGAACATGCAATTATGAGGACAAAAGTCCAAATTATAACATGAAGTTCCATTTATTCTTTTTATCCCATGAAGGAAACAAGCTTCTATAGTGTGCAAAGTTGGACATTGTTGTTAAACAAATAACAAAAAAAAAAGGCTGTGAAAAACAGTAAAAATGAATGTTTCTGGTACTAGTTTTGACAGCATGAAGGAATACTCTGGTGCACAACCATTTCAAGCATCTTTTTGTTGTCATTTTTATAGCAGAGTCAAGTATAAACATTTAAAGAAATGTTAAGAAATGGGGCTCCACAATATATCGTTTTAGCATTGATATCACAATTTGTGCGTCCGCAATAGTCACATCGCAAAGATATGCATTGTTAAGCTAACTTTGCAGAGTGTAATTTTTACATATTCAAAACCATAAAGCATGAATTGATTATTTTACTTTTATTGTTGCTTTGTTGCATTTATCTATGCTTGTAGTTTGTTTATTACAAGTTATGCATGATTCACTTCCCTACAGAAACATCCCAGTCAATCAAAATGAATACATTCGGTAACACTTTAGGGGTCAATTCTCACTATTAACTAGTTGCTTATTAGCATGTATATTATTGAGATATTGGCTGCTTATTAGTACTTATAAAGCACATGTTCTGTATAATCTTATTCTACATCCATAATCCCACCTAATACCAAAACTAGCTTATTAACTATTAATAAGGAGCAAATTAGGAGTTTATTGAAGCAAAGTCAAAATGGTTTGCTAAGAACGAGAACTGAACCATAAAAAAGTGACCAAAAATTATTTTCAAGTATACCAAAGTATATCACAATATATATCAAAGAAAAAATATCGTGCAGCCCTATTAAGAAACTCCACTATGTGGATGGCATGAAAGTGTTTTATATGAGCATCATTTAGTCAAGTTTGCAAACAAAAATATTCACCGTTCTTCTCTTTATCTCTATAGAATGGCCAATATTGTCGAGAGTCCGCAGATAGTTCGGAAGTTGTCCTGGGTGGAAAACTACTGGCCCGACGATGCGCTGTTGGGGAAGCCCAAAGTGTCCAAATACTGTCTGATCTGTGTGAAAGACAGCTATACAGACTTCCACATCGAGTGTGGAGGAGCCTCTGTGTGGTATCACGTACTCAAGGTCACTCCTTTATGTCATTTCACAATATAAATGCTCAATATGTCTAAGACAAAAAATCTATTTACAATTTTATTCATTTACTAAATATGTATTTTATGTTCTTAAAGCTTGCCATAATTGCTAATATGGAAGAAGTGTTGAATTAAATATTAATTATAATCATTATTAATAGAAGTATAGTTTAATCATTTTTATTTATTGTTCAGTGAACAAAAATGTGTATATATTGCAATGATCACATGATATTCAGCACATAAGAACAATTTAGTTAGCTGTTGTCTTGAATACGTTATTTTGATTGGACAGTTCTTGTGTTCTGTGCTCAGATATCGTTATAGTGATGTTCAGTTTGATATTCAATCTGTGTGTTATATAGGGGGAGAAAATCTTTTTCCTGATCAAGCCCACATCTGCCAACCTTTCCCTGTATGAGCGCTGGAGATCCTCCTCCAACCACAGCGAGATGTTTTTTGCTGACCAAGTGGACAAATGTTATAAGTGCACACTCAAACAAGGGCAAACTCTATTCATTCCATCAGGTGAGACTTCGCTGTGCCGGTAATTCAGTAAAAAATGACTCAATGAAGCAGAAAATAAATGGTCTTTTTTTTTGTTTAACTGCAGGATGGATCAATGCAATACTCACTCCTGTAGACTGCTTAGCCTTCTCTGGGCATTTCGTCCACAGTTTAAGCGTAGAGATGCAAATGAGGTCAGTGATCTGCTCTTTTTTTGGATTATATGTCTAAAATCACAAAGTTATACAAATTATAAATGTGTTTCAGGCAGTTAAATTTATTTTAAAACAGTCCAGTAATAATTCCAGTATTCTTTGATTATTTTATATATATTTTTCAATGCATACTTTCATTCTTGTGAAACATTTTGGAGACAACTTGGATTTTTTTTGTGGATTTACAGTTTGTTGTTATGTTTAATGTATTTCTTCTCAATTTAAAGATAAAATTTTATAATTTATATGATAATTTGAGTTAGTCAGTTAAGAATGATGATGTAGTTTTTTTCTAGACATATTAAAGGTGCAGTATGTAAGTTTGACACCCAGTGGTTGAACTAGGTATTTCACTCCTGGACCAAAATAGACGCAAACGCGGGATGCCAGATTGAGTACAGGAGCGAGTGATTTAAACTGTGTTCTAAATAAAAGCAACGACACGCGACAGAGGGGATATTTTCTATATTAAAAGGAGTTTTGGTTCCAACCAACACCTCGAATTGATATATTAGAAACGGCTTCTATTTCTCACAGCTGAACAACAGAAACATATGACAGATCACCTCAGGTAAATCTCATGTGCTTATTCAGTGCTAAATGCTAACATTGTGAGTTTGAATAGATTCTAAACCTTACCGTTTCGTGAGTGAGTGCATATTCTGTGCTTCTGAAAGGCTGTATTTACATTTCTGTCGTGCTTCGTCTGGTGCAAACAGCTAAACTGCTCTTTGCTGCGTATCTCGTCACAAATTCCTGTTGTTAGGACACGTGGTTACAATGTAACCTGCTCACCTAATGTTTACGTTCGTAATATTTATATCATTTACTAATTAATAACCTCATGTGTAACTGAAACTGTCTCATTTCGACATCTGATACTGTCTATTTCGGTCACGGACGCATGCTTTCAGAGTCTTTCTGAATGAATGAATGAAATACGCTGTTTTCCAACAAGGCACCCCGGAGTGCTGAATTATATTTGGCTAAACTGGCATTGTGCAGGTTAAATTTACCTAAACAAAGACAGCGTTCCGGCACGGAAAAAAACATTTTCAAAGCAGAATATCTGACTTAAGCACTGTTTTTCAGTTAAACAAATATGTTCACTTGGGATGTTTCTTAAATATCTGCACACATATTATGGCATTTTTATGCTTTAGAAGAGTAAAAACTTACATACAGCACCTTTAATATTAATTTGGTGGAATAACCCTGATTATTAATCAAAACAAATAATGTGAACAATGATCATTTTCAAAAAATAAAATGTAAAAAAAGTTGGTATTACAAATGTCTAATGAATCCAGTCAAGGATCAAACCTTCCTCATTCTGTTCACACTTACAAGCCTCTCGAGCAATAATATAAGGGGAAGTCAAGAGCATATGCTTAGCCTTCTAAAGTGCATTTCTCACATGCATGAGACCACGATTTCCTCTCAAGGTGCACTTTTCAGTAATCCTCCCTTTGCTTCTCCACTCAGAGCATATGAGGTGGAAAAAAGACTCAAAGTTGCCAGCCTCACTCCTTTTTCAAACTTCGAAACAGCATGTTGGTATGTGGGGAAATACTACCTGGAGCAGTTTAAAGGTGAGTGTTTAACATGAACTAGAGATGGATATCGATATTTATCTAAACGTTTTATTTTTCTTTGAAAATTAGTTTATAATGCAGTAATAAACCAGCCAGAATATATATATTTTAAACTTGTATATTTACAGGGTTCCCGCGGGCCCCTTAAAGTCTTAAAATGTCTTAAATTAAAATCCGGGAAATTAAGGTCTTAAATTGTCTTAAATTTACTGTAAAGTTGCTGAAGGTATTACATTTTCAGCTGGTGTGCTTAATGACGATAGGGAAGCACGGTGGTCCGTGGTAAAACATTTAATAGTTGATCAGTTTAGTATGTGTGAAACAGGAGTGAAATGCTTTAGTAATTGATAGTAGAAATGATTTAGTAGCTTATTACGGTAGGTCGGCTACGGATGCTGATGTCGGTCTGCACCTGCGTGCTGCGGCTGTTGCCATTACGCGGTTGTTGAGGTGAGGTGACCATGGGGCTCAAAGCCATTGAGTCGCACATGAAAGGAGAAGAGCACCAGCGGTACGTTGCAGCAGCTAGTCATAGTGGGTCCAGGTTAATCTTTGCATTGTTTGCAGCTCGACCTAACGATGTTACTAGTTCAGATGCCACCTCACAGTCAGCTATAACAAGTTTCATTTCACTCAAAAATCAGAGCTACTGTAGGTTCTCCATACCAGGGGTTTTTAAAGTTTTAGGACACAAGCCTAAAAGCCTATATATACCATATGTAGATTATTTGTCAACATTTTGGCTTGTGAAAGGGTGTTTTGAGGACTTTTATTATTGAGCTTATTTTCAGTATTCTTTTCTAAATGGTTACTTCATACAACGCATTGTTGTTTAGTGTAATCCAACTTATCTATGTTACTTTGGCTCTGTTCTACATCACAAAGGAACTAAAAAAAGAAAAGGAAAAAGGTCTCAAAGAAAAGTATTTTTTACTTTTTTTTTTACTCACTGAGTTTACACATTGCACATAATTGATACCAAATGGAAAACTTTCAAGTTTTGATTTCCATTGTAGGAGGCAATAAATTGAGTAACCTGTTCCAAAGAAATTATGACATTTTTGGCTCTTAAATTTGTTGAGGTCTTAAAAAGGTCTTAAAAAGCATAAAATTGTACTTTTAAAATGGTACAAGAACACTGATTTAAAACACATCAGAAAAGTTATTTTCAAGGGTACATTTATGCTTTTTACATTTTGTTTTGTTAATACTGTTTTCACTATGATCCAGAGACACACGGATCCAATATACTGATACACATTCAATGTTTTCCAAACTGTTTAATTCACAGACATAGCATTCTGTGTCCAACATAACATGCTTTTGACATGACCTTTTGTCAACAATTTGCACACAGTAAACACCAGCTTTCCTTCTGTTTGCACACTTTACATACACTCACCGGCCACTTTATTAGGTATTTTTCATTTACATTTTAATAGACACAATGAAAGCTTATTTTCACTTCTATGCAAAATTTACAGCATAATGTAATAAAAGTTTTTTTTAAATATTTTGTGCTGAAACTTTATAGTCACATTCTGGGGACACTTGAGATTTATAATACATTTCGTAAACAGAACTCTTTAATAATAACATTTTAAATAAATATCAATATCAATATTGCCCAATATTTGATTTTTTTTTAAATTGACAACTGTCCCCCCAAAAAATAAATCATATTTGTGCATCGTTAATATAATTGAATAAAATGAATTAAAAAATTTCCTTTCTTTTTTATTTGTTTGTAAGTAGGTCTTGTAGTTTCACAGAAATGACTTAAGTATCAATTTCACCACAAGCTTAAATCATGCTCAGCAAAACTCCCCTGTGTGACTCCCCTGACGTGGCTTCAAAGGTTTCACTTTTCAAAATTACCTTTCCATCCAGCACAGCACAAGATTTATCCGTAATAGTGAACTTTGGGACTGGAAATAAAAAGATCTAATGTCATAAGGTAGACTGAAATGGCTACTTTCTCCTCCGCTTGGTGCGTGATCCTGAAAGGGGCCTGCTGAGCAGATGAGGAGGCTCTGGATAGCCGCTGTATTATTGCAGTCATTAGATCGGTGCATCACAGAGTTCACAGATGATTAGCTTCAAAAGGCAGAATCACTTGCTCCATTACAACCTGGTGTTTAAACTCCCCTCATCTGGCCTTGGACTGCGTGTTTATATTTCCACCATTTTACCTCGTCGCGTTACTTAATTTCACCAGATTGTTAGAGCGCGCTCATTGCAGAGTTGGTCTCCAAGCTATCTGATGCGGGAATTGGCTTTCAAGGTCATCTTTTCAAGGGTTCAACTCTCATGTGTTACTTCAGGTAGAGAAAAAAAAAGACCTTGGCCTTCATCCCAGCAGGCCTACTGGGCCACCGCCAGCCTTCCTCTCCTTTCAATGTTTCAGCTTTCACTTTATGTTCATGTTATTAATTTAAATGCAGTGTGGAATATATTTCCTGTAGTGGCTGTGTATCCAGTCCAATGTAATCAATGTTCAAGCCGGCTCTCGGAAAAGGCACATGACTGTTTTTAGTCCCCTCTGGATTGAAGTAATCAGTTTGATATATGAATGGCCTTTGTTATTGAACAGTAATGGGTTACGTTGAAAATGTAGTCCATTTTTATTTCTGGTGTAATGTTTCCCCCCTGCCAGTTTCATGCTTTGAGCGTTTCTGACAGGGCGAGCATGATCTTAGGCATCACTGCTAATGATTTAAGGAAACTTGGACCTTTCACCAATTTGCCTGTTTAGAAAACAGCCCTTTCTAGAAAGGATCTTATGGCACTGGTTGAGTGTTTTGATCCAGATGGGAATAACAATGCCAAATTTCCTCATCATTTTGCAGGTTTACACAAGGCAAACAAGCAGCCACCTCCTTACTTGGTACACGGTGCCAAAATTGTCAATGGAGCATTCAGATCATGGACTAAAAAACAGGTACACCGTACTCACATTAACAAATTGATGCCTGATGTAACTTGCCTGTAACTTGCCTTCATGTCTTTTTCCAAAGGCTCTTTTAGAACATGAGGACGAGCTTCCAGAAAACATGAAGCCAGCACAGCTCATTAAAGACCTTGCCAAAGAGATTCGGATTTCAGAGGTGAAACAAGTTGTCAGTGACTTTCAAGTATTACAATCTGATCTTGAGTTTTGTAGCATCAGAAACACTAATGAGCAATTCCAAGCAAATGTCAACCTTGCATAGTTTCCAGCAAAATAGCAAAACCCATTCTAAGTTTTTTGTGTAGGCTTTTATTTTACAGTACTGAAAAATCGTCAAAAATGTCTCTGTCAATGTTTTCAAACAACTTTATTTAATTGACCAAGGTCACACAGTTAACAATTTTAATATCTGTCACATCCATATCGAAGCTTTTCCCTCATAAATGCAAAAAAAGTTGTGCAGTTTAATTTACAGAATTTCTACAAAGTATATTGTAAATATACTTTAGTCACATTCATAATGCATGTTTATTTTCCTCATATAAAATATAAAAAATGTTTACAGATTAGGGATGCAAAGATTAATCGGTTTTAACTGCGCTTTAATTCGTCACGATTAATTAATCGTAAAGGCTTCTCAACACCACTTTTCTGCATGGAACAAAACTGCTACAACTAAACAAAGTAATGCCAACTGTGCTCTAGGTTAAAGTTTTGAGCTTGTACACCGAGACTAATAACCATGCACACTGGATACCTATGATTAACTATGAACTATGAATAATTGAGGCTATTATTACACTTATGTTCAAGCACAAGGAGAGAAATGGACTATTGTTTGTTTTTAATATTATTATGTGCTGTATTAATTAGTTACTGGGCAGCAATAAATAACACTGTAAAACAGGGGTCTCAAACTCCCAAGCCACTGGCCATTTACCCCTCCTTCCTCCAGCCCGCAACTGATGTCAAATATATAATGAGATTCGGCCCCCCCCCAAAAATGTTTTTGAATCACTTTCATTGTTGTGCATATATCCACTTGTGGTTTTCAATTTAATGTTAACATATACTGTACTTTCTATGTGAATTATGATTTTACTGCATATCACATCCATAACGCTGGAATTGCTGTAATGGCTGAAATTTTCTGCATTGTGTTTTAAATTCAGAATGCGACAAAAGCCATAAAAAGTGAACCCAGCAACTTAAAGCCCCCGGCAGAGGAACCTCCGTCTGCTCCGTCAGAACCAGAAGAGCCCATGTCCCCTGCCCACGTCTCCAGCCCTTCAGGAGATAAGCCAGCCAGGAAGAAAGTCCCAAAGCCACCCAAAATGCCCAAGGCTCCAAAACCACCGAAGGAACCCAAAATAAAAGAGGGAGGCAAAAAGAAAGCCAAGAAAGTCAAAGAAGGTGCTATACCTGAGAAAAAGCCCTCGAGTCTGGCAGCTCTTGAATCCCATGCAAAGGACATCCTGAACAAGATGGACCAGCCCAAAAAAGTAAAGCTTTTTCAGTCTTCTGATATTTATTTATGTTTGAGGATCTGAAACGACTTGAAACAAAAATAACAATTCACAGCAAAAGATATAGGCTATTATTTATTTTTTTGTTTAGTAAAGGATTAAATTAGGAATTATAATTTTAATTATACAGGCATCCAAATTTTTCTTGCAAAAAGCAGAATTTTAAGTAAAAAAAAAGTCAAAAACCTTAATAAATGTGTTTAAAAAAAGTGTTATAAACCGTATGCAGTGTTCCCTCGCCATAATGCGGTTCACCTTTTGCAGTCTCGCAGTTTCACAGATTTTTGTCGTGCAATTTGACATGCTTTTTTATTTTTTACAGGGCATTGTGTTGTGTGCCCTGATTAGCACTTTTTTGTGCTCTGCATCCTGATTGGCTGCAGACCATTACATACATTTGTATAGTACAAAATGCGATCAGCTTGCCAAATTGACATAAATCTTTGATCACTATGAAGTGCTGTATGTCGGCAAGTTTTCTCCCTACCCCAACAAACTCCACAATGTTGACGAAACATTCTACACCATCAAAGGCACCTGCGGTAGCACCCAAAAGGCAGAGAAAGCTGCTAACCATCGCGTGAGAAGTTACCCGAGTGTTTTAAGAGAGAAAAGTCAAAATGTTAATGTCTGTCTGAGAAAATAGTGTAGTGAGGCGTTTTACAGCCTTAAAACATCTACAATAACTGTAAGAAATAAAGCAGACTACTTTACAGATATTACCTATTGCGGGCTATTTTTAGAACGTAACTCCTGTGATTAACAAGGGATCAATCAAAAATATATATATTTTTTATTTTAATCTATTCTAAATTGAAACTTATTCTGGTGGTGGAAAAGCTGACATTCAGAATTTGTTGATTATTATCTCTGTTGAGAACAGTTCTGCTACATAATATTTTTAGGATTATTTGTTAACTTTGGTAGCATTACAAATGTCTTTGCCGTCACTTTACGAACCAATAGTTTGTATTTTCTAAGCGGTTTTTATAAATGGGATATTTTTGATAGTCAGTGCATTAAAATGATTCCACACCCGCTAAATCACTTTGAATATTTTGTACATTGTCCAGTCTCTGCTGTCATTCATGTATTAAAATAAATGCTTTTGTCTCTCACCATGTGAAGCTGTTAAAAACCGGGATGAGTATAATGGAGAAAGAGACGAATAAACCGAATGACGTCAAGAAGTTCGAAATGATCCGAGAGCACAATAAGAACAAGACGGAGTCCAAATGGAAATATAAGGTATGTGTGCTAAACCAGCCCTTGACTCCCAAAATAACAATGCCAGTGACTCATGACCCCCTCATTCATCGGAGGTGGTTATAAATATACAAATGTTGCACATACATAACAATAGCCCTATATAAACATGTGCATATTGACAACACAAAAAAGTGCAACAGTCTAAAAACCATCTAATTTTTATAGTCATTTATTCATTTGTTTAATTTAATATTTACCTCACCTGAAGAGACTTGTGGGCACAACGTTTTCAGCACAAGTCTGTTCTTTGTAGACCGCCAGTCACAGATCATCCTCAATGTTCAGTTGTAGCTTATTTAATTTTAATGTATTTGATTGCTATAAAGATTTCAGAAATTTTTAACCTGGTGCTATAAAATCAATCTACTGCAGCTGATTTGATTTTTGTATTTTCGAACAGAAATTTTATACATAAAAAATACATTTCAGCATGGTCAAAAATGGAGCAGGATATTATTTTTCCACCACATTACACATTTCCACACACAAGTCGTCTATTACTTAAACTTATTTCTTCTTTTACTTGTCTCTTCTTTTTACATGAGACGTATGAGCTTTGCATGAGACATATTTTATCCTTTTGGCATCTTTCACATATTGTATGTTTGATTCCATTTACACATTTACATTTTATAACACAGACCCCCCAAAAAATACATAGTACTGCAAACAGCCATTAATTGAAATTTCATCATACCTTTCTCTTTTTATTCTTTTTCAATCACCTCTATTCATCATTATACTCTTTTAATAATATATATTTATACAACTTTTTAAATTGATTAATATCCTGACATTGTTTGAGAATCTGTTCTAGACTGTTCCCTAATTTCACACCACATACAGACATACACAAACTTTTTAAAGTTGCCCTTGTTTTTCAACCTCCTAAAATTTTTTTCTTCTCTCAGATTATATCCCCCTTGTTTTTTTTCAAAAACTTTTTGTTTGCATTTCGGTAGAAATTCCTAGCTTTACACATAAACTGTGCTGTTTTAAATTTAACCAAATCACTGAACTTCAGCATCTTCAATTAAACAAATAAAGGCTTTGTATGCTTCAAATACCTCACGTTTTCTATCAGTCTAATTACTTTTTTTCTGCATTGTACATAAGGATTGTAAATTAGATTTATATGTATTTCCCCAAATTTTAACACAATAACTCATATGGCAACAAAAGTGTGTTATATAATACATACATTGATTTATTGTCCAGGATAAATCTTGCTTTATACACTATTGTTACAGTTTTTACTAATTTTGATATCACAATATTTATTTGCAGTTTCCGACTAATTTTATAATCCAATACAACACAAGGAAACTTAATTGCATATACCCTTTCTATAACTTCATTAGCAATTTTTAAATCTATATTATGAATACTTTTTAATTTCCCAAATAACATAACTATTGCTATTGCTGTGTTGTTAATCTAACGTAAACACACCATATATATAAAAAATTATTGAAAGGGTGATGGATTTTCCTTTGCATGTTTTTTTTATTGTAACTATTAACTACTATTTTTTTTTTCTTCTGTGGGTTATGGATAAAATATGGTAATTCTGATAGTTTAATAAAGTTTAGTTGACTTTTAGAAATCACCAATCAACCCCCTGTCATTGTTCCGCGACCCTTCAGCGGGTCCCGACCCCCACTTTGGCAACCACTGTGCTAGACAATCATAATAAACATCAATCTCTGGCGCATCGCTTAATGATTTCCTCAAACACAGATCAGTTCATTGAAAATCCAGGCAAACGATATCAAACCCCGACAAGTTAAAATGTAGTGCAGAAGAGTTTCGGGATCGTCCAGAAGCGATTTACACATTTCAGATCAAAGCAATCAGCAGAAGGAACTCTGCGGTTCAGTCATGCTTTCTCTGTTCTGGGATCATCAAAGCAAGTTTACCTAATGCCATAATGCTATGTCACATCCACGACATGTCAGCTAAGTATTTACACATGCCTCCATTTCTGCTTGTTGTGTCATTATTTTTGGATAACATGGCTTTTGTAGGAAAAGCTTAATTCTGCTGAACGGAAGGCATTATGAGGCTTTCGTTCAAGAGGAAAAATTCAATGCCAGACAGGCCGGGAATGTTTGTAGTCGCTCCAAGTCTCCTAAACCGAGTGCTCCTTTGCCAAACATTTGCAGATGGAGAGGAATCTCTGCTAGATAGTCTTCAAGGTCTTTGACATCTGATCACTGCGGATTGATGATGACTGACAGTAAAGAGCCGCGAGACGGGGAGACTTTTAAAGCATTGACGGTTGTTTTGGTGTTTCTTTTCATCTTGCAGAACAGCAAACCCGATTCCTTATTGAAAATGGAAGAAGAGCACAAATTCGACAAAAGTCTACTCAGCCATAAAGACAACAAATTCGCATTTTCGTTATCGAATAAGAAGTTGCTGGGGTAAGTGGAGATTTAGCCAATGTTCACATGATAGATTTGCAAATTTAATTATAAATCTATACAAAACAATGAAGTGATTTAAAAAATATATAAATATGTAATATTATAGTCATAATTCAGGGTTTCCGCGGGGTCTTAAAAAGTAAAAAATTTAAAAATCGAAATTTAAGGCCTTAAAAAGTCTTAAATTAGCTGTTCTAGGTCTTAAATATTTTTGCACAGGTCTTAATTTTCTGATGTCCGTGTAACGCTACGTCTAATGCTCATTTAAATAATTTTTCGTTACTGTTGCTTGGTTTTCTAGGTGTTGTAGTTCTTTATTTAACTAGTCCAATTGTAATTTGCGGTATTACAACTACAAATGAGACCAACATGCAGTGCGCGCGGCGAATGTGACGTCATTGCTGTGTTTGCGCGACATGATTTTGGCTGGCGGGGCTCACGTAATGTTTTGAGACTCGAGTGAACACTGAACAGTTCGCGTGACGCCACATTGGATTTGAGTTGAATATGAAACACTTTAAAGAGATTTTATATGAAACAGGTATGACTACACGCATCTTCTTTATGATCCGTCCATGCATGATCATAGAGATAACCAGATGACCAATAATTCTTGGCTAGAAATTGCAACAGCAGTGGGAAAGGAGGAAAGTTTTTGTAAAAGTTTGGAAAAACCTTATTAGCCCCCTTAAGCTATATATAGTTTTTCGATAGTTTACAGAACAAACCATCATTATAAAATAACTTGCCTAATTACCCTAACCTGCCTAGTTTACCTAATTAACCAAGTTAAGCCTTTAAATGTCACTTTAAGCTGTATAGAATCTAGCTGTATCTAGTCAAATATTATTTACTGTCATCATGGCAAAGATAAAATAAATCAGTTATTAGAAATGAGTTATTAAAACTATTATGTTTAGAAATATGTTTAAAAAATATCTGTTAAACAGAAATTGGGGAAAAGGGGGGCTAATAAATCTGACTGTAACTAAAAAGGAATATATAAACCTATCAGTTTACAATATATTGATCCCCAATTTCTAGGCTTTATTGGTGAAAATGGTCACGAATGTTGGAGCAAGCCAAGTTCTGTTGCCATTAATATTTAACTTTAATAGGTAGAACTGTCCGAGATATGAACAAAAGCAAGTGATGCATTATTTAGATTTGAAAAATGTTATATTTAAAAAATCTTGAATGGTTATAAAAATCTTTATAATAAATTACAAAAATAATAAAAAACAATTATCTTGAATATTATTGATATGACCTAGTTCCGGAAACTTTCTACTTCTGTTTTCTTTGACCGGCCCCTGTTATTTAAAGAATATCTCAATGACGAACGCATTAAGTGTAAAAGCCTCGTCCGTTTCGTGAGGTGCACGATGTGGCACCAGGCGAAAGTATAAATAAGACTTAAGATGTTTGTTTGTTTTTTCTGTAGTTCAGATGTGCATTTAACGTCTTTAGTACTGTTCAGTTTGAATACATTTATTTTACCACTAATTTTGTGATTTTGCATTCTCTTTGTGTATGCGTGTTTTTGATATTGTGATATTGGTCTTAAATTTAATACTTAATGGTCTTAAAAAGGTCTTAAAAAGTCTTAAATTTGACATTATGATATCTGCAGAAACCCTGTAATTAATATGGTTTGTTATTAGTAGTTTGTTATTTATGTAAGGCAAAAGCATCTTATTTTGGTGTCCACATCAAATAGAATTTACAAAAGTAAAAAGAAAGCAGTTATTCAAATAAAGTATTAAAGTGTGTGAAATAATATTCCATTGTCATTTAGAACAATAGATATACTGTATGCATCTAAGGCCCCGTTTACACTAATACGTTTTCGTTTTAAAATGGCATTTTAGAATAAAAACGATCCATGTCCACACTGAGGTTTCACCTAGCGTTTCTGAAAAGCTGTTCGTCCACACTACACCACTGAAAATGCACATCACGTGACCATACACGCACTCTGACATGCACTGAAAGCTGCTTAAGCGTATTCTCATGTCTAAGCTCCAGGCAGTCAGCGGGAGCTCTGTGCACACCTGCCGGGCTGAAAGCAGTCGAACGTAGGCATGGGACGATGGTCCCAATGGTTTGGAAAAGTCAAGGTTTTACAACCGCCAAAGTATTTTGTTATACCGTTTCTAAGGCACATGAAAGGTTTTGTTTGTTTGTTTTTTATATGTTTTTCACAATTCTTTTGTTTAGTTTTTTAGGGCAGCAGCGTCTTCAGCAGAAAAAAAAACTTGTACATCAAAAGCTACTGGTCCAAAATATTTAAAATGTTTCATAAAATAAAATATATTGTGTTCGATTTTTATCAGAGGTTATCATATCATCAGAATCTTATACCAGCCAATGTCTAGTCAAACTTCGGCCAGTCCATTCTGAATCAGCCGCTGGATCTCATCTCTCTGTTTATCGCAATCTATCATTCATCTTGTGTAGACCTATATCTAACATGTAGGCTTTTGTATCTACTAGATATTTTAAGACACTTCTATACAGCTTAAAGTGACATTTAAAGGCTTAATTAGGTTAACTAGGCAGGTTAGGGTAATTAGCCAAGTTATTGTATGACATGGTTTGTTCTGTAGACTATAGAAAAAATATATAGCTTAAAGGGGCTAATAATTTTGACCTTAAAATGGTTTTTAAAAAATAAAAGTTGCTTTTATTCTTGCTGAAATAAAACAAATAAACTTTCTCCAGAAGAAAAAAAATTATCAGACATTCCTTGCACTTTTAAACAACATTTGAGAAATATTTTAAAAAGAAAAAAAATTAAAAGGGGTTTTAATAATTCTAATTTCAACTGTATTAATTCATGTAACCATGTACACTGATTCAGCACATTTGACTGATTGCTTGCCATTATTTCCTGTATTGTATAAAATTAATGTACTTTATTAATTATTTCTAATTATTAAAATGATAGCTTACTGATTATTATATTTAGCAAAAGAGAGGACTATTTTGAATTTTATGATGCATTCCTCTGATAATTTTTATTGTGTGCATATAGCCTGACATGAAGCACATATTGCCAAAACCACACAGTGAGCCTAACGTTTACTTTTTTTATTAATAAAAATGATAGGAGGCAGTTCTTAGGCTCATTTTTGTTATAAATATGCATACAGTGAAGATGACTTCAATCATGCCTTATTATTCAATATGCCTTAACATTTTTATGTCATTTATGCTTAAGTTGTTAATATAAAAATGAAAAGAGACTTCATGTCATGTTTTCATTTTATTGTTAAGAAAGTGAAATGTAGCCAGTGTAAATGACGTTATTAAAGTACACTGTCGTTACATTTGAAGATTTGCTCGACGTGTCCTCGGAAGTTTATGAACTTGCCAAGTCTGAAGTTACATGAAAAGGATACAAAGAAAAAGCCTCAATCACGTAGCGCGAATGTCGGCAGCCATGCCTCCGTTTTCAGATGTCTCTGTTTTTCCCCATCCACACTGACACACATGCAACAGGAGTTTTAAAAATGAAAACAGCCTCGTCAGCGTTTCCAAAACGCTCCGTTTTCGGGGCTCGAAAACTCTAGGGTAGTGTGGATGGAAGGCGTAACCGTGCATTTTAAAACTCAAACGTATAAGTGCAAATGGGGCCTAACAATGAAACGCCATCATATGATTCTTGTTCTAAAGATGACAATTTGTTTTGTTATATAAAGTATTGTAAATCATAGGAGAAATAATTAAATAAGACACTTTCTAATGCACAAAAACTACATTTAAATTTGTTCAACATTTTTATCATTTTGATGTTTGAAAATAATAAAATGCCATGTAATGTAAGTGCTGTTAAATTTGATAAACTGTCCTAATTTTGAGTAGTACTTTCTTCATGCACCAGTTTGTTTCAGAAATCTAATATTCTGTTCTCTCATTTCTTTCTTTAGCTCAAAGATGCTGAAGACCCAGACCAATTCCAGTGTTTTTGGCTCGATACAGAACATTAAAGAAGAAAAGCCCAAGCCTGTGAGAGACGAGTACGAGTACGTCTCTGATGAAGGAGAGCTTAAGATTGAGGAATTCCCAATCAGGAGGAAAAAGAATGCAGTCAAGAGAGAGTTTTCCTGTAAGCTTTCATGATATGTGATCTGGGACGGGTGCATTTCTGATTAAATAAAACATCATTTAAGAGCAAAAAATGATTATAGACTTTATGATCAGGACCAGATGGAATCTGCAGACTTCTGATGCATTTTACACTGATTTTAAGCCTACATAAGTAAAATGTCTTGAATTATTATTGATTTGAAATTTTAGCAACATGCTGTAAACAACCACACAAACCAGGGTGGGCAAAGGGTCCAGAAATTATCATCTGCAATATCTGCCAGTGAGGTTTAAATAGAATGAAGCCAAATCTTTCAAGTCATAGAATAAATTAATAAATGAACTCGAAATAAATAAATAAATAAATGAACTCGAACTTAATAACAGTAAGATTATCGAACTTGTTTATTTATGTATTATTTTTGCATTTGTAGCAGATCAAGCCATTTTGTTTGCCAGAAATATTTTACAAATGCAGTTGATAAAGTTAAAAAAACAATTCTCCATATACCTCTGATGGTACATTTTCAGAGAGAAGTTGGATTCTTGCATTTCCAGCCACTGTACATTTAATTTATTGACTTATTTTACATTTCAATAGGCACATTAATTTTGGTCCCTGGGTGGCACATGAAGCTATAAAAAAAAAGATTAAATATCCGAATTTACTGGATTACTTTGATATGGGTTTAAGTAAAATATCAGATGAAAAGGTCCAATAACATAGCTTCCAAATTTAAAAGAATAAAACAAATTTTCCTGCACTGAAACTAACAATGTGTCAAAATAACAAATGTGCTTGAAAATCAAGGTTATTGCACCAATAATGATTTCCTAATTCCTCTTAAGTTAAAAATACTGATATTGTGTTGCCTGAAAATGAAAATAAATGTCTAAAAACATATTTGTTTTGTTATTTTATGCAGCAAAAAATCTCTAATTGACTTTATTTTAAAATAAGGAAGAAATGTTAGCAGTAGTTTATGGATTTAAACCAAAATGACCTTTTACTCAAACACTTACATCCAGAGAAACTGAACATTTTCAAGTGGTGTCTTAATGTTTTTCATTGCTGATCATAAAATAAGTGACAGAACATTTTAAGCAGCAGCTAACTGATTCCATGTCGGCTTATAAGAAATGCACTTGTCTTGTAACTGATTAATATTAAATCTTTCATTCCATATTATGTGAAAATAATGCTCAACATCTGCTGTTATTTACAGTTTTATCAAACATCAAAGAGCCCATTCAGCCATCGAAAAAGCCAAAGCTACCGCCGTCAGACATGAAGGTGAGCATCAACTTCACTTACAGATCCAGTCCAGTTTTGTTTAACAGAACATCCATAATATTTCTCTTTAATCAGACAGCAGTGATAGCTGTTAAAAGCTGATTGACAGTAAACAGGAAGAAATTAGGACCCAATCTAAATCTGGGATCTTTATTTCATGAAGTAGCTGATTAATTCCTTCTGGATGCTGTTAAAACATGGCATCGCTGAGGTTTTCTGCAAACACAATTCACCCATAATGTTCAGACTTAAACCAATATACGACTCAAATCAAAGAGAACAAGCTGCAGGACGGAGCCAAGTATCACCTCAAAACTGATGAAGGAAATAGCTGTGGACTGAATCAAATGAGAGTGAGAAAGTTAATCACGACAGAGGCCCACGGGCAAATTACGTGAAGGGTTACAGAAGGCTATAGGATAGACTGATAACCCTACCCCCACGCACACACAAGAGAAATCTGACATGGATTTAAAATGAAGAAGAAATGAAGGGTAATTGCAACTAGGGCTGGGCGATTATTTGAAAAGTAATCGAAATCGACATTCAGAACCTATAATCCATCTAATTTTTCCAGGTCAATTTTTCCAAGGTGCAGCCTTCATTAAAATGTCAGTGATGCCTTGAGATGGCATATTTTTTATTACAATAAAATTTAATATTTACATTAGAATATTTGTTTACAGAAGATGCAAGAAATGCACTGTTTAAAATATTATTTACAGGATATGCAAGAGTTGTTTCATTTAGAAGAGATACTGCTCAGTTTCTACTTTTAATATGAAAAATATGGAGAATTATTTATTTATTTTCCAAAAGTGCGAGTTATTTATTTTTACTTTTTTATAAGAAAAACGTGACTGCTGGTTTTAGGCAATGTGTGTTTTAATTTCAGTTGTTCAACGTTGATGTTCAATAAATAATCATAAATAGTAGATAGTGTGCAGTGTTTCCCCTACCGTTAAATAAGGGGGCGCTCCGCCCTCCCAACGGCTGTACCTGCCCCCCTTGAAGTCATGTTAATTGTATTATCTATATAGCACCAGATCACAACTTTTTTTTAATAAACAAGCTAAATAGCGTATGTAATATTTTATTAACACAACAGCATGTCATTTCTGTTCTGCGCTCGCGTCACTGCAGCTAAAATATATACAGATGCAGACATCCCAAGTCTCCTGTGTCTCCCACAAAAGACTGCCGCATGCCCGCAAATGAATGATAATCTCCCGGAAATCGTGCATCTCTCGCCCGGTCCTCAAATACGTCCCGCATCCCTCCCAGCTCTTCAGGTGCGTCGCGCACATCCCATGCTGTGATCTTTGATGCAAGCGGAGCTCTCTCCTCTATCTAGTGTCTAGTTATGACCGCTCCTGGAGGCTCTGCGTGTCTTCCGCAAACTCATACCATCTCCGTGATAGAATTAAAATGAAGTAAAATACCCGTAAATCATGGCGACGAGAGTGAATGAGCAAGTGAACAGATCGCAAGAGCCACAGTAATGGTCTAAACATTACATTTGACAGGTTAAATGAATAGAGCAATATTGAAATGGTCCTGCATGTATTTAGGTCTTTTTTTTACATATAACATCTGAAAGTTCTGTTTTTGACAATATTACAAGTTCACTAAAAGCTGGCTGGAATTATTAGATAAAACCTTTTTTTTAACATGAATATTTAATAATATAACTTCTTGTAACACACTCATTGCTATAAGAAGTAGTTTATGGGCCTATTTCCTTTTAGTAAACAAGTATTAGATTTATAGATGTGCATTTTAACTCATTTTTATCTTTCCTCATTTGCAATGTTTTTAAATTGCAGTGTTTGTAATTTTTCTGTGGCGGTTCAATCCACTGTGGTGACCCCTGATAAATAAGGCACTAAGCTGAAGTAAAATTAATGGATGAATTATTTTCTGTAAAGCTGCTTCTGGCCATGACATGTTCACATCTAAATTTTGTTTAATAAATGTCTCAATACATGGGCAAGACATTTCTGACTTTCCATACCAAGAGGCTCAGGAAATGTTTTTCCAGAAGCCCATAAAGATTGCAGAGAAATAAAAAATATATAAAATAAATGTTAATTTATAATTTACAAACGGTTGTACAGTTTAATATATTATTTTGATCAAATCCCAATCCCCCCCCCCCCCTCCAAAACTGTAAACCTAGGGGAAACACTGGTGTGTTTCCTTCAATTATTTTAAAATCAAGTAATGCACCCTTCATTCAGAAATATCTGACTTGTAATATGTGAGCCTGTTTACTTTACAAAACCTGTCCGTGAACTATGAGGACAAAAAATGTAATAAATAAATAAAATAATTGTTTATTAATTATAATCCAGTTAAAATGTTCAATTAATCGAGATTTTGATTTTAGGCCAAATCGCCCAGCCCTAATTGCAACTCAAAATTGCACAACATTTTCCAAGAAGCATGAGGTGTTTATAAGAAGGTGTCTGGTGTATATAGAGAGGAAAAGAATGGGTCTTCTACTATTATAAACTTTTTTTGGTTTAACACACTATAAAAATGCTTTTCTTAGCTAGATTTTTTTTGTCTTGTTTCTAGTCCAAATATCTAAAATTTCTTATATCAAGAAACATTTTCTTGGCAAGCAAAACATATATTGTCTTGTTTTTAGAAATAGTATGCCAATATTAAGTCAGTTTTTCCTTAAAACAAGCAAAATAATCTGCCAATGGGGTAAGCAAAATAATCTCGTATAAAATATTTGATATAAAATATTTGATATAAGAAAAAACTGACTTAAAAAACTGACTTAAATTTGGCAAATTATTTCTGAAAACAAGACATTATGTTTTGCTTGTCTAGAAAATTCTTGATTTAAGAATTTTTAGATATTTGGACTAGAAATAAGACAAAAAATCTAAGTAAGAAAAGCATTTTTTGCAGAGCAATACGACAAGTTTATGAGCACAATTTAGGAAGTATGAGTTTGTAAAACTTAGAGATTACATTGTGAGGAGCAAAAGGTAGAATTCTAACAAAAAAAGCAACAGACTTTTTTTTTCTTTTTTTTGTATAACTAAGAATATTAAAATCGATCCTCATTCACATGTACCTACAAAAATGACTACAAGCACTGCATTACACACACGCAAAAATATGTTTGTTTTTTGTTTAAATTACTTAATGAGCTGAAACAACGCAATTACTGAGTTTTATTTTGGCATAACTTCATTGTTTTATGTTCATGCATAAATTTTTTTTCAGCTTAGTCCATTTATTAATCTGGGATCGCCACAGCGGAATGAACCGCTAACTTATCCAACATATGTTTTACACAGCGGATGCCCTTCCAGCTGCAACCCATTGCTGGGAAACACCTATACACTCTTATTCATACACATACACTACGGACAATTTAGCTTACACAATTCACCTATAACGCATGTCTTTGGACTGTGGGGGAAATCGGAGCACTCTGAGAAAAAACCCATGCAAACAAAGGGAGAACATGCAAACTCCACAAAGAAATGGAAACTGACCCAGCCGAGGCTCAAACCAGCGGCTCTTGCTGTGAAGCGACAGCGCTATGCACTGTGCCACTGCGCCACTCCTGTTTTATGTTCGATCCACTTAAGTTTGTAAAAACTAATAAGTTAACTTAATTACGTTTTCCAAATGCCATTGTGTGGAACACAGATTTTTTTTACATTGTACACTTCATTAAACATGATTCTTGCTGCTTGTTCTAACTATGGTCAGGATGGTGGCTCAGTGGTTAGCGATGTCGCCTCACAGCATGGTCAATGGTTCGAGTCCCACCTGGGCCAGTTGCAATTTTTGTGTGGAGTTTGCATGTTCTCCCCGTGTTTGTGTGCGTTTCATCCAGGTGCTCCAGTTTCCCCCTCAGTCCAAAGACATGCGCTATAGGTGAATTGAATAAGCTAAATTAGCCGTAGTGCATGAGTGTGTGTGAATGTGAGAGTTTCCCAGTACTGGGTTGCATATGCTGGAATAGTTGGAGGACGACCTCTGAAATAGAGACTAAGCCGAAGGAAAATTAATCAATAAATGAATGTTCAAACTACTTATTTAATATGAGTTGAATCTACTCAATTGCTTGTTTTTCTTTTTTTTGGGACAGCTTAATTGTTTTATGTTTAATGAACTTAAATTTGTAAAAACAATTAAGTTAACTTAAACAGTTTGTGTTGGGACAACATGAAGGATTTGTTTGGAACCCAGGATTTTTTTTTACAGTGCATGATGGGTTAGTAGATGGTGTCACATTGTAAAGAAACACTGCGTCTGTACATGTACGGCCATTTTTTTTTACTCAGAATTTAAAAAGTAAAATTTTTGTTTATTTTTTTACCTCATGGCATAAACAGACACATAAGGCTATATCATTATAGAGACTCGCTTATGCAAAACATTTTCTAGTTTCTTGTATGTCTTTTGAAACTTCATATCATGTGCATCCAGTGAATAGCGTGTTTTTCCTTATATTATTTTAGAGTCCAGATACATCGGATGAGGAATCGCTCCACATAGACACCGAGGCCAAGACAGACGTCAAAGGGCGCAACTCAAAGGTCTCGAAAAAGAAAGGTGGCAGTTCAGCTGGGATTCTGGATCTCCTGCAGGCCAGCAAACAAGTGGGCGGCATTGACTACAGCAACAACAGGTACACACATGATTCCTCTCCATTTTTCGGTGGATGAAACACGAGGCTTAGCCTAGCTGATGAATACTAAGTTATATAATTATTTATATTTTTGTTTAGTTTTTCGCTTTTAGTTTTTTAGTGGCGCTTTTTCAAATGGGAACAATTTAGAGAAGCATCTCCTCTGAGAGAATTTTTGTTGGGATGCATGGATATGGAAATCTTGACCGCAATCCAATAACCGATATATATTCATCCTTATTAGGGCTGCACAATATATCGCTTGAGCATTGATAACACAATGTGTGCGTCAGCAATGGTCACATCGCAAGACATGCAATGTTGAGTTAGGATTATACATGACCAGAAAGCACAGGTCAAAACACATGGGATTTGTGGAGACACTGCAGAATTGAGTCAAATTTATCACCTGCATGTGTTTTTAAGGCCGGCGACTATGTGAGCATTTTTAAGAGAGTTTACTAAACAAAGTTTAATAAAGATAATTTTTATTGAATTATTTGTTTAATGAAGGCTATGCAGTGTTATTTTGCATTTGATTATTCAATATCTGTACCTGAATACTGCTAGACTCTCTTCAGAAAACCATAAAGCATGGTTTATTTCACTTTAACATTTGCTCCATTGTGTTTATTTATGACTGTAGTTTGTTTTTTGTAAGTATATAATAAATTACATAAAGATATTCATTATTCACCCCCTACAAAATCATCTCAATCAATCCAAAGTGATGACTTTGCAAATAAAGCTATTAAGGTCATCTGATGAAATTGTATTTGTATTGCAATACTGTATACATCTCAGAGAAAAAAATGTAAAAAATTTTTCAATATCGTGCAGCCCTAATCTATGTGATGCAGATAACTGATATATAGGCCACTTAAAACAAATATTAATAAACATTTTTCAAAAACAGTCATTTTTGTTCCTGTCATTCAATAGTAAATCCTTCAAATTAAACATTTTTCTGAAGAGAAAGGGGAATGAAAATATAAAATAACAAAAATTGTAACGCCTTTCACTATAAATGGCATTGATCAATGTCAAGCCTAAACAAATGCACTTACAGTGAAACTGAAATTAGTAGCATGTGTAAAGTGTTCTATGTAAATACTCATATTAATTGTTAATTGCATAGAAGTCGCAGCACATTTCAGGTTATTCGACATTCCTGCAAGTATGGTAAATGTATAGCCAATAAATGTACTGATTAAAGAGCATTGCTACATTCAGTCTGCATTTTAAAATGTTCTGAGTGTAGCATGAACGATCAGGCCACTGTTCTGCATCTCTGTGATTAAATAGTTTTAAAATACACAAATCAAGACCTTACATTCTTTTACACTATTATTACTCTCTATCAGTCTGCTCCTGAGCACAAGAATGTGTTTGAAGTGAAGAATCATGACTAGTATCTGGTGCACATGACTCTAAACTAGTGTAATTACACAAGCCTGTCTTAAGCGACAAGTTGTTTAGACAATCCATTGACTGGTCAGTTTTGCACATCTCTAATTCATACATTTTCATAACTCATGTGATATGCTTTATACATCGCAGATTATAGATATGTTTTGTCCTTGGCGGAGGGCCAAAGAGAACATACAATTTGCGTGATGAAGCGTGTTCCTCATCCTTAAAGAACTAAAACATGTCATATTTCTAGCCTAAGTGTTAGTTCAAAAAGCTCACTCTGTAAACACAGCAGATGTTTCGAGTGTATGTCGAACAATGGCCAAAGTAATAGTTTGCACGGCTCTTTCTAAGCGGTTTACATGTGCTGGCATTATTTGTTTAATCCCTCAGCACTATTAATTTGTCAAACGCTGCAAAAGCTTTAGGCTATTCCTCTTCATTTTTACTGTTTGCTGTTTTGGGCACATTTTTGATGGTCTATTTCCACTGCGCTGAAAGCTTCAAATCAGCTCAAACGCAAAATGAGAGCGAAAACATGGCTGAAATATGTTAATTTCTCAAATTATATATTTTTTCAGTGCTTTTAAAGCTGACATACGACTGCAGGATCGCGGGGAGGAAATGCCCTCAGTTGGTTGCAACCACATTAAACGAGCTCTTGACTCATTGTTCCACCTCACTGGTTAATCACTTAATAGGTGGTAATCTGCACAGGCTAAATCTGTAGTTTTCTGCTGGCTACCTCAAGTTTGAAAGCAGATGTGGACACAATAGTCAGATTAGTTTGCATGATAGAATCATCTTTTTGATGTGCAGATTTGTGATTTCTTCTATGAAGAGGGAATTAACATGGATGTTTAGTGAGAGAGAGAAGTTAGAAAAGGCTTAATGCATGAGCAGATGTGATTATAGGAGAGAACAGGTAAGTTCTGCATTAAGCTCTTAGCTTTGCTTGAATGAACGTTCAGTGTTAATGGAAGTATGTTGTAGTTTATGGAGGTAGCTTTGGGTTTGCTTCTTAAAAACACCTTGCATTGCTTTAAATCTTAATTATTAGGATTTTGCGTTCCTTTGCCCGGGCCACCCATGTTCAGTTGATTATAGATAATTACAAACGTTGTCTTCGATTTTAAATGAGTGCAGATAATCATGTCGTAAATCAGCTGCAGTGGGAAAGTCCTTTTGCCATGATTGATCAACCATGCTTATGGCTTAAAGGTGATGTGTGTAATGATTTCAGTATTAAAATAATATACTACACCACATACTACCATATTCTATCTATCTATCTATCTATCTATCTATCTATCTATCTATCTATCTATCTATCTATCTATCTAT
>CAIGQZ010032461.1:10533306-10549937 GCA_903798205.1 Danio tinwini | reverse complement strand
CACACACACACACACACACACACACACACACACACACACACACACACTATATCTTCATTTGATATAAAGTTTGACATTAAAATACTATTTTTAATATTATTTAAAATATAAAGGATCATAATTTTGTGTGATGTCTTACTCTTCAATATGTTTTAATGAGTAAGGATTGTTTCATTCTTACATAATTACGCATTTGTTTACATAAAAATATCTATTTGATAATTCGCTATGGACATCTTTGACACCTGTTTTGCAAGCATATAAAAAAAGGAAGACAAGACAGGAACTACAATAGAACTACAATAGGAATGTATTTACTTTTTGCATCAAAACTGATCTCACTAAAGTCACGTGACAATAATTTGGCCTGAAGTATTGCTTCATTAGCAAGGTTTTCACAATATTAATCTTTATAGTAAAAATAAAATATGGATCTGGGATGCAAACACATCCATTTACCTGTCACACCAGGACTGCAAAAATGACACACATCACCTTTAAGTATCCATCTCTATCCTCGTAGCTTCCCATCATCCGACTCACTTCCTAAAACTCGAATCACTTCTCATTCCCACTGACACTTGGAGTAATGTACGTGTGTGTTGTGTATTTCTTATTGATGGACTTACAGTCAGCCACCTGCATCCCCCAGCACACAGGAGGCCATCCAGGGCATGTTGTCCATGGCTAACCTGCAGTCATCAGACTCTTGCCTGCAACCTTTCTGGAGCAATAGCCAAGCTAAGAACAACTCGCACAGCAGTGCAGCCAGCAAGAAGCCGAGCGGTGCGGCCGGAGCAGGAGGAAACAGCAAACGACCTGCTAAACGCCTGCCCAAAAAGACCCAAAAGAGCAGCAGCGTGGACAGTTCGGACATGTTCGATGATGACCAGGACCATCTAGAAGCTTGCTTTAAGGACTCCGATTATGGTAAGTCATGGTTCACCCACAACTTTTTAGCTGTCTTCTGAGGAACATGTTCTGAAAAATCTCATTGTTATTGTTTATGCAATGAAAATTAGGGGTGATGTTGTAGAGCTCGCAAGAGTAATTGTTCAAAGATTGCGATCTTGATTTAGACTTTTTCTGCTTTTGATCAGTATGATTTAAGTCTGTGTTTGTGTTGCAACTGAAATGGAGAATGCAGTTCATCTTCAATATTCACAGTATCATTATTTCCATTTTTCAAGTCATATGATCACAGATGTACTAGTACTAGATAAGATGTAAACACTTGTCTATGATTGAGGTAATTTTTTAAAATCACCTTTTCAAAATAATATCAAATAGAGATTTTATCAGTTATTTTATCAGTGGCAACAAGTGACTGTCCCTGAAAATGTATTTTTTCTTGAAAATTTTGTTTAGAGATTCATTCAAAAATGATGATTCATCCAGTAATAAAGCCAGTGCAGTCGTATAGCTCATTTACGTGTGCAGGGGTGCCCAAACTTTTTCTTATTAAAGGCTAAAAACGAAACTAGATTCAGCCCAGTGGGCCGAAGGTAAATATAGCTGGGTACTTCCTAATTTATTTAATAATATTTAAATGTAACTAGAAAACATTGCTTTGTATAAACTAAAGCAGTGTACATTTTTTTTTGTGTTTTATAATGAGCTTATTACAGAAATAACGTGATAACAATAGAGTAATATTTATAACAATGGAGTTACGCTAGTCAAACTGCACCTGATTTTGCCTTGATTTGCTCGCAGATGTCTTCTGCATTGTCCGCTATCTGTTGAGTGACTGTATTTACATTTTTATAAAGTATTCATTCACGTATTTACAATTAACATTTAAATGAAATATTAAACATTAGCTCAGCAAGAAACAAACAACCAAAAAAGATAATTTTAAACTAGAAATGACAATCTCTGTTAAAATTTTTCGTCCCAACCCTGGCCATCATTCGTACTCCTTTCTCAGATAGGGTGGTGGGCCAAATCAAAGGCTACAACGGGCCAACTTTGGCCCACATGCCCTAGTTTGGGCATCTCTGACATGGTGTGATGTGTTTCCATCAATTTAAATCACAAATGGTCATTAATTGTCGATTTTAGCAGGGTTTAAACATTTCAAGCTTTTCCACTTTCAGTCACTTCCAGGGGTAGTAAAAACACAAGCAATGATTTTGACTGCTTTCATAGTGTAAACATGCACATGGTCAAATCCGATTGAATGCAAACAGTCACAACAGATCACCTACTCTCCACTTACTGACCTAATGTGATCATTATGGGATGTGAAGAGTGAAGGCACCAAAACAAGGTATTCGCACTTCACTGTGTTGTAGCAAAACACGATGCCGATGTAAAGCGTGATGAAAATGAGGATGAAATCCAATCACATGTTGTCACACAAGAGTAATTATTAGATTGCAGGAATTAAAATAGTTTCTTGTGAATTACATTTTTTGTTGTCTTTGTTACAGTGCAACTATTCAATTCATGTTTATTTCTATAGCGCTTTTACAATGTAGATTGTGTCAAAGCAGCTTAACGAAGTTCTAGTAAAGTCCAGATTTCCGAGTTGAAGTTCAGTTCAGGGGTGCATTTCCCAAAACCATCGTTAGCCAACTAAGGTTCAAGTTCGCAAGTTCCATCATTACAAAGATAATTTGTTGATTTGCCCTTTCACAAATCCATCACTCCAACGAACATTCGCAAACTGCGTCGCAAATTTGAGCACTTGAAACGACACCTATGGAGCTGTAGTTAGAAACATAGTTCCTGGCTTTGTTCTATTCCCACTTCATTTAGAACATTCTGACATTCAAAGTTGGAATTATTAAAAATAAAAAAGCAAGAAGGTCATCTCTTTTAGGTGTAATTTGCTTTCAAAGTATTTTTACAGTTCCGTTTTAACAATCTTCATTTTTACAATTGTGCTTCCTTCGCAGTGCACTTTGAAAACTTTGAACACATAGCCTCATGACAAAAGCTATAGGTGACTATTTTTTAAAAGAGGAATTTATGTTACGTCTCCAAAGCTTGTGGAAACAAAAACATAGCATACGTTAATGCTTTTAATTTATAGTAAGTTATTTATTAAGTATCTGTACTGTATATGACATGGGCCTGCTGGTTAGAGCATATCTGCAGTGGTTTGCACATGATAAAATTGTCAAAGCAGACTTTTAAAAAAATAAATGAACAAATTCCTACTTAATATTAATAATAATCATCATTATCATTAATAATAAAGTTTTTTTTCCATTTTCTAATAAGTACTAAATATTAAATTTAATTTCTTAATAAATAGTCTCATTATTTATTTATATGATTTATATATGATATTAGAATAGTGTTAGCTTTTGTAAGTGATTTTATGTTTTAGAATAGAATATGTAATGTTCTCAATAATATTAATAAAGGGAACACAGGCCCTATATGTGCTATTTACATATATTTCAATTAATATGGAAAGCCAGTGCATGTTTTTACCAAAACTAATATTGGATTTTATTTTAAATGCGTGTGCGTGTAAAACAATATAATTTGCACAAAGAAATGATGGGGTTCTTCTCTAAAGAAGTAGTTACTCCACCCCGTTCTATGGGCGTTTTACGCTATAACTAATGTGGTTCAAGCGATGGATCTGCAAAAGAGAAACTACAGTTTTGGGAAACACTCGTATAAATGTAAGGAATTATTCTGATTATTATTCTGATTATTCTCCCCATGTTCATGTGACATGCAATATAAGTTAATTGGATAAACTCAAATTGTCCGTAGCGTGTGAATGGGAGAGTGTGAGGGTGTGAGTGTGAGGGAGCACCATTAAATGAAGTGTCACAAAGACTGTCAGTTTATCCAGAATTATACAGCTTTAAAGAGAAAGTTCACCCAAAAAAGAAAATTCTATAATTTACTCACCCTTCAATTTTTCAAACCAGTTTAAGTTTCTTTCTTCTGTTAAGTACAAATGAAGATATATATTAAAAAAACTGAAAACCTATAACTATTAACTTTTATATTACCTGTTTTTCCTACTATGGAAGTCAATGTTTACAGGTTTTCAGCTCTAAAATATATTCTTTTGTGTTCAACAGAATAAAGACATACATAAAGGTTTATAACCACTCAATGGTGAGCAATTAGTGTGTATATTTTCACTTTTTTTGGAATGACATGAAAGTAAATGATGACGGAATCTTCACTTGTGTTCGAACTATTCCTTTAAGAAGCCATTTGGAGAACAGATTCCAGTTCTCTCATACCTTCATCTTGAAAAGCTTGTTTGCACTATTATCAAGACCAATTAGTTCCTCTGAGACAATTTGTCAAGGATGTTTCATGACGACTTGAAATTGCTATGCAGGTGCCCTTAGAGCAAAGCAAAACAGTGTAAATCTGCGCTATCAACATTCTGATTAGAGTTTGATTTGAACTTAAGGGTTCTCATTCACTGCAAACTGACAGCAGTGTTTACTCTCAGCAAGAACTTTTCAAGGCCTCCTTTCTGAGTGGTCCCTTTTTATAGCTTTTGTGAACCCTTTCCAAGAACAGCAAGACCATTAGAAGCCTGTTAATAATCCATTAGCATGAGTTTTAAACTGTTGTTTTAAATGCTTTTTGATCTGATACCCTAATTAGTCATTACTAGCACGCACATTCCCCTTCAGACTCACACTAAGAGAGCGTTATATCAAGAGCACTTGCATTCCTCCCTTCTCTAAACATTTTTTTTTTCTTTGTCCTGATCATTTAATTGTTGGAAATTGCGTGTTCTTGAGTGGTTGACTTCAAAGAAACGTAGGTGCATGCAGAGCAAAGAAACAGCTGCCGTGCATCTGTGTCACGCTAACATCCCGTCCAATGGGAAAATACTTAGCACTGTAGTTTATGGAGTGCAAAAACAGGGTGGTTTGTCATGTTTGAGCTGTGTGTTTAAAATGTAATGCACTTTGATATGGCGCATTTACATTGCTTTATTTCGCAGCCTTTCCAAGACTATGAGAAGCAAAATCAGTAGTGCCATGTATAGAATAACAAACCTTACTTTTACTTTAAATGTAGTATTTCTCCTGTTTGTTTCAAGTTTATCCGTCTCTGGAATCAGAGGAGGACAACCCCATTTTCAAATCGAGATCGAAAAAAAGGAAAAATACAGACGACACTCCGTACAGTCCAACAGGTAGTATGAAGCCTGCAGTTTCGAGTAGGAATCTGACTGTTATGTAGTTGTAATCATGTGGGATTATATTCATTATAGTCACTATGTTCACGAGTATTTATTCACTTTTGCAGCTCGAGTTGGGCCCACTGTGCCGCGGCAGGAGAGACCAGCTCGGGAAGGGGCACGTGTGGCATCTATAGAGACAGGACTGGCAGCCGCGGCCGCTAAATTGTCGCATCAGGTTAATGCTTTACGTTCGTTATGAAGCAGTTATTTCAAATACTAAATATCTATAGGTCAGCTTCAAAACATGAACTGATTTTATGAAATGGCACACTATTACAATGGCGATCTATTCTGCCATTGCTGCATTTGTAGTAACTGTGCTTGTCAAACAGAAGTTATAGATAAAATGTTCTGTTTATGAAAATTTGTAAATACCACAGCTGCTTGATAAATTGAGCTAAAATTGAAATGGCAATAGGATTTAAATAGCAATCATGCATTACTATTTTCGTTCTTTTTTTTCCACACGAGCAGCACATTAAACAGAGTTTTCAGAGGCTCCATTTTTGGTCCATGTTGCCCAAACTCTCTTTCTGAATCTGTTCTGAGATTGGGCCACTTAAAGTCTTAGCCTGATGCATATGACGCACAAAATTGCAAACACCATGAGTTTTTAAGATCATGTTCTCACCACAAATGAACCGCTCCAGAGTTCGTTTGAAATCGTGCCGAGACCACCTTTTTAAGGTACGTCTCGGTATGCTTTTTTGATCTGCTTTTGAGTGCGATTGCGAGATTCACATCTGCCCAAACGAACCACACCAAGAGGAAAAAACGAACTCTAGTGCGATTCAACCGAACTAAATATAGGCAGGTGTGAAAACACCCTTAGGTATCATCTGATTTTTGTGAGAATGTGTTGCATTTGTTACCTGGAACTCAAAGCTCATCAAATGGAAGAAGAAAGTCGTCATGTTTACAATTGTGACAATTAGCAATTATCATGCTCAATTACAGTTTTCTTAGTTGCTTTGGTGCATTTCTCACAATACTATTTACATTTGCACAACAGTTAATGCATTTCTCAAAACAATTAGTCATTTGTGCACATCATAGTAGCGGTTTCTCATTCCTTCCAGCAAATGGCGAATGCTTTTGGACATGCATCAATTGCTTTCATACAACTCTCTGCTGTTTGTAACATTATCATTTGCTTATGTCATGTCAGTCAAAATTAACTAAACTTGTGAATGCTGAATAGTCATTCCATATCAAACTAATAGTCCTCATTTCATTACTTGAGTCATTACATACAAAATGTTGAACTGGTTGTCAAAATCTGTCAAGCTCATTTTATTTAAAAACTTTGAATTCTTTTTTTCCTAAAAATGTCTTCTAAATTGAACAAATTGATGAATGATTTACAGACCTGTGTATGTTGTAGGTTTAGTTCCAATATGTACTGCAATATTGTTAACAGTTGTGCACAGCTCTACCCAAAGAAGGTTTATGTTTGTTGTAAATAAGGGTGTATTTATTTTTTTGCACAATGCTGTGAATAAATTAGAATTGTAAAGAGCATCTGCAGTAAAAATGGGAAACATAGATATTTAGTGTCTTGTACTCAGATACCTCACTAAATGCAGTGATATCTAACTTTACTGTAGTTTTCAAACGGCTGTGCAAATAGTATATAGTGCTGTCTTGAGCATTTTCAGGAAGTGTCACCAAAATCAGACTTTTTTGCATTGGAAAAAAAGTACAGAGTAAACTGTCATAATGAAAACATGACAAAGCCACTAGACTGTCTTGTTCATAAATAATGGTGGCAGGACTTTGCATTTTGATGACACTGACACTTTCATTAACATGAATACTTGAGCTATCCATTTTGAGGAAGTGACATGCTTTTTGCAGGTTATCCACTAGGTTTTGCAGTTTGTATTAATTGTTTTGAGAATTGCATTAACTGTTGTGCAAATGTAAATAGTGTTGTGAGAAATGCACCAAAGCCACTGAGAAAAACTGTAAATGCTTGGTTTTCAAAAGTATGCTACACAGTCTTTAAAATATATCCAAGAATGTTTGTAGGGACAATAAGACTCAACAACACTTTTCTTGCCCTAAACATGACACTGAACAAAACAAATCTTAATTAGTTGCGTAACATGTCAGTCAGATGGCCTTTGGAGGGTTATTGGCCAGTCAAAGATGTTTAGTGAGGGCTGGTGCTATAGAAGACTAGGCCACTACCCAGCAGGTACAAAACGTCAGCATGATGTCAGATTGACGTTGTACCCCAATGTCATGGGGACGTGGCATTTTGTTTGGAAATTTAAATCGGGTGGACGTCAGAACATAACTTCAAGCCGACAATGTCCAACCTAAAATCAACCAAATATCAATATCTAATGCTTTTTTGTGTGGATGTTACCACTATGACGTCTATCAGATGTTGGATTTTGGTTGCCATACCTGACGAATAAATGTCAGTATTTGACGTCAATATGATATTGGTTTAAGGTGGCGTTGGATTTTGGTTATTTTCCATGTTACTGCCTGCTGGGTAGTAACATGCATTTAAAAATGCAATATTCATATGTCAAATTATATTTTTTCTTATTATTTTGTAATGGTGATCAGTATATTAGTATTTACTATCAATGCTGTTTAATATCAAAAACGATAATCACAATTTTGCCAACGTGTAGCTCTAAAAACAAGCACAGCCAGCCTAATTGAATTGAAATCACAATCTCAATTATGCATTTACAATTATAGTCCTAGTTATTGCTTAAAACTATAAAAAGTCCAAATGTCTATTTTGAAATCCTGCTGAATTTAAGGTCACACATTTAATGCATTGACCATTTCAATTTTGAACTCCTTTAATTCAAGTACATGATGCTCTTTGGATCATTTCTAAATCATCCTGCAGAACACAATCATCTAGTTTCGGAGAAACATCTAGAGGTCGAGTGTCATTACACCAAAGAGATGAACTCTAAAGAATTTTGAATCCTTTCTAATAGCCTCCACTTTCATGGAAACATCTGTAAAAGCAATTTCGCCAAATGCCCCTACTAACTCCATCTTACTACAGGAGGAGCAGAAGATCAAGAAGAAGAAAAAGAGCGCCAAAAAGAAGCCCATAGTTGCAGAGGAGTGTCACAAACTCTCTCATGACAGCAGCTCTCCAGAACCCACTCCAGACTCCGAGAGCAACATGGCCGATCACGAGTACAGCACTGGAACGGGCAAAAGCGCCGGCGGCTCGCAACCCATGGCCCCCGGAGTCTTCCTCAGCCACAGACGGCCTTCATCATCATCGTCATCTCAGAACGCATCATCAGTCCCGCCAGCAAAAGTCGAACGAGGGAACTCAACGGATTCCAAAGGTGATTTCAGCATAAATGTTAATAGCGTTTTTGTGATGAGTATTAAAGCAAAAAAATAAAATAAAACTTAATAGTAATCATCATACTTCCACAGATGATATCAAAATTAAGAATCAGGATTTTTTTTAGAATTTAGGTTTTCTAAAATGTTGTTTAAATGTGCAAAAATATGTGCTAATTTGCATATGTTTCTAGTAGGGCTGCACAATATATCGTTTCACCATCGGTATCGCAATGTGCGAATCTGCAATAGTCACACGCAGGATCTGCAATGATGCGTTGGGATTGTAAATAACCAGAAAACAGGTTTTTTTTTAGGCCTGCATGTGACTGCAAGATTTGGCCTCTCAAAATTATAAAATGTGTAGCTTTAACAAAGAATTATTCCATTGAATTATTTCTACAATGAAGACTATAGCAGTCAACATTTGAAGTGGATCACAAAAGTTTTTTCAAATTGTCCTGAGACAAGAATGAATGTTTTATGAAAGGCTTTAGTGTTATTTTACATTTGATCTTTTCATTTCTCTGCCTTAATACTGTTAGACTTTCCAGAAAACCATAAAGCACTGTATTATTTAATCTGTATCTGTTTTTATCAATTTATGCTTGTAATATGTTTTTTATATTTCATGCAGGTACAAAATCATCACAATCAATCTACAATTGTGAATTATTTTTTAAATAGAGTTATTAGTCATATTGTAAAATTCTATTCATATCGCAATACATATATTGCAGAAAAACAAAATGTCAGTTTTTTTTTCCAATATTGTTCAGCCCTAGTCTCTAGCACAAAAATCGGAACATTGGATGAAGTCGGGTTTAGGCATGCTAGAGTAAAATTTTAAATTTTAACAGAGGGGATTTTGGGAGTCTCTATTAATCCAGGAAATACTGCAAAGAGCCAGAAAGAGAAAACTTTTTTTTAATTGTAGAATTTCATAATCAGGGAAAATATGTATAAATATATCCCTCTGTAATAAGCTGGATTATACTGATATGGATAAAATGATATAGTTTGATATAAAGTGCAGCTGATTTATCACTCCATTCAGGAGAAAAGATAACTCATTTTGTCAAAATAGCCTTTAAAACATGATACATATTGATAAAGTGCAATAAATTAGTGTCTCATCTTAAAGGAACAATTCACCCAAACAGAGAGAGATTTTTGAGTATTGCCTTATCAGCTTATCTAGCTGTCATGCCAAACAGATCAAGTTTACCACATTTTATAAATATCACTTTTCTATAATTCTACAAATATTTTTACGATTAAAACAGCAATAAATAAATAAATAACACATAAGATAAAATATAAAAACAATAATAATATATAAGATAACAATCTTAAAACATAAATAATAATTTATTTACCCTTAAGTGCTTCACAAGATGTTTTCTCTGTTGAACACAAAAGAAGATATTCTGAAGAATGTTGAATTGAATTTTATTTATATTTGACAGATTTTAGACAAAGTGTAGAAAAATACAAGTATTCAATACATTTTAAAATAAAACCGTTGAGGATAAAAACACAATAAAGCCCTGAGCTTATTTCCATTGTGGTCCTCGCTGTTAAAAAAGTATGGCTGCAAAATTCAGTTAATGCATAAAACAAACAGTACCTCCACATTTTAAAATAGGAACAAAATTATTCACAATACAATGACATATAATAATAAAACATCATCATCCACCATGCAAACTAACTATGCTTATCAAACAACCATCTTTTGATTGCTTTTTTGAACCTCCTTAAGTCTTTTTTTTTCTTGATCAATTTTGGTAATTTGTTCCACATGATTGCACTTGTATATAAAAACATATTTTTCCCCACTACACTTCTAAATTTAAATAAACAAATATTAAAATCCCAACCCCTATATAGATATATGTCAGAAACAGTTGGCAATTTTAATTTTTTGTAGGAAAAAAATATGTATGCTATGAAAGTAAATGGCTACCAGGGTTTCCAACATTCTTTATAGTATCTTCTTTTGTGTTGAACTGAAAGAAAGAGATTTGAAAGGAGTGGAGGATGATTAAACTAACAATTGGCTGACATATCCCTCCTTTAATAGAACCTTCTGTGATGAATATGAATTTATGTTTAAAGGTTTGTTTACGTTTCGCTGTTCGTAATGGATTGACGCAGCTGTGGTGTAATAATGCATTGATACACAGTGTTTTTGCACATGCTAACCATTTCACTTCATCTCGCTCTCAGCCAAGAGGCTAAAGAAAGGAATGGCCACCGCCAAACAGAGACTTGGAAAAATCTTAAAGATTCACCGTAATGGCAAACTCCTGCTGTAACACGGACAATGAGGGCGACTCAGACTTTCTCCTGATGTTTATGGACCCTCGGACTGATCCCTCCCTCTCTCCCTCCATGAGACTGAAACATATGGGAGAACGCGGAGTAAAAAAATCATAACGGATCCCACAAGTTTTCAATTTCTAAAAAGAACATAGCTCAGATAGGTTTTTGCCTCTTCTTTTACTTTATAACTTTCAGATATTAAAAAATGTACAGAATACCTGCTATTAATATTTTGTAAGAAGATTTTTGTCTTGTTTTATTACGGCTATCAGTTTTATCAGGGGTTGCTAATATATTATAAGATACATAGCAGTCATTCCAAGATAAAGAAAGTATCCCCTGCATGTATTCCAGTTGCATGCATTTTAATTTCGAGGGGGAAAGAGTTGGAAGGTTGCACACGAAAAGTTCATTACTGCTTTTTGGATGTGGCTTATCATTATTTTGTATGAATTTGTTAACAAGTATTTTTAAAGATATGATTTTCAATAACTTCCCGAGTGATTTTAATTTAGATTTTTACCATTTTAAGTTTCCTTAAACAAAAAAGACGAACAGACAACAACAAAAAAAACATGGACAACTAAATAAAAAGAGTACTTTTCTGTTTGCAAAGCACTATCACAGATGATATTTATTAACTTAATATAATTTTTCATGTCATAGGTAGATTGAAAAAGCCAGAAGGCACTTACAAAACATCAGTGAAGCACAAATAGGAATTAGTAAAATGGCTTTATGTTGTTATTCTTTTTTTATTTACTAACATAGGAAAAGAAATATGATTTTGTGGGAAAAAAACATCGATTTTTTATATATTGACGGATCATTAAACACGCATATCGATATCAAACCATAATTCCAGTAAATTTCATGCCTAAAAATATTTCATTTCAGCCATACAAAAGTTACATTTTATTTATATTTATATTATATATATATATTTTAGACATTGATACTACAATCAATCGTATGTCATCCTGTTTTTTGCATTATGTTATTGTTTGACAATGTTATTACAGTTCCATACGAAACACTCGGGCAAAACAAAAACAGACAAGGAAACACTACATCAATGGGATCTCTAGCACTGATGATAAGCCTCATCCAGGACATTTCACTACATGGGGATACTTTCTGTCTTCTGTTTGTTTCACAGGCAGCACCAGTTACCCTAGAATGAAATATGCATTTATATTGCTTCACAGTACAGTATGTAGAATGTAGCCTGTATATAGCTTTTTAAATGACTACTTTTTGTATCCTTTTTTTCTCCTTAATACTTCATTATACATTTTTACTAGTTTTTGCTAATTACAGACGAAAAAATATATATAAAGATATAGAAATAGTCATTACGTTTAAAAATAAAATGTTTTTGTTTGACACACAATACCAGATTTGATTTAATCCTTTCTTTTTTTTTAACCATCGTTTTGTTTCATTCTGTTACATTAGACAAAAGGTGTTGCCTGGAGAACAAAATAAACAGTGTAACATTTATTCTCATATGGCCTTACATGCATAATAACATGTGTATTATGATTCATTTATGATGGGGAGAAGAGAGAGAGAAAAAAAATCAACAATTTCTACGACCAGCCTGACATTTGAGCTAAAATACCCCTGATGGATTTTAAAGTTATTTTACTAGCACCTTGTGAAGTGTTTTCTGTGTCAGTGATGTAATTTATTAATGTTTGTAGCCTTTTATACTTGTATAATTCTTAAGAGGTTTTCTTTTAAATATTTTATCAGTCTGTGAGCCCCTTAGGACACTTCTATCATTAACATTGGGCAATAGTTCCTTTTTTTTGTCCTAGCAAAACCATTTGTCTTTATTGTTTTCATCAAATCAAGTGCAACTGCTCATCAATACGAAATGTTACATCGTTATTATTATTATTATTATTATTATTAAGCAGCTATTTTAAAGATCCATACTATCATGCCATGAGTTTTATTTTTGGTAATAGAGTATGTACATTCTTAACCAGGTTTACTGTGCTCATCAATTGCAGTGTTTTAGTTACCAATGTAAATCTGTATCCACCTTTCCCAATCGAAACACTCAAAATCTTTGTCAATGGAACTATTTCAGGTTTTTATTTGTACAAAATGTGTGTTGCTTTGTTGTGGTTTATTTTTATATGTTCAAACGATTAAATGCATCCACTGTTTCATGGCAGTGAATGATACTTTTGTAGTCGTGCACTTTGTTTCTTTTGACTCACAAAATGTTTTTTAAATGAACACGCTGCTTATTGTTAACCAGGCTTGTCGATTGATCACATTTTTTGTAATGTTATTAATTGCACAATAATCACAAGTTAATTAGATTTTACATATGATTGAGGAATTATTTGTAAAAGAAAATGTAAACTCATTATTATGGTAATTGCTAAATCTAACAAGTAGACATTTACAAACTTACAACTTAAGGTAATGTTTTGAATACATATATATATATATATATATATATATAGCGCAAATTTATATAATATATAATATAAGCATGAGTTTTTTTTTCTTTTGTGCTATTTAATTGGTATTTCATTATATTTACAAAGCATTTATTGCAGCTCCAAAACAGCTGACCAACATTCTTCAAAATATCTTTGAAACAACATAAATGGCAGAATTGACATTTTTGGCTGAAATATTCCTATATTTCTGTATTTATTCTTTTTTTTGTATAAAAAATTAAAATATCAAATTATTTAGATTGCTATTAAATGACACTAAAGCTAAATGTCGTAAGTCACATTCATTTATTCACTCAATGAATGATTGATTCACTTGATTTGTTTAAAAAGCTGATTCATTCAGAAAGAAAACTTAAGTGTGTCTTGATCAGAGACTCACAGCAGTTTTGTTGTGGCTTTATAGTTAATATTGAGGAATAAATACCATAAAAACTTGCTTTAAGATGAAATATTTTTAATAAAAAATAAATATTGTATACAAACTTAAGCTAATATGATCATGACTGTTTTTATAATTGGTATTAATTAGTATTTAATTGGTATTTCGATATATTTATATATTTATTGCAGCTCCAAAACAGCTGACCAGCAGTCTTCAAAATAAGTTTGAAACTAAATGAAAGTGACGGCAGAATTGACATTTATTGCTGAAATAATCTATATTTCTGTATTCTTTGTTTCGTTGTATACATTTTTTAATCTTAAATTATTTAGATTGCTATTAAATAAAAAGCAAAAACTAAATGCCATAAGTCACAGTTAATTATTCACTCATTTTGTTCAAGACTGATTCTTTCAGCAATGAAGTAAACAGCTCTTTTATATGAATGATTGATTCACTTGATTTGTTCAAAATGCAAATTCATTCAGAAAGAAAACTCAAGTGTGTCTTTATCAGAGACTCACAGCAGTTCTGTTTATAGTTAATATTGACAAAAACAGACCGTATTGTTTTAAATGGATTATTAAGTTATTTACCGACCTGATGTATACAATTTTATCACATTTGCACTGTTATTCAGGTCAAAAACAGCACTTTGTGACATTACAATAACCTAACTATATAATATCATAAAAATATGAGACCAAAGCTAATCAATCACACATTTTGCCCCAATATCTTAAAGGTGCAGTATATAAGTTTGACACCCAGTGGTTGAACTAGGTATTGCACTCCTGGATCAAAATAAACACAAACGTGGGATGCCAGATTGAGTACAGGAGCGAGTGATTTGAACTATTCTAAATAAAAGCAACGACACGCGACAGAGGGGATATTTTAAAAGGAGTTTTGGTTCTAACCAACACCTCAAATTGATATATTAGAAACGGCTTCTATTTCTCACAGCTCAACATGTGAAACCTATGACAGTGATCGACTCAGGTAAACCTTGTGTGCTTTATTCGGTGCTAAATGCTAACAATGTGAGTTTGAATAGATTCTAAACCTTACCATTTCGTGAGCCAGTGCATATTCTGTGCTTCTGAAAGGCTGTATTTACATTTCTGTCGTGTTTCGTCTGGTGCAAACAGCTAAACTGCTCATTACTGCATATCTCGTCACAAAGCGCGTTGTTAGGACACGCAGTTACAATGTAACCAGCTCACCTAATGTTTACTTCCGTAATATTTATATCATTTACTAATTAATAACCTCATGTGGACCTGAAACTGTCTCATTTCGACGTCTGATACTGTCTATTTCGGTCACGGACGCATGCTTTCAGAGTCTTTCTGAATAAATGAATGAAATATGCTGTTTTCCAACAAGGCACCCCGGAGTGCTGAAATATAATTGGCTAAACTGGCATTGTGCAGGTTAAATTTACCTAAACAAAGACAACGTTCCGGCACGGGAAAAAAACATTTTCAAAGCAGAATATCTGACTTAAGCATTGTTTTTCAGTTAAACAAAGATGTTCACTTGGGATGTTTCTTAAATATCTGCACACATATTATGGTATTTTTATGCTTTAGAAGAGTCAAACTTACATACAGCACCTTTAAATGTAAGATGACTTGCACAGGTGTGGGGTTGGGGTAGATACACTATTGCATGTTAGCACATTATTTTTTTCATAAATTATTATTTACAAAAAGATAGTTGAGATAAATCCATGTATGAAATATAAGATGACTTAGACAGATGTGGGGATAGGGTGGATGTGTTATGTTCCAGCAAGTTATTATTAATAAATGTTATTATATTATTATTATAAAAATGAAAATTACCATTTTCTCACCCTAAAGTGCTTTGTGTTTCTTCTGTTGACCACAAACAAAGATATTTAGAAGAATGTTGGAAACACCATTGACATCCATATTAGAAAATACAGTACAGGTTTCCAACATTCTTCCAAATATCTTTTGTGTCCAACAGAATCTCAAAAAAGAATAAGTCAAGGGTGAAACCTTTTTCGTAGCAAATTATTTAAATAAATGCATTAAATCAACTTCCAACCTTTTGCATTATGCATACATTTCATTTCTAAATGCATGAAGTTGCTCATTTTGTATATCTGAAGTCTGTTCACATGCTGTAATGGCACATTCAGTCAGTTTGGCTCACATGTTCCTCCGGCTTCATGCAGGATGGCAGGACTGCACACGTTCACTAGAACATGCTGTGCTAATTACTTTTAAATGGCCTCATGCTACTGTACCATTCAGCTCTGATGCCCTGGAGAAACTCTCGACTCGCACACAATCCCCCCATTTACAACCACATTGTCCACTGGGAGCTGAGCTGCACTTTTTTTGTGCTTTTGTTCATTACTACACGCCACTAAAGCCAAAAACACCAGTGAGTCCAGCCGGCGGCTCTGGCCAAATCATTACCATGAGCAAAGCCAAGGTCAACACTGCTAATACGCTGTTCATGGAGTTGGCGGATTCTGATATATAGATTTTAAACTGTTTATATTATGTTGACCCGTAACACAAAATTGAGTTGTCAGATATTTTAGTTTCACTATGATTTTTTTCTTATTTAGGATTATGTATATTGTGTTGTGGAATGTGTGTGAAAATATTTTTATGATTATGATGTTTGCATAATTGACCTGCAAATTTCATGGTTATCGCAATAGGCCTATAAGTGTTTGATTTTCTGATTTCTGATTTTCTGATCACAATTATTTGAGATGTCCATGATAACTGTGAAGTGTACATTTCAGATAATGCAAATTTAATCATGGAGATCAAGAATTACAGCATTAACAAGATTATTTGCACATTTCATTTCTGCGAAGACAGTCGAAGAACAGTACTTTAAAGCACACAGACATTAT
>CAIGQZ010032461.1:10517247-10532731 GCA_903798205.1 Danio tinwini | reverse complement strand
ACTCCAATTGAGTGGGCTTCACATTAAATGTAAAAAGGACCAACTGAACAGCATTTTTCCCCAGTTGTTTTAAGACCACTGACCAGTTTTGAACATCTCAGCGTCTTTGTTTTGACCTGCTTCTCGAGGACTGAAGGTGAAAGCGCAGATAGCCACCAGGTGGAGATAGAAATACCAGAAAGCATCTGTTTCTTCTCAGCAGAAAGCGTTGGCAGGTACATCTGCTCCACTTATGATATCATTTAGGGTTTTTCAGATCAAAATAAATGTGATTTCTGTGAATTTATGCCCTAGAATGTCATCACAATAACTGCTGCATAAACAAATCAAAGGTTTGTCAATCTTTTTTTTTTTTGTTAAGCTAATTTGCAGAGCCGAGTTCAAAACAATTGTCCATAAGCAAACAATTAATGCAAAAAATTCAGCCTCGACCAATTTCACATTTTTGATGTTTACGTATTCCTTAATTTTTTCCCTTTGGTCTTTAGCTTTACAGCACGATCCCAGATAAATCTTAACAGTGTGACGGGCACTTCAAATAATTTAGGATAAAACCATATTTAAGGAGGTATTTGTTATTGTTGAAGAATGTGGCAGCGTTCCACTTTTAACATGAAAACGGCGACTTTGTCATCGACATCTGCCACGTATCACACAAAACCACCACAGCTCATTGCCTCACGGTAAACCAAACTCAGGCAAAGTAGCACCAATGTCGCCGCTAAGCACTTTGTAACGTATTAATGATGTTTATCTGAGAGAGAAACTGCCGTATATATCAGGCCTAACTTGTTCCTGCCACCAGTTTGTTTGTCTGTGTGCAGCAGTGTTTAGCAAACATTGTTTTAGCAGTTAGTTAACATCAGAAAAAGCAGAAAGATGGAGTATGACTGATCTGGAAGACAACAAGTTAAGCTCTCAAATCAAATAATGCATTCTTAATACAAATGACTTTATGTAATCTAAGAAATGTACTGTGTTATTACCCTGTTAATAAAAAATTAATGTTGCTTAATGTTATTCACATTGTTTTATATATGTTTATATAATTTAGGAGTGGAGTAAATTAGTGAAGTAATTAATTCCGATTTATAAATGGTGCAGAAGTAATTCATTTTTAGTTCATGTTAATTAGAGAAGTGGTTCACTTTTTACTTATTGTAAAATGTTACTATTAATTAATAAAACAAAAAAATTTAGTCATTAAAAATAAAAAATTAGTTAATGAGTTATTAATTAGTAATTAGAAAAAAAAAGTAAATTTACTTTGAAAAATAATGGACAGTACAGATGTACAAACATTGGGTGATTTTACCAAGTACTTTACTTTAAATTATTTAGTTTTAAATATGAAAACACCCACTTGTTCTTCATTCATTCATTCATTTTCCTTCAGCTTAGTCCCTTTATTCAACAGGGGTCCCCACAGCGGTATGAACTGCCAACTCATCCATCATATGTTTTACACAGCGGATAGCTGCAACCTAGTACTGGGAAACACCCACACACTGTCACACACATACACTATGGCCAATTTAGTTTATTCAATTCACCTATACCACAAGTCTTTGGACTGTGGTGGAAACCGGAGCACCCGGAGGACACCCATTTTCAACTCGAGGAGAACATGCAAATTCCACACAGAAACGCCAATTGACCCAGCCAGGACTTGAACCAGCCACTTTCTTGCTGTGAAGTGACAGTGCTAAACACTGAGACACTGTCACCCGGAGTGAATTAGTGAATGAAGTAATTAAATATAAATGGTGCAGTAAGTAAAAAAGTTTTTTATTAATTTTTAGTTTGTTATCTAGGGAAGTGTTTTACTTTTTTACTTACTGTAAAATGTTACTATTAACTATTAAACAAACAAAAAATTAATATACACAATTTTTACTTAGAAATTAAAAAAATATATAGTAAATTTACTCAAAATAATCTGCACAGTACAGTTGTACAAACTGATTTTACAAAGTACTTGATAGGGCTGGGCGATTCGGCCTAAAATAAATTCTCGATTAATTGAACTTTTTAACTCGATTATGATTAATAAACGATTATTTAATTTATTTATTAAATTTTTTGCCCTCATAGTTTACTGATAAGTTTTGTACAGTAAATATGCTCACATATTACAAGTTAGAGATGCTGGAATAAAGGGTGCATTACATGATTTAAAATAATTGAAGGAAACACACACTTTATTTATTAAAACACACATTGCCTAAAACCAAGTCACTTTTTTCTTATAAAAACGTAAAATTAACTTGCACTTTTGAAAACAAAATTATTTTCAATGTTTTTTATATTTACAGTAGAAAATAATCAGTATCTCTTCTAAATGATAATGACTTTTGCATATCTTGTAAATACTTTTTTAAACATCTTCTGTAAACAAATATTTTAATTTCAATAATAATTTAGATATAATGGAAAATACGCCTTCTCAAGGCATCTCTGGTGCAGCTTTCAATTATCATCAATGTAGTGCAAAGTAACAAACAGCGCAGGGTCATGTGACTCCACACGCGGTAAGGTAAGTAATGGAAGAAAATCGACCTGGAAAAATTTGATCCGATTATTGGTGCGGAATGTCAATTACTTTTCGACTAATCGCCCAGCCCTAGTATTTTACTTTGAATTATTTAGTTTTAAACATGAAAAAGTCACTTGTTCTTTATTATTATTATGTTTTTACTATTATCCACAGTTTAGAAAAGTAATAAATTCTTTAGAAAAATTGTACTTTATGAGTACAGCATAAGTACAGTTTTCCTTCATTATCAAAATAAATAAATACAATAATAAAACAATATAATGAACAACGAAACCAAAAACTAAATTCATATTTAGGTAAAAATATTTTTTTAATTTAAACAAAACTTATTTAAATTATTTAAGAATAAGCCTTTAGAAGAGAAAAACTTTAGAGATAAAAATGATTTGTGTCCTACTTTAGTAGTAGCAGTATTTTCAATTGTACTGTTATAAAGATGGGTAGCACTGTCACTTCACAGCAAGAAGGTCACTGGTTCGAGCCTCGGCTGGGTCATTTGGCATTTCTGTGTGGAGTTTGCATGTTCTCCGCGTGTTCGAGTGGGTTTCCTATGAGTGCTCCGGTTTCCCCCACAAGTCCAATGACATGCGCTATAGGTGAATTGGGTAAGCTAAATTGTCCGTAGTGTATGTGTGTGAATGAGAGTGTATGGGTGATCCCCAGTAATGGGTTGCAGCTGGAAAACATAAGCTGGATAAGTTGATTCATTCCGCTGTGGTGACCCCTGATTAATAAAGGGACTAAGCCGAAAAGAAAATGAATGAATGACTAAATAAATGTCTTGCATCTTCTGTAATTTAATTTAAATAATGATTTTGATGTTAAAAAAAATTTGATCGATTATTGGTTCGAAATGTCAATTACTTTTCGATTAATCACCCAGCCCTAGTACTTTACTTTGAATTGTTTAGTTTTAAACATGAACAAGTTATTTGTTCTTTATTATTATTGTTTTTACTATTATCCACAGTTTAGAAAAGTAATAAATTCTTTCAAAAAATGTAACTTTATGAGTACAGCATTTTTCCTTCATTCTCAAAATAAATAATTACAATAATAAAACAATATAATGAAGAAACCTAAAACTAAATTTATATTTAGGAAAAAATATATATTTTTATTTAAACAAAACTTGTTTAAATTATTTAAGAATAAGCCTTTACACTGCAAAAAGTGATTAGTTACTTAAAGCGAGTAAACCAATTGCCTTGAAAGCAGCAAGTTACAAAAATAATGTAAGTAAACCCATTGTAACTTGGAACTGTTAAGTTGACTTAATTTATATAATTATGCAAATTGTTCTTACTTTTTTAAAGTAAACTAATCCCTTTTCACAGTGTCAGACTATTTTAGCACTTCTGTTTTCAAATAATTACTATAATTATCACAATATAACATATTTGGTTACTTCATTAAGTCTATAAAATCTCCAATTATAGCCTGTATTGAATTTATTGAGTCTGGAAGAGCAGATTTATTGTACTGTATGTAATTTTGCTAGATACAGAAAAGCTGGGAAAAAAACAAATATAATAAAGGTGTATTGAAAAAAAGTGATTTGTTTACTTGTATTTTTAAAAAAGTGAGTACAATTTGGATAATTATAAAAATTAAGTCAACAGTTTCAAGTTACATTGCATTTACTTACATTATTTTTGTTGTCAACTTGTTGCTTTTAAGGCAATTGGTTTACTCGCTTTAAGTAACTAATCACTTTTTACAATGTAGAAGAGAAAACTTTAAAGAGAAAAATTATTTGTGTCCTACTTTAGTAGCAGCAGTGTTTCCAATTGTATTGTTACATACATTTGCAAATATGAAAAAGACAGCACTTACATTTAAATGTGTTCTTCATCTGTCCGGTGTCCTCTGAGTGTGTTATTGTTCATCTTGTCGATGGCAGGAACGCGGGACATCATCCTCAGCAAAGACAAAAATCCTAGAGAGAAAAAAGAAAATAATTTTTTAATTAATTGCTTAATTTTTAGTGCATATAAATAATAATAAATCTTGTTAATATTTGACTGTTTTTGCACATTAATTACTTATATATGATTCGTTTCTACATTCCAGGCAAAAGAGAAATCTAAATACAATAAAACAAACAAATAATGAAATAATACTTTCATATTTTTGATTAAACACGCAGCCTCATTATTTAATTTCAGTGGTATGTTATGCTTTAAAATTCTAAATTCTAATATACCTTCAAAATTACCAATGTTTGTCTTTCTGTTGTTGTTTTTTTTAACATTCAAACCTGTTTTACAGCACTGTCACTGGGTTTAAAATCATTTCTGCATCCATTAGGAATGAATTACAGGTTCCTCCAGGAGGGCAAGTGCTTTCATAATTGCAGTGTGAAGTGGGATCTGCTGAGTGTCATATTTGAGCTTATCTCATGGTGATCATATGCGGTGTTAGCGCTCGGGTCACAGATGGTCTTATTAACAAGCCCCCAGTGGTTGAGTGAAACGTGCCATGCAGAAGATGCTTTAATTGCATTGGAATGTAGAAGCGAGTCTGTGTTTTTGTGTGGCCTGGCGGTGATTTAGGCACCGTTTGTGATTATTGGTGGTCTCAGGCTTCACTGTAGGGTCTTAGATGTTACATTCCTTGGGTGATGAGACTCAAGAAACCTGCAGGGACTTTCTGGTTTATGTGCATGTGTCTGTGATGTATGCAAGTTGTGTTTTAAAAGTTTTTAAAACAATAAGTTTTCAGTTTTTTTATTAATACTATTACTCAAGATGCAAGAGAAATCCTAGAGAGAAAAAAAGAACAGAAATGTCTGATTAATTGTTAAGTTTTTAGTAAGTATAAATAATAATACATCTTGTTTTTAATATTTGAATGTTTATGTACATTAATTAATTTATATATATTTTTTTTACATTCCAGGCAAAAGAGAAAAATAAATACAATAAAATAAATAAACAATTAAATAATATTTGTTTTTATTTTTAAACACGCTGCATCATTGTTTAATTTCAGTGGTATTTTATGCATTTAAAAAATTCTAAATTAATATAACTTCAAAATTACTACTGTTTTTCTTTCTGTTAATGTGCATGTGTCTGTGGTGTATGTGGGTTTTGTTGTTAAAAGTAAAAAAAAAGAAAGTTTTCATTTTTTTATTAATACTGTTTTTTTTTAAGATTTCTTTATCTGATTTTTGTGAATGTTAACAAACAAAAGTAAAAGAGAAAATAGCAGAACATATTCTGCAATTAATATTGCAATATGAATACACAAGATAGTTTGAATAGCTCTTTGATGGTTTTATGGGAAGTGTAATGGTATTCACATACAGATATTGAATAATCACAATAGAGAAAACAATGCATTTCTTTCTTTGTCTCATTTCTAGTCCAAATATCTAAAACTTCCTAGATCATGTAAAATATTGTTTTGTTTTCACCTTCAGAAGAAATAAATCAAAATTAAGAGTTTTTTTTCTTTAAAACAAGCTAAATGATCTGCCAATGGGGTAAGTAAAATAATCTTGTTTTTACTTTGAAATGTAGATATTTAGACAAAAAACAAGACAATTTTTTTTTTCCACAAATCATATAAAATCTATAAAAATACAGTAAATAAATACAGTTCTGTAGCTCCTGGTCAACTATACTGTAGTTCAGACTCAACACTGCATATCTTGCAGTGACTATTGCTTATGCGCACATTGCAATATAATGATGAAATATTGTGCTGCCTTTATTTAAACCTTACAAAACGTTTAAAAGCACTTACATTGTAATAAAAAATATATATTATCCATTTTTTAAAATGGCAATTTAGCATAGATTACAGCATTTTCCTTCAGTATTTTAATACAACAAAATGTAAACAATTAAATACTTTATTTCATTATTTCTTTCATTTCCTTAATCCTTAAATAATATATTATTATAAAGTCGGTAAAAAATTAATTAATAAAAACTCAGAAAAGTCACTATGTTAAACTGTAAACTTAAATTCGCCATAGAATTATTTACTGCTGAAAATCACAACAAGTTGTTGAATATGGGACTACATGCATGTTATTAAAGCCCAGGCTTGAATTGTAACAAGTTTGATCTCTCTTGAACAAGAGTATAAGAAAACGTGGCCTGAAAGAGGTTGAACACCCGTGCTGTACAATAACCACTGATGACACAAATAGGCTAAAAGTAAATGAGCTGACATACTGAGATGTTTTAAAGCTGTCGGACCAGCAGTGAGGTCATAACTCTGGGTACCAGCGCTGATTAAATAAGTGGCTCACATGAAGTGGAATATTCCACCTGCGAAAGATTCTGGAGAGGCAAAAAAAGTGAAAAATGTTGAAACTTTGTGCCAGAACTTTATGAATGGGCATATCTATGCCTCCATTAGCCAATAAGCTTTTCCCATCAGGTCTTTAAACTCTCGATGACCCCCATTCACATGAGCGGTTGTGAAGTGTTTCACACTGTAGTGTGATCAAATCCTTGTGACGTGAATAAACATCCATAATCGCAACCTTTCAGTTCGGCATAAACAGAGAAGCCCAGCACCAGATGCAACAAATTTAGGGCTGAGGCTCGCAAATGCAAACATCTGGTCTTTTACCATACATACGAAACCAGCCATTTTCTATGTAAGCAACCCCAGTGACCATAAGGAAACACTTGGGCTGTAACTTAAGAGTAGAGTCAGTGTCCCCAAATAACAACGATTTGACCCACAAGGTAATTTAAAAAATTTAGTATTTAGTAGATTGTACATTTCCACAAAAACCCATAGTATATTTATTTTTTAACACATGTTTCCTGAACTAATCATACTTATCATTTCTGATATTGTAATCATACATAAAATTAAAGCTGTAATCCCATTCTGCTCCTGCAAAACCAAAAAAAAAAAAAAAAGGGGAGAAACGTGCAAGGATTGCATTCAGCTGGCGCTGGGAGTTTCCCAAATACAATTACTCTGTTTACATGCAGTAGTACAAGACGGAAATTGCTTTTGAAAGTGTTTTCCAAGGACACGGTTTTCTAAGACTCATGTGTACGATATTATTTAGACGAAATTGAGCACCACTCCATGCATGGCCAAATAAGATGGGCCGTTTTCCTTAGCGAACGCTCACTAAAGAGAAAGAGGCTTCTTCATTGTCAGAAGCCACAAAGGCCGAGCGCCCTCTTTAACTCGAAGTGCTTTGAGCGCAAGGCAAATAAACAAATGTGTCCAAAAGACTCTATAATCTTCCAAAATATTTGACATTCCCTTCACCATCTACTGTATGCCAACTATAGGGACCGAATGTGAATCGTCACTATACCACACAGCGATGGTGGTCAACTGTCTTTCATTATGCAGCATTCTTCGATGCCTCTATTATGCTATTTAAAAAGTTCCCTGTTGAATTTTAGCAGTCTCCAACAAGAAGTTTACATGCACCATGGTCAAAAAACACTTTCATTGTCAGTGAAAGTGATTTCCAAATAACTTAATCTATTTGTTTGAATATTTGTTCTTTCTGTAATCCTCTTTTCCAAGAGTCTTTGCTGCACTAATTGGTTACCATATACTCCAAAAGCCTATTACTATATCTGTTCTGGAGGCTTCCTTCTTTCAGTGATGTAAACACTGATGACAATAACTATTGCATTGGTTTTACTATATTACATTGAGTACATACTGTATGTACAGTGGTCAGCATATATGAGTGCAGCCCATTTTGAAAATGAATATTTTTATCCATTTCTCAGTAAATATAGGTAATATATATTGGTGTGATTGAACAAAACAGATTTATTAAACAGATATATTTATTAAAATTATATTTTAGTATTTATTATATATTATTATATAATTATATTTTAGAACATCTTTAGAAATGGAAAGATAATACAATTAAATTCATGCAAAATATTACAAACTACAACATGTCAAGGAAATTTTATTTATTTATTTTTTTCTCTTGATTTTTGTTATTTTTGAAATGTTATTTAATACTTTTCCTTTATATATGAATTTGGGCTACTATTTTTTTTTCACCTTTGTTAGAAAGGACAGCAGAGAGAATTGACAGGAAAGCATTCAATAGGAGCAGAGAGAGGGGAAGGATCGGCATAGAACCGCGAGGCGGAATCGAACTCGTGTCACCGTGAGCATTGGAGTGCATGTGTTGACTAACCACTACACCACTGGCGCCGACAGGGCTACTAATTTTTGAACCATTACTGTAAGTTATTTTGATTAGCTCCAGATTTGGCTTCAGTACTGACTAAACTAATGTATATGCACAAATATAATATTGTAAAGCTTCCTATAGAAAATAAAAATGAGAGATTTGTGGGGGGTGTACTTATATATGCTGTGCACTGCATGTGCAATCTTTTCAAGAATGTAATTGCATGCACAATCACAGTTTATATTTCACAATAATTATATGCAAAGTTCATATGTATTTGCAATCAATTCATAGATTTATACAAGGGTTTGCATTAGATGAACCAGTTTGCATTTCATATTATTGTAAGCTTCTCATATGTGTTTGTTTGAGCATCTATTAGTGTACATGTGTCTTAAAGAGCCCCTATTACACATTGAAAAGGGTCATATTTCAGTTTTATGGGTCTCTAACAACATACTGATAAGTATGCAAGGTCAAAAAACATGTTCACGGTCTTATAATATGCATTTATTTTTACCTAATTATCCTAGCGACTCCCATATGAATCGTTCAGTGATTCATTTGTTCCCAAACCCCTGCTTAGCGCGAAGCTAATCTGCGCTGATTGGACCAATGACAGCCTGTTGCCATTGGTCGACAGCGTTCAGCGCGAGACAGTAAAATGGCCAGCGTGGTTTATCAAGCCCGGGGCCGCCAACATTGGTATAGGATCCGATCGCAGCGGTTGCTCGAAACACGCTTCAAAGTAAACTTACTAACACCACAGTAAACAGTACCCAGTTCTCAACAGTGTTATTCAGACACCTCATCAACGAAAGCAGTGCAGTTAAACACTAGCATATGTATGACACACATTCAGTTATAATCCACACAGCAGCAAAAGCTAAACTATTCTGAACCTTGACCGCTGCACAAGTGCAGGATCAGCTAACGGTGGCCATAGCACAACAAAAGGCAGGGGAACGAGCTCACGAAAGCATTTAAATCTGTAAACAAAGCAGCATGCGTCGCGTTTACAACGTTGCATTAGATGCGATATGAAAATATAAAGAGTTAACCTGATACAGTACAAGCGGTTACTAGTAGCAAAACGTGTAGATCATTTCTATTTGCAATCATTGCTGTGGCACCTCGTCCGTGAACAGCTATATGTTCTATAAGTGCTTACCTGTATTCTGCTTTTCTAAACGATCACATCCCCAGCCGGGAGGTTGTAGCATCCTCTGTCCTCTGACAAGCTATCTCTGCGGGCTCCCGCTCTCCATTCGCAAGCCTTTTCAGTGCTGCTCACCAGCCCGAAGCCCAGCGTTCAGCAGCCTACCGGTGTACCTAATATTTTGTCCTTATTTTGCCTGCACCCCTGGTGTCTTGTCTGTCCATTACAAGATGGAGGCAGAAACTAATGCATGAGCTGTGTAGTGATAGATCACCCATTGTAAGCGTGCAGATTTCTTAACGACTCCTTTCCCTCACACTTCCAATAAAATCCAGGTAAACACAGCGTCTTCATGAGCGTCTTGCTGCTGTGTTAGTGGGCGGGGCCGCAGGTTGGAATTTTGCCAGGTCTGCACGCGCAACCATTATGTTTCGTAATGACGTCACGCTGAAACGGCTGAAGATTCGTTATCAAGACGATTCATTTAAACCACTATGAGTCGACTCTTTTATAGATGAATCAATAGTTTTAAAAACTGTCCACTTTCAGATTTAAGCTTTAGCTGGATATTTCACTTCACTAAGAGCTGTGTTACACACTACATGGAAGGTCATTTTCAAAAACCCATAATAGGGGCTCTTTAACGTGTATTTATTTCAGACAGATGTATGTGTGAAGTTTGATTTAAGCCCTACATGGTTTCTTGGAGTTGCAAATTCTGATATTATAAACAACAAAGTACAGATTTGATGCATGTAGGAGATTCATTTAGCCATAATTGGTCATAATTTAGTCAGTTTCAGTCATAATGTTTGTATTAAGTTGTATTACAAATGAATGCTTTATCTTGATCAAAAATGCTTCTCAACAAAACTACAACATGAACCAGTTTGTTTTCAGATATAGCCAATGAGATATGTAGGCTGGCATTATGTCAATTTGTTATATATCTACGTTGATTGGTTACTGAAGATGTGTTTCAGAAGTTTTTTTAATTATTTTTTTAACATTCACTAATGCTACATAACCCACTGCATGGAAGGTAACATTTTAAAAAGCATAATAGAGGCATTTTAAATTGGCCTCATTCTCCACAAAGTTGGTTTATTATTTAGCGGACAGACACTAGACTCATTCAGTGCAGACGGTTAATAGTAGGAGATTGGCTTTCTACTGAGTGTGTAACAGATATCTAAATCATTAGGGCTCTCTTTCTGCCATGTGCCACCCCTTGGTTCTCTGCCCTCTGAACCCTGAAGGTCAAACGGCTGCGAGCTCTGTGACCCCCAGCATTTCCTTCAAATATTAACAGGCTTGTTATGTCGTCAGATGGGCCTGATATAGACCATGGCCTCATTTGGAAAAAGTCCAATCAGGCTCCAGAGTTCAGCACTTCAGCCTCAGAACGGCCGAGGCTTTCAAGTGTCTCATTGAGAGGCATAATGATAACACAGAGAGGAAGTGTGGGGCATTTTGGGGGAGAAATTATGTGGTCACATGCCCGCCGGCTGTAATGCCTCAGTTCAATTCGGCTAAGTTGCACTTTCGGGCTATGGGAGAATGAATCGAGTTCGTTTATGTTACAGAAATGAATGTGGCACGGCCGTATTAAAGCTTTTCCAGGTTGATGTGAGGCAGACCACTACAACTGACAGGGATTATTCTTCGCTCAATTTTGGTCAGTTTAAAGTGGAGCGTTTAAAAGGGAGCATTTCAGCCTGCTTACCACAAGTATGCAGCATATCTAAATAATTATCAGAGCTCTGACAGGCGTTCTGTTTCAGATGAGTTTTGAAGTTCTTGCAAGAAGACAGGCATCTGTTTTTAGAGGATTTGATTCTGTCAGAGAGATCAGATTTGTATTTATCATTGGTGCTTTCCTGCGACTGCATCAATGCTGAATGATTATTAAAAAAAGTCTCTAAAGTGCTTAGCGTGGAGCTGCATGATCGATTGTTAAAAGATCGCAATCTCAAACACCTACACAAATTTATTTATAAATGACAACTATTTGCCTATGCCTATTTAAACTTTAATAGATATATATGGAAGGAAATGTGGTCCAGAGGTCTTTAAACAAAAATATATAGAAGTAATCATGTCAACGTGCAGATTTTGTCCATGATTAATCCAAACAATTCTTGGTTTTACACAATTCCATCATGTTGTCCCAACACAAATTAATTAAGTTGACTTATCTTATTTATATGAGCAATATCACACGAGTAGCAGTACTCAGCACTGGTGGGAGGAGTGCGTTGGCACGAGGCTGCAGGCCGAGTGCCTTAGTGTCCCACCAGTGATGATATACAGCCATATTGCACTGCTACGAATGTGATATTGGGTTTTTACAACAGTTTGACGTCATAATTGTGTATATAAAAAATAAAATCAAACACGAAGAGTCTCAAAATCCTTTTCTATGAGGAACTACTTTCTTCCGCCATTCATTCACATCTGCAGCTGACGTCAGAACAGCAGAAACCGTTGCTACTTCACAAACGTCACTTTTGAGCTAGTATTCAATACACTACAATTACTATGGTATAAATACAGCACTAAAACATACAAAAGAGAGAGAATGTCACTTACCATATTTATAATGATTTGATCAGCTGTAGTTTGAGTTTTTCTTCTCTAAAAGCTTATTATGCAGTCTCTGTCACCATCCTGTGGATAGACAACATCAATCATCTTTGCTCTGCTCAGTATGAAAGGCTGATGTATGCCGACATGCTGTATCTCCCAAAATATAAATATTTAAAAATAGACAATATCCTCATAAATAAACTGCATAATTGCAATCTAAACAACTACATTCTTGACTAAAAAGCCTCAAAAGTACATTATGTTGTCCAACAGCTGCAATGTTTGTCAAACTGTAGTCCTCTGCTTGCCACTCGTGTGGGCGGAGTAATACACAAGATTAAAGAGGCTGTACGAGTTCGGATATTGCAGAATATCGCACGGCTATCAGCCAATCAGATTTTTTACATTATTGAACTTCCAGTAGCTGTCTATCACTCTTGTTCCCTGATGAGGGTATCCTTACAACAGACACTTATTTTGGATGCTGGTGTATGTCTTTGTAGTTATAAGTTATAGACTACAGCAGTTAACATGCTATTTTGTTTAGACTTATATTTAGAATCTCATGATCTCTATTTTAAACAATAATCCAAACAGCCAAGGTCTAGAATCTAGGTCTTCAATCTGTGCATTTAGTTGTGTATCTGATTTTGCAGCTAATAATGAACCATTGCCAAGGTCAGATCTCATTTAACACCAAAAGCGTGCATGGCAAAAATCACTCATGTCACATTCTCCACCTTGGAGCATGTAGCAGACGCAAGGTGCTCATTCTTCAACCTTGGTTGCCTGACCTTTGACTTTCTGAAGTGTAAATAATTGTTGAGTTTTTTCTTTAAACAAAATTGGAGAGTTAGCGGAAACAGCAGCTGGTTTAGCCTCTTGTGTCTGGCTCAGGTGCTTTCACATAGGAATACAAAGACAACATTATCACACCTCTTTTTTTCACATTTGTTGAATGTGAGTGTGTTCAGTTAAATATTCAATGGAGGCAATATCCTGTTTAGTCATCCAGAGTGTGTGCCTTGAATTTGTCAATGTATTTGAACAGCTTGATTTGATCATCAAAGTCATCGTTATCATGTTTATATGAGGTTAGAACAGCAGTTTAGAAAAATATTTAACAATGATGTTTAATTATGAATCGGTCATAAATATAAATAAGCAACACATTGTTTGACAAGCTGATATTGATGTGATGGGATTTGAAATGTACAATTTCATGAATGGATAATAATTTGATTTGTGATCATGTTAACGGATTTTTATAGCATCCATTGTTTGTTTTGTTTAGTGTGGTATAATATAATCTTATAATAAAAGCATTAGACTATTTTATGTATTTTACAATTACTTCCTGCTGCATTTGCTGTTTTAAATTGAAATATGCCCAGTAAGCACTAATATATATATATATATATATATATATATAAATTGTAGTTGTAGTTGATGATAGATGATAGAATAATTTAACTTAACAAATATAAATTGAGCATTAGAAGAAAATGTGTTGTAAAATTATTACAATATATTCCTGTAGCAATGTATATCGTAATAATTTACACTATTTAGACAATTCCTATATATTTCTAAACAACTTCAATTTCCATGTAAACCATAGCCTAGTTTTGTTACAAAAAGGCATTGCTCTATTAGTTAACTGTATGGTAACCACAAATTTACTACAGTTTTGCTACACTGACATGGTATTTGTAGTTAAACTGATTAAATATATTACAAATACAATTTAATAGAGTTTGACCAACAAAACGTAAGAAAACAGACACTTAAACAGTTTGAGAATTCTCCTTGTCGCCTTGAGGGGAAATCGTTGAAAACGTAGCTATATGATGTTGTCTCAATTGTTTTTTTTTTTTTATAAATGATTCTGGTCAACCAGAACAGCTAATTCCAACTGTGTTTCGTGGATATGGTGAATACAAATCAATTGTTTTGCAGGGTAAATATGATTTCAACACTTACCCCGCATCACCATCAGTGACAGGCTGCACTTGACTCGCTCATCCCGCCCACACGCGCTGTATCTGCCGCTTTAATCAGGAAAACATCCGCGGGCGTTTGTGCAGCGGAAATGGACCGTGACCGCTGATGGCGAGAAGATGGATAAGGGCGCATCGTCACCCATTGATGTTATCGCGGCCAGCGTGAAGGTCTGAGCCGCTAATTACCGTCTGCAGTGTCAAACACCCGATGACAACAACACCTGTAGACCCTCCAAACATCTGCCCTCTAGTGCCGAGTAAACATGCTGCCGTTGCCGTCCGAGAGAGCCTGTGCTGGCGGTCACAAACACTGCCCGGGGCAAGTTGTCACAGTTCATACTCCTGTTAATATTTCCTAAGGTAGGTAGGTTTATTTTTGAATACTTTGTGTTTGGCACATTTCTTATAGTTTGGAGTGAAAAAAGCTAGCTTAACTACCGCAAAATAAAGATTTACTCAATTAGCGTTGACTGTGGGCTAGCTTTCATAGGATAAGTTATTAGAATTTGCTGGAATTCAGAACTTTTCATCAAAATTAAACTCTTTCAGTCGCAGAAGAAAAAAGGTTAGCCTTACTAAAAGTATTTTTGATCTACAGAATCCTTCTGAAAATAAACTGATTTTTCTACAAATAAAACGAAAAGAAAAAAAGAGTTAACCCGTTTTAACATGGCATTTCAAAATGTAGCTATGCAAAATGGCAATCGATAAGATGAAATAGTCATGATTGGCTTACTATAGCCTACATTTACTATAAAAAATAACATTTTTGTAAGGTAAGTAGGCTAATACATAGTTTAAACAGTTAAAATGTGCCTTAAATATTGTATATCAACTGTATAAATCATGACTTGTACAGTCTGGATTTATTTGTTAACAACATCAATTTCAGCAAAATAATAATAACAGTAAATTTAAAATGGTAGAAAAATATATAACTTGTTTGGGGAAACACAAGTAATACAATTTTTATAGGTCTGTCTATTTTATTATGTAGCTAATTATATATATATATA
>CAIGQZ010032461.1:10488529-10511029 GCA_903798205.1 Danio tinwini | reverse complement strand
TATGCATTTTTATAGGTCACTGGTAACAAATAGACAAATAAAACACTTCATCTTTTTTATGTTTGATTATCTTTTGAAAAAAGTTCCTAATTTTAATTTGCCGTTGTTATAATTGAATTCATTATTTTATAAATTCACAAATCCCCTTGTGCTCCTTCAAAAACAATTAATTTTTTGTAGCAAACATCATAACCATGGTTATGTTTCATGAGGGAAATTCTTCAAGTTTAATCAATATGTTAATTTGCAGAGTTGACCTCAAGATGCGTGAGATTTGTGTGACACAACAATAGTTTGTCTCAAATTAAACGACTCTCAGGACAGTTCTGGAGATAAAGTGTATGTCCTCTGTCTATGAGATCCCTTGAAAAACAGTATGTAGTTGTTTAACCATATGCAATTTTGGACTCTGCTGTGGGATGTTTTATTAACAAACTTTTGGAGGCGCAGATGTTTTGAAAGGCAAATTCATTATTGACAATCATTTTATTATCCGCATAAGACTTAAACCCTACACATAGTGAAGCATGTCCTCTGCCACCCCAGGGCACATACTGTAAAAATTGCTGTAAAATGTACAGTATTATTGGCAATTTTGGTTGCCAGTAATACTGTAAAATTTACATGTACACTGTAAATGAACAATTACAATTGTGCTGTAGTTTTACAGCACAATTGCTGTAAAATTCAGAGTATTCACTAACAACTGTAAAACTTGTACATTTTACAGTATTACTGGCAACCAAAATTGGTTGTGAAACTGTAAATTTTACAAAATTTTTTTGAACGACTCAGTGAATGCTGGAGAGATCTGCAAAAATTTTGTTTCCAAACAGTCTGAGTAGAGCAATGACACGCTCTCGAGCGGCTGATTGCACGCGGTGATCCGCTTCAGCCGCAGGTTTCTTCTCAGCGGGATGTCATTAGGCTAAAGCTCTCACACGCGGAGCCCCACACACACAGACACACGTGTGCCGGGCCGGGGGGGTGGATGAATGGGCCACAGCGAGCTCTGCTTCTGATCAAGAGCTGGCCGGCCGGGCGAGTGTGTAAGGAAATACTCTGGTGGGACCATCAGAGCGCATTAGACTGACCGAGAGCAGCCTGGGGGAAACACAGCTGCCCAGAGAACACACTGCAGCAGTATTTCATCAACCTTAAATACTCGCCTTTAATCCCACCGTATGCGAGCCACACAGAGAATGAGTGGTCAGTAGCATATTTGTGTTTACAGGTTTTCTGTTAATTGCTGACTGCAGTCAAGTTCACTTATGCAGGGTTGTCGTCGCTGTCGCTTAAAAATACCAGTCCAATTTTATATACAGGAGACATGCAATAAAACAAATATTTGGCTTCGTAAAATGTCACCCCAGTCTTAAAGCGAGAGATCACCTCAACATTTAAACTGACTAAACATTTACTCAATGTTGTACTAAAGTGTTTTCAAATATTTATGTTTCTTTTAGGGCGTCACGGTGGTTCAGTGGTTAGCACTGTCACCTCACAGCAAGAAGTTCACTGGTTCGAGCCTCGGTTGGGTCAATTGGCATTTCTGTGTGGAGTTTGCATGTTCTCCCCGTGTTGGTGTGGGTTTCCTCTGGGTGCTCCGGCTTCCCCCACAGTCAAGACGTGCTCTTTAGGTCAACTGAATAAACAAAATTGGCCGTAGTGTGTGAAGGAGTGTGTATGGGTGTGAGTGTGTCTGGTTTTCCAGTACTGGGTTGCAGCTGGAAGGGCATCCGCTGTGTAAAACATATGCTAGATAAGTTGGCGGTTCATTCCATTGTGGCGATCCCTGATGAATAAAGGAAATAAGCTGAAAGAAAATGAATTAATGAATGTTTCTTTATTTATATATATATATATATATATATATATATATTTTTTTTTTTTTTTTAATAAAACTGAAAACTACAGACATCCAGAGTGGCAATAAATAAATACATAAGTAAATAAATATATAATGTGGACCTCAAAAGCTAATACTTTTGAGCATTCTTCAAAATATCTTTTGTGTTTAACAGAAGAAAGTAAAACAGGTTAGTTAAAACCAAGTGAGTAAATAATGACATAATATTCATTTTTTGGGTGAACTGACCCTTTAAGTGTGTGACTATATTGAATGCCAGTGTACCTCACAAACTAAGTCTGGGCTGTTTGTAAACAGTCTGTGCTTTCTCAAAAGTGCCTCTGATAATTACTCTAGGAAGTGCAATTGCAGGAGAACTGCCCAATTTGCCATTGAGCTTCTAGCTGTATGCTTGAGTGATCTTAATTGCTGTGGGACTGTGCATTTATTATTTCTTTATCTGCAGTCACACCCTCCCCCAATACCACCAACAACTCCAGGCCAAACTAAATCACAGTTTATGGTTAGTTTTTTTAGAGCGATTAACCTGTCAACATGTACAGGTTGAGACAGTTTCGGATGTTGCTGTTTAAGTGTGCTGTAGATGTTTTTAAAAGAAGTTCAAGTGTGTTTTTATTTTTTGTATGGGCAATAAAATGTTTTTAATGCTACTCATGTTGTAGATGTTTTAACAGATTCATTCATTCATTCAGTCATTTATTCATTTTGGCTTAGTCTCTTTATTAATCAGGGGTCAACACAGTGGAATGAACTGCCAGCTTATGTCCACTTAAGTATCAAATCATTATATTTCAGTTGGTTTCAATTTGTGTTTATGAAATCTCCAAAAAACAAATATTATATTTACAGCTACACCATTGCTCAGTCAGAAAGAACAAGCTATAATAACTTATTCCTTTATTCATTTATTTTGCTTTGGCTTAGTCCCTTTATTTATCAGAAATTGTGACAGCGGAATGAACCACTAACTTATCCAGCATGTTTTACACAGTAAATGCCCTTCCAGCTGCAACCCAGTACTGAGAAACACCCATACACACTCACATTCACACTTGTACACTATGGCCAATTTAGTTTATTCAATTCACCTGTACTGCATGTGTTTAGACTGTGGTGGAAACTGGAGCACACGGGGAGAACATGCAAACTCCACACAGAAATGCCAACTGACCCAGCCGGGACTCAAACCAGCGGCCTTTTTTGCTGTAAGGCGACAGTGCTAACCACTAAGCCACCGTAACGGCCCTATAATAAAATATGATATATAAAATAGTATAAGATATATAAAATATGGTGTAAAATATAAAAGTGATAGAGTAAATGGGTTTAGGATGAAAAGGGAAGCCTAAAAACAGTAAAATAGTTTTTGTCTTTATTTATTTATTTGAGCAAATAATAATGAATATAGAATGATTTTGAAATATCACACAATACCAGCTCCAAAAATACTAATTAATTGTAATTTTTTATTCTAATTATTTGTTTTTGAGGTTTCAGCCCTTTGTCAAGGCAATTTGTATAATTAAATAATATAAAACATTTTTGAGCGTGGGATATTAAGCTTTTCTACTTTAAAATAACTGAATATGCATCTGAATAAGTCTTGAATGATTGTAAGAAATCCAGAAAGAAAATCAGGACAATTTCATCAGTTTTGGTGCTTTGTTTGGATGTTCAGTTGTTGATGTTCAGATGAAAAGTCAAAATTACAAAAGTATAACATTGTTATTCAGTAAAATTCATTCATTTATTCATTTTCCTTCGGCTTAGTCCCTTTATTAATCGGGGCTTGCCACAGCAGAATGAACTGCCAACTGATCCAGCATGTTTTATACAGCGGATGCCCTTCCAGCTGCAACCCGCTACTGGGAAACACCCATACACTACGGCCAATTTAGTTTACCCAATTCACCTATAGCGCATGTCTTTGGACTGTGAAGGAAACCCACATGAACACGGAGAACATGCTAACTTCACACAGAAATGCCAACAGGCCCAGCCGGGACTCGAACCAGCTACCTTCTTGCTGTGAGGGGACAGTGCTAACCACTGAGCCATCAACATCAACTGTATAATAAACATTAATAGTGATGAACATGTCATTTAAATAGTTCATTAAAGCAATAGTTCACCCAAAAAACCCTGAAAATTCTGTCATCATTTACTCAACCTTCAGTTGTCGCAAGCTTGTTTGAGTTTTTTTCCTGCTGTTTGCAAAAGTTATTTTGGAAAATGCTGGAAACACGTTACCATTAACTTTAATAGTATTTGTTTTTCCTACTATAGATGTCAATGGTTACACAATTTTATCATATTTCAAAATATCTTCTTTTGTGTTCAATAGCAAAAGGAAGCTTCGAAAGTTTTGAAACCACTTGAGGGAACCCAGCAAACAATTTTGTGTTTAATAGACGTTTAATAGACGTCTAATACACATCTAAACGTAGACAGCTTGGTAAAACAGAACTAAACTTGGGCTGTCAGTGAAAATCTAATAGACATCTAAGAATAGCCCAAAACTAGACTAGTCGTCAAATAGACAGATTAGATAGACTTTATATGTGTAGTTATTCATTTCTGTTTATTTGATTACTAGTCTAGTTTTGGCCTATTCTTAGACGTCTATTAGATTTTTCACTGACAGCCCAAATTTAGCCTTGTTTTAGCCAAGACGACAGGGCCGGATTAACCAATGGGCATTGTGGGCACAGGCCCAGGGGCCCGTGCGCACTTGGGGCCCCTGCGAGAAGGATAAAATGCCGATTTTGGAGTGAATATTTAAGCTGAGCAAATAGCGCACCTCGTTGGGATAAGCTAATTGAGTAATTCACGCCCATCACCGTTTGATTGACAGAGACAACAAAAGTAATGAGCTCCAAAGAGATCTGCCTGAGTGGTGTAGCTCGTAGAGCGCATGGCAACATGTTTTGGCGCGATCGATCATGAACCCGGTTCGAATCCAGCGTCTGATGAACTCATTATTCTTTTTTTTCCCTACTAAATATCAGATTATGCCTAATCCATCACAAGGAAGACAAGTAGGAATCATTAATAAGTGTGTGTATTATGGAGAACTTATGCATAATATGTCACGGTTGTGGATCTTTCTGTTCTTCACTGCGTGGTGTGTGTGTATGTGTGTGTTTACATTCATCCACTGGGTGGTCACGTGTCTTGTAACCCCTCACAGCAATCAGGTGTTTTCTAACAGTCACAGCTGTTGCGCCTTCCGCGCGCTTTATATGTTCAGTGTTTTGTAGATAGCGTTATCAGTCCGTTGTTGTTCACTCCTGTGTCTGCTCTCTGTTAGACGCTCTCACTCGTTCTAGTGGAGGGTCTCTGCCATAAGCCTGTTTCATTTGAACCTTATGCACGTCTCCGTTTTATTGATGTTGTTACAACTGCCTGCTCTGATGACAACATTATCTGTGAGAGACTTCATCCCAATCCGCTATTCTGATGAACTTTACCGCTGGTAAGCGTGTCGATTTCCTTGAGAGTTGCTACTTAGCGCTAACCTTCCCCTTCCCTCGATATCTGGTGAGATATGAGTGAGAGACTTCTATGTGGAGCTATTTTTCGGATGAACTTTTTTTCACTGTTGAGCATGTTGTATTCCCGGTGTGAGCACCCTTGCTCAACACTTTATCTGGTGAGATCTATACCAGTTGTGACTCTTTAATAAATCATATTGCATTCACTTGCATTTGGGTCTCCTGTGTATATCATTGTGACATAATATGCATAATCATGCATTAGAAGTTTGTAGAAGTTATACATTAAAAATACCCCTAAATAAAAAAATAGTATTGCTTTAGTGAACTTTAACAAATATATTAAAATCCATAAATTTTCACTAGTTGTATTAGTACTTTTTTTCAAAGTATGCTTTAAATGCTTTAAAAATGAGTTAAATCTTTGTAGACTTTAAATATATGTACTGTATATCATTTATTTCAAAAACGCGGACTAAAATTATCCTATTTTTTTATTTAAGTATAGGGGTACGGCCAGGTAGGGGGCCTATAATACATTGTGCTCAGGGGCCTCTGAATTCTTAATCCGGGCTTGCAAGACGACTATGTTTAGACATCTATTAGACATCTTTTAAAAACAAAAAATGCTTGCTAGGAGAGTAAGAGGTAAGTAAATGTAAATTTTTATGTGAACTATATCCTTTAAAACTTATTTTAGTCTTCACATCACATTTACAGCAATCGACAGTACATTTTCTGGCTCATTAGACTTGCCAGAATGCTTTATGTGCAAAAACAGGACTTGATGAAAACTCAGTTTCATTTCGTTGAAGGCTTGTCACACGTTCATTCCCATCAGTGTTTTCATCCGCATTTCCACTCGATGTGACGTGCTAATAGCGTGATTTGTCTGTGAGGTGCTAGTGATGTTCATCTTAATAGACACGACCCGCTCTAACACGAGGATAGAATAACACGTCTCTCAACGAAGATGTTTTTTTGCGTGGACTTCCTCCTTTCCAATGACAGCTGCTGTCGCCAGTGTGTTATAAAGGACTCCATATGCTTGTGTACGGCCTGTGATGTCCTCTTTAACACATTTAAACACACGATCAGTTACCTCTACTGTCCCAAGGGAAAGGCGGAGAGCACATTTGTTGGGTGTGATGAATTGAGCCTAAATGTTGGCAACATTGCAGTAAAGCCACGTCTGTTCATGACGCGAAGATCCAGTGTATCCTCAGATTATCTTAATTGGGATAATTATACTAATGATAATGTTTTATTGTGCTAATATTTTAACAGACGCAGCTCAGTAATAGCATAAATATTTAGCTGTCAGTCATCCTGGCCGTAAACAATCAGATGCGACTGAGACCGTTTTCATGTTCAGACACTATAGAATTCATGATGTCTGGAAACAAGACCGAGAAACACTTAAAGCTTTACAGTTTACCCACAGCGGAAAAGGCTGTCATTTATTTATTCACTCTTTTGAATGGTCGACATTCAAAGTTGATGAATGGGTTTGTCTTGTTTGTGTCTTTTACCTAGTTATTAAATATTAAATAAAATCATTAAAATAAAATATTAAACATTCATATATTTGTGTATTATATAATATTATATTGGCCCGGCACAGTGGCTCAGTGGTTAGCACTTTCGCCTCACAGCAAGAAAGTTGCTAGCTGGTTCGAATACCAGTTGGCATTTCTGTGTGGAGTTTGCATGTTCTCCTCGTGTTCGCGTGGGTATCCTCCGGGTGCTTCGGTTTCCCCTACAGTCCAAAGACATGCGGTATAGGTGAACTGAACAAACTTAATTAGCCGTAGTGTGTTGTGTGAATGTGAGAGTGTATGGGTGTTTCGCTGCACTAGGTGGCAGCTGGAAGGTCATTCGCTGTGTAAAACATATGCTGGATAAGTTGGCGGTTCATTGCGCTGTAGCAACCCAGGATAAAGGGACTAAGCCGGAGGAAAATGGATGAATAAACGAATGAATATTATGTTACAATATTGTATAATAATATATATTATTTAAATGTGTTTTATTTAATTAGTTATCTTGAATACTGATCTAAATAGTTAGTTTAACCCAAAATAAAAATAATCATTGTTTATTTAACCTCATGTCATTTCAAAACCATAAGAAATTTGCCCCTATTTGGAACAAAAATGAAGATACATTTAATCAAATAGATTTCTGTCCCTCTATTGAAAGTTTGTTTATCTAAAACTCTAATGCTGATCAATGTTTATAGGTAAATAAAGCCAAAAAAGTAATCTGCTCATTGTATTAACAAATCATGTTTTTTGGTAATTTTGAATTAAACCCCTTGATTAATATGGATTTCTGTTAGATATTTTATGAAGATTTTAAGGCAACAGGATTTTGGGTGTATAGACTTTCAATGGAGGTAAATCAATTGCTCAGATTTGATTAAGACAATGTTTACGCAACACCATTTACAGCAAAGAATCAACCCCCAAAAAATGTACACATTTTTTCCATCTGTTTTGGTACTTTGAAATTGTACACCTACTGTATGTAGGATGGAATTTTAAGACTTCCAAATTGTTGAAAACAATATCGAGTTTTGGGATTTTTTGTTTCTTTTTCTTTTTGGAGCCTAATAATGTAATACAGCCAGTGTTGGGGAAAGTTACTTTAGAAAGTAATGCATTGCAATATTGAATTACTCCCCAAAAATGTAGTTGCGTTACTTAGTTACTTTTTATGGTAAGTAATGCATTACGTTGCTTTTGCATTACATTTTCTGACCCGGCTGAGACCCTTTTAGAACTTGCAGGGTTTTTTAATTTTAATAGAGGAGCTTTGCAATTAACAACACACTGTATAACCTTCATTTACCTGATAAAACACACACACACACATAAAAAAATGTAGGATAATGTTAATCTTCGGAGAACTTCCTGAACCCGGAGCTATACATGCTGTATATACAAATTAATTACAGTTTAAAGTAATGTGTTTGCTACTTTTGTACTTTTTGTCTTATAAACAATTAAATCAATGTCCATTCAGATAATCCTCTTTTCCTTTTTTTTTTCCATGTGTTCAAAATAATGAGGATATTTCCGTCGCAAGAATGTAAGGCTCTGCCATCTTCCTTTCTGCCTGTTTCGGCATTCTCTCATCGAGTGTGTGATTCAACGTGACTACAATCATTTTAATTCAGCAATTTATTTAAAAAAATTAATTAACAACTAAAAAGTAACTTGCATTACATTTTTAAAAAGTAACTTAAATATTATTACTTTATTTTGAAAAGTAATGCATTACTTTACTCATTACTTAGAAAAGTAATATTATTAAGATTAACATTTAATATCAATATTAACATTATTAATATTATAATGCATTACCCCCAGCACTGAATAGCCTTTAAGCTAAGCTGTTTATGGCAGGAACTGCATAACATTTTTTCAAAAATGTATTCTTTTGTTTTTTCACTAATCATAAGATATTCTTTTTCAGAGAGACATTTGCATTTTGCCATTTTCTTGGACATTTATAGTATCATAAAGTGCAAGTATTATATTTATTATATGAATGCATATTTTAGTTATAAAAATGCATATTTTAGTCATGTTTATTTAATATGCATATTTTAGTCATGTTAGTTTAACATACTTGCATTTATCTTATGTAGAAAGACCTAATGCCCTTTTATGTTGAGGCGTTAGCAGGGGCTGTCTTGTCGACCACCCCTCTGGAGAGCTGGAGAGTCTGTTTGTTGGGTGTGATAAATTGGTCACATGCTTGAACCTAAAGGTTGGCAAATTAACAGTTAATTAGGGTTTGATAAATAGCAGATCTGCTGTAGCCCCATTCAGCTGCTGCGGGCCCTCTCTCGACCCAGTCTCTCGAAGGCAAGTGTTTATGTGCTGGTAACAAGTGTCGATGCAGACTGTTATGTCTGCATTTTGTCACATGAGGGGATTGCTCTCAGATGTGCTCCTTCCCCCAAGCGCACTCTCTCTCTCGCTCTCTCTCTCTCACACACACGGACACGCACACACACACACACACACACACACACACACCCTCAATGCACATCTATGCTCAAGTTACTGCACACGGCATACTTTTTTCTTTTCATGTTAGGCCAAATATTCTATGCAATATCTACTACACTTTTGCTCCAAATGTTTTGTTATTTACATAATATATTGTTGCAGACTATGTATTCATGATGATGCAGTGTCTTCTACCTATTCCCAAAATTACAGTTTCAGTTTCAGTTCATGAATATTTACATTTTAATATAGTTTATAAATGAGTGAGCACAATTTTTTTTTTCAGTATTACACAACACAGTTGTATACCTAAAAACAAGATGAGCTTAAAGTATTTTGGCCATTCATTTACTTAATAGGGATCTTTTGGAGTCTTGAAAATGCACTTTTGAAAATTTGTTTTGCAAATGTTTAAAGATGACATCATGCATCTCTGTGTAAAGCACAAATACTTTTGAATACTTTAAAATCAAAACAACAACGGTTGACTATAGGGCCACATGCACACGTTCTTTAAGTAAGTTACATTGCAACAACTGGTCTTAAATGCATAATACAGCATTTTAAGCGTTTGTTGTTATTTTTATAGGTCTGTTTATTGTATAATTATTTTCACCCATATTTTTGGCTTTTTAATTTATCCATAGTGTATGAAAATACTAAAAACAAGATGAGCTCAATTTATTTTGGCCATTCATTTACTTAATAGTGGCATAGCATGCTCATTTACTATATGGAAAAAATAAAAAAAACCTAAACAAAACATTTTATTTTTAGTATATTGTATTAAAGGGCGTCACGGTGGTGCAGTGGGTAGCATGATCACCTCACAGCAAGAAGGTCACTGGTTCGAGCCTCCGCTGGGTCAGTTGTCATTTCTGTGTGGAGTTTGCATGTTCTCCCTGTGTTGGTGTTTCCAACGGGTGCTCCGGTTTTCCCCACAAGTCAGAAGACATACGGTATAGGTGAATTGGGTAAGCTAAAATTGTTCATAGTGTATGAGTGTGTGTGTGTGTGAGAATGAGTGTGTATGTGTTTCCTATGATGAGTTGCAGCTGGAAGGGCATCTGCTGCGTAAAACATATTCTGGATAATTTGGCGGTTCATTCTGCTGTGGCGACACCTGAATAATAAAGGGACTAAGCCGAAATGAAAATGAATAAATTAATATTGTATTAATTTCCCAGGAATTTACATTCATTGTTTGCATAATACATTTATTCAATTAAACACATTGGATGAAAACATTACTTTATTCATAAATGTTTTAGAGATAAACTTACATTTTTGGATTGAAATATAGTTTGTTGTCTGTCCTTTTTATTCTGTAAGAAAAATCTATTTTACTCAATGTAAATTAAATGCAGAATATTTTAATTACTAGTTATTCTTTCTTCTAAAAATACACATACTTTTATATTAATTTTGAGTCTAACAAGTTGCAAAATATTGCATAAGTCCACTAATTTAATGTTTTATGGCTCCCTTTATTAGAAATGTTTGATCTACTGAAACTGAAATATTCTTATTTAACTGAGCAATAATCTCTTTGCCGTAACTTAAAATAAAATTGTGAATGAGGGGTAGATTTAAATCATTATGGCACAAAAAAGCTCATCATTAATAAAAATTTGTCTTAAAGTAATAATTTAATAAATTATTAATAATAATTAACATGACTTACTAGTTTTTTTAGGAGGCATTTTGTAGTAATTAATAGGGATGCTCCGATCAATCTGCCAGAAATCGGTACCGGCCGATAATCACATTTCCATGACTCGATCAGTACTCGCTAATCTGGCCGATCTCATAATCCGATTACAATTGTTTGTTTATGAGTTTACAAGCAGAGGACACATAAGACGTAACACATCTTTTTACATACCAGAACTGAATGTTCTGTGTTTTCAACAGTATTGCAAGTTCATCAAATCCTGGCTGGAAATATCAGGTAAATTTAAAAAACTAACAATTTATTTTTAACTTGAATATTTAATAATATAACTTATTGTAATATTTGTTTAAGCAGTAGTTTATGGACCTATTCCTCTTAGTAAAGAAGTAATGGATTTATAGGTGTGTACATTTTAACCTTATGCACTCCAAACTTCATTGAGACATGTTGAATTCTTCTTCCATGATTTGCAATGTTTCCAAATTGCTTTATTAGTGAATTTTCTTGCCAATTTGTTTAATGTTTTATCTATTTTGTTCTGTAAAGATGCTTCTGACCATGACATGATCACACTAAATGGTTATAAGTGACATGTTTAAGAAATTATATGCAACCTCTTTAATTTATTCTCTGAGGTATGGCAAGATCTCCACTTAAGTATCATACTTGGACTGAAAATGTGCTTTATGCATTATAAAGCTTGAAGCATCAGAATCGGTATTCCGTGTCGGCCGATCACCATGACAAGGAATTGGTACTCGTTATCAGCTGCAAATATCAGGATCAGAGCATCCCTAGTGACTAACACTATAACCAAAAAATGTTCACCTGTTGTGAGTTTCAGTTTTTTTTATTAACAGTAAACAGTTTAATAACATTGGCCACAGTGTACTTTCATCTCAAATTGAATTAATTGACATGATAATGACTGCAATTATGTCAAAGATATATGTGAATCCTTCAAACTATTGAGGGTGTACTTTCAAGGAAATAAAACAATACCATTAATAATCCTGTTTAGCAAACCCGATTCACATACACACATTCCTGCCTGCTTTTCTCCTGTATAATATTTCTGCTCCAAATGTAATCATCACCGGCTCATCAAGACCTCTAATATAAGTGTACCTTCATAGTGTCAGTGTTGTCCATCTCAGCAGATGACAAGTAAATGAAACCGTGCCAGGAGAGGAAGGCTAGTTAGTAAAAACACGCTCTGTGACCCTCAGAGAGTCATTCATGTTTCAGCAGCAGACGGGAGGAAACAGGAGCATGTATGAACATTAATTACTCGATGTGCGGCACTGCTGAAGTAATAATGTGTTGCAGTTTCTAGACTGACAGTTAAAATTGTCTGGCATTTCATCAAGCAACCCGACACTGAATATACAGTCCGTTTGATTGTAAAGAGCCGCAGATGCCCTGTTTTATGGACTAATGAAGGCAGATACAAGCATGTAAATTCATTAACCACATGCAGCTTGCGGTCGTCACGGTCTTGTGCTCTTGTGCAAACCAATTCAGGACTTTAGTGTTAGCTTGGGACTTTGAGGAGAGGTTAAAAATGAAATGACGAGCACTGTCAAGAAGTTTATTAGGAAAATGAGAACTGAAATAAAAAGAAAAAACTATTTAAAAAACCTGTTGAAGCATTTATAAACTTTTTTTTTTTACATATATAAAGTTTCAATATATAATTTGTCATATAAGATCTTATTTGTAATGTTTTTGACCTTTCATTGATCGTAATATACTATACAAAATAATACAAAAAAGGTTGATTTTACAGTGTGTTTATTATATATAGGTTTTCATAACCCAAAGTTGTGTCAAATATGGACAAACGCAATTGTTGGGTTAAAAAGTGTCATTTTTAAATGCAATTACACCCATTTAATTAATATCATAATATGTAAATATAATGATGTAGAAATTATAAAGAAGTATACAATAATGTACAATTGATGTACAGTATGTGCACCTGTGTCTGTGCTTTATATATACTTAAAAAATGTTGGGTTGTCGAAACCATGTTGGGTCAAATATGATCAAATTCAACATTTGGTAATTTTTTTTCTAATTAAATGTAAAATGTTACTTTTTTACCCAGTGGTTGAGTTAGTCCATGTTTGAGTGTACATATTCATCGACTTAACATATACACTGTTAACAATTTCCTGTAGAATCTACAGTAATTTACTGACTGCAGTTTGCCAGTAACAGTAACTGCAAATCAATTACAGCAAAAATACAGTATTTACACTTACAGCACCATTTTTCTTGCTATACTGTATATGCATTTACTAGTGGTGCAACAGTTGCTGCTCATGGTATGAGCTGTATTTCAGTACGGTATGTGCTGTTTAGAAAAAAATAGCTTCTGAAAAATTCAGAAAAAAAAATAAGTTGGCGGTTCATTTCACTGTGGTGACCCTGGATTAATAAAGGGACTAAGCTAAAAAGAAAATGAATGAATGAATAATTGGTTGAGATTGTTAAGTCAAGATATAAATCAGAAAAAAGGAAAGTTTAAGCTTTTTTCTCTTTATTTTTCTTAAGCATTTTATTTAAACATACAATGTTCAAAATGCCCTACTTTTATTTAATTAATGAAAAAACATGCAAATCTACAGTCATATGTGTGAAGCCTGCTGCATTGTCAGGGGGTTGTTACCCAATAAAAATATATAAATATATATAATGCAACAGGCTTCACCCAATTAACCTGTACTGCATGTTTTTGGACTGTGGGGGAAACCGGAGCATGCGGAGGAAAGCCACGCGAATGCAGGGAGAACATGCAAACTCCACAGAAATGCCAACTGACCCAGCCGAGGCTCAAATCAACAACCTTCTTGCTGTGAGGCGACAGCACTACCTACTGCACCACTGCGTCCCCTGTCAACCAATTATGCAGATAATAATTATGTCAACATATCTTAATAATTGAGCACTTTTAGAGTATTGATTTCTCCTATTTACATTATACTTCCATTGCCAGGGCAACAACACATGTTTATTACCAATCATTCCAGAGAGCTCCATTATCACTTAATAGCAACATCGAAGTGGAGGAGACCTAAGAAAAGAGAGAGCGTTTGGCTCTTCCCTCTTAATTCAGCGGGAACAGTCAGTCAAGAAGAAAACTTTTCCTGAACAGACATCGGGTAAACAAAATGAATAAATAGCGGGAGCAATCGGGTGCGGAAGAACAACCTACATAAACAGACCTGTGTGACCTCTCTATAGGCTTTATGTCCAGGTCCGTATAGAACACTTCTGGGTCTGGACACAGACCTCAATTTGCCTGTTAGAGATCACTGATCTAGGCTATCTTTGCAACAACAACAAAAATCGGCATTCGTTATTTTTTGTGTCTGTTTGAATTTACATTAAGTGTCTGTTAAAAAACTGATGGCAATGGGCTGTTTTGGTCTCACCTGCACTTTAGCATGTACTTTATCTCCTTCACTTGCCATGCTGAACTCTCAGAAACTTCACACACACCGACACGTGAGGAAAGGTGATGTCAACAACAGATGTACATACTATGAGATGATTGAACAGGTCACAGACAGGTGAAAGGTAGTCGGAAGCGTACAACGGTGCACTAAACCGTGGGAGGACAATGGGACGATGTGTTTTTTTAAACCATCCATAGTATTTACAGAATTGTAACTGTATATCTTTACTGTAAAATATACAATAATTTTCACAATGCAACTTTAAAATACAGTAACATACTGCATTACTGTCCTACTGTAAATTACAATTCATATTACAAACAAATACTGTGTAATTTACAATAATCCTTACACTGTGTACAATCAAACAATGATGTTCGCTGTTTGTTCAAACTAATTATGTAAAATGAGCTGAAACAACACAATTTTATTACAATTCTAAATATTTTTTTGGGAAAACTTAATAGTTTTTTGTTCAGTCTACTTAAATTTGTAAAAAGCAATAAGCTAACTTCATTCATGTTGTCCCTACACAAATCGATTGTGTGGAATCCAGCCTTTTTTACAGTGTAAACCTTATCAAAAAAGCAAGCAACATCAGAACACCCACACACTAGACTTAGACTTAGCCTAATTTGCTTTAGACATCTATATGAATATGATGTGAAGGTTTTAAAAAAAGTAATAATGTAATACACATGTAGTCAGCCAAACAATCTCTGACAAGTGAATATTTCATTTAATTCCCAGCGTCCAGCAATCAGTCAGAATCAAAGCAGCTGCTTTGGCTTAGGGTCCCAGTGTTGCTCTAATCAACACCATTTACCCTGATCCTGGCAGAGCACATACTGCAGCCCAGCCTCAATCCCTCAGTCATTAGCAATAATGCTTATTATGTTAGTGCTTCTGGTTGGTCGCCAGCTTGGTTATATGTTGTATGTGTCCTTGAACTAACCAAGCTCATATGCATATTAAAGCAATTTCACACAAGCAAGTGAACTGTGTTGCTGCATGATCAACCATTTTTAAACACTGACCAACTGTTGTTTTAAACTTTTTAAACAATTTGATATGACACCCACGCCAACACGGGGAGAACATGCAAAATCCACACAGAAATGCCAACTGACCCAGCCGACGCTCAGACCAGCGACCTTCCAGCTTTGAGGCAATCGTGCTAACCACTGCGCCAAGCGTATATGTATCATACAATAATGTTTTTAAATTTGTCAAGCAACACTGAAATTAGTCTTTTTAGGGGGGCAGATTTAAGCACAAATTAGCGTGAAACCACAATGTTCACCAACAGGAGTGGAAAAATCTCCGGGTGATACTGACATTGTACAAATTAAAGAACATTTCCATAATGACCAATGCCATCTACTAAGAGCAGTGCAAATGAATCTTATTTGGCTCGGTAATTATCATGTTTGTATAATGCCTTACAAATAAATTAACACGAGTAGAGAAAATTTCCTCTCTTACTTTGCTCTCTCTGCCATCCTCCATCTAGAATCAACTGTCACAACCATGTCACAAAATAGGTTTTCGGCTGTTAAATGATGTATACACCTGTAAACTAACCTTGCATACACCTGTAAACTAACATTGCACATTGTACAATTTACTTGTTTTCAAGGTATAGTTCACCCAGAAACTTTTATTTTAAATTTCATTTATTCACCTTCAAGACCTTCAAGGAAATCTTTTCTTCAATAAAAAATTAAAGATGTTTGGCTCAAACTGTGGTTCTTTGGTGATTTATGAAATAAAAGTCAATGACTACTGAGAGTCAGCTTTTTTGAGAGTAAAATAAAAAACATTCAAGTCTGAATTATTAGCCCCCCTGTTTATTTTTTCCCCAATTTTTGTTTAACGGAGAGATTTTTTTCGACACATTTCTAAACATAATAGTTTTAATAACCCATTTCTAATAACTGATTTATTTTATCATTGCCATGATGACAATAAATAATATTTGACTAGATATTTTTAAGACACTTCTATACAACTTAAACTGACATTTAAAAGCTTAACTGATTAATTAGGTTAACTAGGCATGTTAGGGTAATTAGGCAAGTTATTGTATAATGATGGTTTGTTCTGTAGACTATCAGAAAAAATATAGCTTAAAGAGGCTAATAATATTGACCTTAAAATGGTTCTTAAAAAAATTTAAAACTGCTTTTATTCTAGCCAAAATAAAACAAATAAGACTTCCTCCAAAAGACAAAATATTATCAGACATACTGTGAACCTTACTCTGTTAAACATCATTTGGAAAATAAAAAAAAAATCAAAGGGGGCTAATAATTCTGACTTTAACTGTATACATGGACAATAAAAATATTTGGCTCTTGATGATACATTGAATGGAAGGTCATACCCCAGAACAACAACAAAGGAAACTTTTTTCAGCAAAGAGCTATTTCTGACTTTTTTATATATATAAAACCTTCTATAAATAATACAGGTTTAAATTAAACCTTCATTTATGTCTATGGACAACTCATATATGTAGCATCACATGTTGAGCAATCCATGTATGAAGAAAAATTTAAAGAATTTTTTTTTCACCATCACCACTCATGAATGTTGTATGAATTTATGTGTGTGAGTTTACCATAGAAACATAAGCTGTTTGCCCTTTATTGGTGTTGCAATGGAAGTTTGTTGGCTGAAACATCCTTTCATTGTAAACTTAGCTTTCATTTATTTAGCTGTAAACAAAAAAAATACAATAAAAGGTAATTGAAATTGTATTTTCTTTTTTCATATACTTTTATTTTTTAGGTTTTTTAAGTACAAAAAAAAAAAAAAAACTAACAACATTGCCTCAGAATATACACACGTTGCAGGTAATTTTAATATGAATTGCCATACAGTACATGTGGGTTCAGCTGTTGGAGATAAAAAATGTAGTGTTACAAAAAATATATAGGCACATATATATATATATATATACACCCTATAAGGTAGTGTGCCAGTCAGTTTTCATGACGGATTTGGATTGAGCACATTTCAAGTCATATTATCCGAAAGAAGGGTTCCCAGGTAGCAAAGAATTTCCCATTAGAATTGAATTTCCCATTAGAAAAGAATTGAATTTATGAACCTCATAAATCGGAGCCTTTCCAAGTGGATAACGGCGGCTCAATCCATTAACCAGATTCGAAAGGAAGGAGGTAAAGGAGATTTCAAGTTTCTTAGTATTAGACGGTTACAGTCATGTCTAGAGTGAGGGCTTTTTGGAGATGTTTTGGAAAGGTGAGGGAGTGTTCTGAAACACCAAAAATAGCAAGCTCTGTGTCTGTTAAAGGCCTTGGAGTATAAATCAGAAATATTTGTCCAAAAATGTAACAAAGAGGAGCAAAACCAAAATGCATGAGCTGTGGTGTTTTCTGTCATTTTACACTTGTCATACATAGGTGAGGGGCCTAATCGCCTCACAGCAATAAGGTCGCTGGTCCGAGCCCTGGCTGGGTCAGTTGGCGTTCCTGTGTGGAGTTTGCATGTTCTCCCCGTGTTCGTGTGGGTTTCCTTCGGGTGCTTCGGTTTCCCACACAAGTCCAAAGATATGTGGTATAGGTGAGTTGGGTAAGTTAAAGTTGTCCATAGTGTATGTGTGTGAATGGGTGTGTATGGATGTTTCCCAGTGATGGGTTGCAGCTGGAAGGGCATCCGCTGCGTATAAAGGGACTAAGCCAAAAAGAAAATGAATTAATGAATGAACACATAGGTGAAATAGAGGAAATAATTGTGTGTAATTTGGTTTTGGTATAGTGCAGGCGATGAATAACTTTGAACTGTATGAGCTGGTGCCATACTGTTTACGAACAGTACCGTACTGTAGTCAGGCATTTATCCCATAGTTCCTTTGATATCTCAGTGAAATTGTATTTTCAATAGAGGGAGACTGCTGGAGAGCCACATATCTTGGTCAAAGAGCCACCTGTGGCTCGCGATCCATAAGTTTTATACCACTACCCCATAATGTCAAGAACGCACTTGGGTCTGTTTTACAGGCTATGGATTAAAGCTAATAATGTTGTATAAGTAATATTTAGGTTCTTGTAAAGACAGTTTATTTCACTTCATAAGACCTCATTGTATTATAGGGAGCCAGTGGTAAGTTGCCAGTGTTTTTTTTACTCTAAAAAGTACCAGTATTTGCTGATTTGCATTTTATGAATCACAGTTGACAACATTTTCATCAACAAATTTACAGTAATGTTTAGTTATGAACAATTTTATTGATTCTCAGGCAAATTTCAGAATGGAATACAGAATACAACTCTGTAAAGAATCAACATTTCACCCTATTAACAAACCCAACCCAAACTAATCCCTAACTAGGGCTTTAAGGTCCTGGCTTGGCTATCATTAAATAAAGTTAAAGCCTTTATTTTTATATAATGAAGAGAAAATTTAAATAAAATAAAATAATTAAAACTGGAGGTAAGTTCAGTCAATAACATATCACATTTACACTGTCACAATCAGTATATTTCTCACACATTTATTACTGTTCCATTTCCAAACAGGCTAAGAACTTGGACCATTTTTTATAGTATAGTTTAGCTTGTCCATGTGCTTATAAGACATTTTTTTTTCAAATGCGGCCACTCAAGCAAATTCTACTGCCCATTCTTAAAGGGAAGGGACATCTTCTGATTTCCAGCTCCTAAGAATTGTTTGTCTGCCAATCAGTAAACTGGTTTGGACCCAGGATTTTATGTTTTTATATTTTATTTCTAATAAATTCCAGTAATGTTTACCTAAATAAATATATATATATATCTTTATCATAGCCTTGAGCGAGTAACATAACAGCAAATGTTCATTTTTGGTCAGACAATCTATTTAAAACAACTCTATTGTGGATATTGAGTTTAACTGTTAAAAATTACTAAAATGTAATAATGAAAAGTAAATTTTTAGCAGTGTAATTTGCTAAACAATGCATTCCAGATCCATTTTAGGAAAGCTTTCTCTGATCTGCCATACCTCAAACAGAGAAAAGTTATGCAAACAATAAAGCATCCTGGAACTTTTGTACTGCACATATCAGATTAGAGAATTGCAAATAACTTCTGTGTAATTCTTAAATATTCCTAAAACCATTGTAAATGTGCTGGCCTTGTGAATATGATTGTATCAAGGCAGGAAAACACCTCATTGGATATCTGACTTAATCTTTTCTTGGCCTTGATCTCTCTCACAAAAATCTTCCTTTAACAATACAATTGAGGAAGCAGAGGCACACTGAAAGTGGTTAAATGTGGTCTGGCTCACCAGCACACAAGGGCTGTGATGGACTTCCTCTGCAAAGTATTTCATTTTGGATACAGTCCCTTTCTAAACACAGCGCACCTGGGACAACAGCTTTGCTTCCAGACCCAGTGTTAATCAGCAGCAATGCATTCCTGCCAGCGGCTCGTATATACAATTAATACTGTGCCCTGACTTTTTACAGTCGATACCGCGACTCTTATGAAAACACAACACCGCAGAGTGCCACGTCTCCAGCGTTTAGCCCAGGCAGAATGACAACATATTGTACAAAAATCTTCCTGATTGCTGAAAGGATTTCGAAGAATTTGAAGAGAAAGTGGCAAAGAAAAATATTTAAGCAGCCCTAATGCATTCCTTCATAAGCCTCAGCAATAATACAAAACATACCAAATCTGACGGTTGTCTCTTCAGTCATTTGACATGAAGGTATCCATGACAAGGCTGTTTGACATTCCAGTATTGATTCCATACACAGGGTGTGGAGGGGATTTCCGCCGTAATCTGCTGTGAAAGAGGTTGGTTGGGATGTCTTATCTGACACCTATTTAGTCTGCCGTTTACAAGTGCCGTTTAAGTTGACACATGGTAAATATTCCTTTTTCTTTTTTCTTCAAGCATCACTCGAAATCGCCAGATCTGCAGCTCAGAGTGCAAATCCACCTCATTTGTGTTTTGTAACAGATATTGTCAACGATCTGATATCCTTGCTAGACCATCATGACTGTACGGCTCTTTACATAAACAGGATAATGCAAAATGCTAGTGACTAATAGCCTACCAGAGACATACACCCCGGCAGCATTCGAGAGAGGTCAGCCGTAGTCATTAAGTTAATGTTCATCCACAGTTTGGGCTAAACACAGCACCTTTTATGGAATTATCATAATTAGTCTAACCATTAGGCTTAATGGGGAGTAATGGCCAGTTAGATGTTATTTGGTAAAACAACACGCCAGAGGCCGAAGGTGTTTTATTACGTCGCTATATTAAGCGCGCTCTGGAAGGTAGAAAATGTTTCCAGATCGAGGGCGAAATTGGCTCTGTGCTAATTCAGTTTCCACATCAAGCGGAGGAGGGACCACCCACTAAGAAAAGTCCAACTTGGCATGTCTGCATGCTGGGATTCAGTTGAAGTTTCTGCGAATGTGATTGGACTTTTTTTTACAAGTGGCGTTTTCCTTTTTCGTTGGCACTCTGATCTCATAGTAGTCCCGATAAAACTGTGTAAGAAACCACAACAAAAAAAACGTTCCACTCAAAATCAGGGTCAACTATTTATCAAAATAGCATGATGTATTGCCTGGGAAATCTGTAACCTCTGGCATTGCTATATTACAGTCATTTCTTTTTTCTGTTTTTTTTTATGTGGGTTGTTTTATTCTGTGTTGTTCATTCCTTCGCTGCCCCTCTAATTGCATGTTTGCATTTCATTCCCTTTGGGTTACCCTATGCTCCGCGCCATAGAAAAGCTTTCGAAAGACAAGAAGAGCATGGCATCCGAAGGTAACTCGGCGGATAGGATTGAGCTTGTTAATCAAATGCTTTCCAGATCACACTTGAACTGGAGTAATTACTCTTTCCGCTGCACACAAAGGCTTTTGTAAACACATTCAATAACTACTTTAATTGGCGCACAGGTCGGCTAACAACCGACTATTCTTGTTTGGTGTGGAAAAAAAGTGTGAAATATGAATGAAACGTCGTTGGGTTTTCTGTCGGAGAGATTTATGATACATTTATCAACTGGTTTTATGCCACAGTTGGTGTTTAAGCTTGGTCATGGGCCATTTGCTCCACACAAGCACCATCTTTCTTCATTTGACTGCACGGTGTCAGCTCTTGGAAGACATTTCCACAGCAAGAGTGCAGTTTCAAAAGCCCCGTCCTCCCCTTAGATAAACCTACTCTGGAGATGATGTATAAGGATCTAATTGCATTTCAGCTACATATTTTCTACCAAAATGGCTTTTATTGTATATTGTTATTGAGGTTAGGGGGTCATGGATTCATTTTTGTTGCTCTTGACGTGTAGGAACGAAACCCAGTCTTTTATTATACTTTTTTCAGTTTACTTTAATCCATATTATTGCTGTTTAAGTGTGATGCATATAAATATCTGCACAGTCCAATTCAAAGGCAGTTATTCTCTAGATCAGTGGTTCTCAAAAAAAGGGTTGGGACCCCCTAAAGGTTGCACGACAATGAGGGGGGATCACTTGGTGATTTGGGATGACTTGGTGATCACTTGATAATTTTTTTATTAAACTATTAGAATTACCATAGATTATACTTAACATACAAAATATAAAAATACTAGTTAAAAACATTTTAAAATATATGCAAATGAAAGCCATCAGCCTTATTGGATTGGATTGCGACCCCTTGGGTCATGACATTATTACATTGCAAGAGTTTTTTGTCACCTTTATGGCACTCACATATGTTAAAAATAAATACAGGTCTTGACTGAAGGTGGAGGATAGTCAATATGCTTGTGCTTCTATAGGTTTATTGTGTGTGTGTGTGTGTGTGTGTGTGTGTGTGTGTGTGTGTGTGTGTGTGTGTGTGTGTGTGTGTGTGTGTGTGTGTGTGTGTGTGTGTGTGTGTGGGGGTGGGTGTGGGTGGGGGTGTGGGTGTGTGTGTGTGTGTGTGTGTGTGTGTGTGTGTGTGTGTGTGTGTG
>CAIGQZ010032461.1:10465129-10488519 GCA_903798205.1 Danio tinwini | reverse complement strand
GTGTGTGTGTGTGTGTGTGTGTGTGTGTGTGTGTGTGTGTGTGTGTGTGCGCGCTATTGCATGTAACGTTTGTATATTTATGACCACCTCTGAGAATAATGGGGTTTGTTAGTCACTGGCATTGTTATTTTGGTGGTCGTGGGCCAAAATGTTGGAAACCCCTGCTCTAGATCACCAGTGACCAGTGTTTCTGAAATCCCTTAAATGCCTTGACTGTAGCCTTTAGTTTTCATCTAGGAATGTGCTCGTCACAATATCCTGAATTTAAGTGATTCTTAGTGTAAACTGACAACACTTTAAAAGACATGCAGATGTTTTGTTTGTTTTTGCCAGAGTATGTGAGGCATAAACTGTGAAGACCCCACCCTTTTCTGCAATTTCATTTGCATTTAAAAAAGCACACAACAAAATGTTTTGCTTCCTCCAAAAAAAAAGTTACCATTTTAAGCTAAACTTCGAACACATCCTTGGGACAACAGAGACTTATTTTACATGTTGTAAAAAATAGATTTTAGGCTTGTGGCTTTTTTTTTTAAATTATCATTATTCTAGCTCTACTTTACTCTATTTACTCTATTTACTCTAGTTATTTATTTAGCCCAATGGTTGAGTTAAAAATATTGGGTCATTTTTAAACTTTATTGGATTATTTATTGATAACTCAGCCAGTTGGCCAGTTGCACAGAACAGCTGTATTAATATGCATACGTAATGTTGTTTTTGCTTTATAAAGTTTTCTTTAAGCTCTAATGCAATAATATAGTTTTTTTTTTTTTTTATCAATTTACCTCTCTGTGTCATGATTTTTATATCCGTTTCACCAGCAGTCTTAATTATTAAAAATTGTATTATTAAATTATATAACACAATGCATTGGGTTAAAATAGCCCATAGTTGGGAAGGTGCTATAATAATCTATAGTTGGGTATGTTGGGGTATTTTTAACCCAACTATTTTAACTGAGTAATGTAAATCTCATTCTTTTGAAATTTCCTTTGAATAAACATGGGAAACATTAAACAAAGACTAACATTGTAAATGTTTAAATATGTATTATTATTATTATTATTATTATTATTATTATCATCATCATCATCATCATCATCATCATCATCATCATCATTATCATTATTACAATGAAAATGTGCTATAAAAACCATAGTAATTTTCTAAATATCACAAAATCTGTAAATAATACATTGAATCAAACTTTAAATTTGAAAGTAAAACACACACACACACACACACACACACACACACACACATATATATATATATACATATACATATACATATATACATATATACATATAAAGTCTGATCTTTTATATTATTTGTTTATTGTTATTCTAAGCATGTAGTCTAAGGACAAATATTTTACATTTAAATATGTATTATTATTACTGTTAAAACATATGCTTCTTCTTCTTCTTATTATTATTATTATTATTATTAAACTGAACAAAAAAAATTGTCAGAAATTTCAATTCCCAAAAAAATGGAAGCATGTTCATCTAAACATGAAATTTTAAAGCAAAAAGGCTAAAATTATACTTTATTATAAGCTATAATAATCTGTTTTGTTTCATCTATTTATAACAGTGTACTATTAATATTAACAAAACAATAATAATTTAAAAACAACGCAACATGTTACTCCAGGTCAAAATCGCATATTTCGTGTCTGGAACATATTTAACTGCCAAAACAAAATCAAATCAAGGCTCACTGCCACACTTCACTGATAACATTACATCAAAAGAAAATAATCAATTAGCCCTTGTCACTGACATATCATCTGCTACGCTCAAGGTACGACAACAACATAATTAGTTTATTTTCTCTCTTCATTTTCCCTTAACATCTAACAAGTTCTGACTTATCTTTTTCAAACACGTGAGAAAACTGGAGCTGAGGAGCATGCAGATGTTTAAAGTCAGACATGAAGTCTTTTGTGATTGTCAGAATGCTTAATTTACCGTGACTGACATTTTTCTACCACCTTTCCATAGCATTTTTGTACGGCTAAGGTCAAGATCTTCGTTTTTTTGTAAGTATCTGCTTCATCTTTATTCTAAAAGGTGAAAAAACACATCATTAGTTACATGACTTTCTATTATTACCTTACTGTACAGTTTTTTGAAGCTCAATGGCTTGTTTTTTATCTTTACCTCAGAGTTTAGATAAGAACAGGTGTGATAGTGATTAAGCATTACTGTATGTTGCCTTCAAGCAAAATACTTTCTGCTCAGTTTCATACTAAAGCTTTAAAACGCACTTGTTGTTTCTTTATTTGCAGTTGATTTATGAGAAAGCAGCTTTAAGCTTGAAGCAATTGACTTCAAGCTTAAAACAAGAACAAATATCTTTCAATGGTGTATATGACAACTTGTTATCATATACTTGTTTAAGTTAAATAGATTTTTCTCACTAACTCATTGTTCTTATGTTAATTGTTAATCATAAATGAATTTCAGTTGTACAGATATCCTGATTTATGACTTAAAGTTTGTATCAGAAAACCAATAAAAAAATCTAGGAAAAACATTCAAAACAACTTATAAAGTAATGATTAATATTTCAGTTTTGCATATGACATATTCATGTCTTAAGACATTCATTCGTTCATTTTCCTTCAGCTTAGTCCCTTATTTATCAGGGGTCGCCACAGTGGAATGAACCGCCAACTTATCCAGCATATGTTTTACGCAGCGGATGCCCTTCCAGCCAAAACCCAGTACTGGGAAACATCAGAATCAGAATCAGTTCAGAATCATAATCAGTTTTATTGCCAAGTGTGCTTCACACACACACAAGGAATTTGTTTTGGCAACAGAAACTTCCAGTGTACATAAAGTGACAAGTGACAACACAAAATTAAATATGAGAAAAGTGTGTACATCCGTACACTCTCACATTCACACACACACACACACTCATACACTACGGGCAATTTATTTAATCCAATTTACCTATGGTGCATGTTTTTGGACTGTGGGGGAAACCGGAGCACCCGGAGGAAACCCACGCAAACACGGGGAGAACATGCAAACTCCACACAGAAATGCCAACTGGCCTAGTCGGGACTCAAACCAGCAACCCTCTTGCTGTGAGGTGACAGTGCTAACCACTGAGCCACCGTGCTGCTGTCTTAAGACATTTATTTGTTGTAAAATGAAGTAAAAAGTATATATAAATAGCTGTATTTTCAGATATTGAAGTGTTTCAATTAATTCTCCACTAGATATTTGCAATTTGAGGAGACTGTTCTACGATTTTGGCATGATTTGCTTGATGTAGGGTGTTGAGGGGATTTGTAAACAACAAATGGACATCGGGACGCAAAATTTTATAATTTTTTTCCTTGTGTAGTGTGACATAGTGCATGACAACCAATTCAATGTCTGTGACAAAATGTAAACGAACAAATCAGACAATTACAGGGATATTTCTAATTTATATGGCTTGATGACAGAATGCACATTGTAGATGTCACATGATGATTGATCATGAAGAAAAGGGTAGTCTGGCATATTTGGTACCCACAACACATCAAGATTTTATCTAGACAAAATTGCATAATCTGACACAGTGACTGAAGTGGTGGACAATAAAAATGTTATCTGAACGGGTCTTTCTTTATCTTCATTTTTTTCTTAAATTTGTCAGAAAATCTTAACTTTACTTTTACCTTCATTAATTTTACAGAATTGCTTCTCTGTTAGCCACCCTAAACTTTAAATCAGAATATCTGCTTAAAGGGGTAGTTCACTCAAAAATGTGAATGACCTCATCATTTATTCTTCCTCATACAGTTTTAAACCTTGAAATAGTTTTGCTGCTTCCCAATTCACATACTATCCATCCTAAATAGTACTTGGACTTAGAATTAGTATGTCCCAAACTGTATTATGTTAAAAGGAGTATGCCAAAAGTTCCTGGATGGTGTACTATTTACGCTAGAATTTTGAAGTGTGGAACCGGCAGTACTCTAACCACTAATATTGCCCACAATACATTGCATATTGAATGTGAATTCAATTAAAAGTGTAAACAAACTACAAACATGACAGACGTGCAAGACGAACCGTCAAGTAGAGAGGCTTTGGTAAAGTTGTTTGAATGACTGTAATTTAATATATAGCCAACTGGATATTTAAAAACTATTTTCTGTGTTATATTTCATCTGCAACAACAATGTGAACTTATAAAGAATATATAAAGAAGTGTTTGAACATTAACAACAAATTGGGATTCAGCATTTCATTCTGTGTCCTGGCAAACACAAAAGAAGCTATTTTAAAGAATGCTGGTTTGCTGGGACCCATCAACTAAAACTTACTATAGAAGTCAATAGCCCTTTTCACACATACAGACCTTCACAGAAAGGTCTGTATGTAAATACCGGTAAAGTTGTTCCGCCAATTTTCCAGAAAGAGAAGTTGTAACATTACCAGTAATTTGCCGGAATGCTTCTTTGTGTGAACGCAGAAGGAAAATTGCCGAAAAGAGCGCTTTGACGTTTAGAACATGCTGACGTGAGACGTCTACTCCAGCCAATCAGAACATGCAGACGCATTCACATCCAGGTTGTCCATGAAAAATAAAAGCCTTTGGATATTTTTCTAGACACATTTAGCTGCTAATTGTTAGTCAGATAACGTTTCTATGTTCCTTCTTAATGCCAACCATGTAAAAAATTATGGCTAAAATGCTTATGATAAACCGCTGTTTGTTTACCTTCAATCTCCTCTTCAGTTGCTAGACGCGTGTGCACGTGAAGTGAAGGAGTGCTCCGGTGAGCGCCAGCACACACACACGTAATGTACATCTCGACATGCGAAAGTGTTCATCCATATGTTTTCAGCAAAGTTGTTAACAATGCTTATCCATCCACAGAATTTGTAATGTTGTCAAATGTGTAAAGATTTAGCTGCGGTTTGCGCTTCTGTCTTTGGATGTCTTTGGGACAAAGCAGCTGCATGAATGCTAAAGCTTTAAATAAAAGTGAAACATCAACAAAAGCCCGACTACTTCTATGTTTACAAATACAAGCGCGGCCGTTTAGAGCTCTTATCTGGTTAATGATGTCAAAATTTACTGGTATTTTGGAATGGATGTGTGAATGGTCTTTTCCGGAAAAATTCCAGAACGCTTTTGCCTGTATAAACAGCGATTTTTTATTTTATTTTTTATTTACCGGTAAAGTCATTCCAGAAGTTTTCCAGATAAATAATAACTGGTATCACTGTGTGAAAGGGGCTAATGTCAACAAACATTTTTTTAATGCTTTTGTGTTTAAAATAAAAAAACTTTGAACTTTGAACACTTTGAGTAAATTGTGGCAGATTTTTTATTTTTGAGTGAACTATCCTATTAAATATAAATATATATACATATATAATTTATGAAGTTAATTCATACATACAGTGTATAATAATAGTTTTTTTAAATAGCTATAAATGAACATGCCTTGAACATGTCATGAAATTGCATCTTAATAGCAAAGCTTTGAAACGCACTGGTGGTTTGTCTTTTGTCCCTGCAGGTGCGTGCCATGCACTGGAAACACACTCGTGAGCTAATTCAAGGCAAAGTAAAGCTCTCATCTGGGATTGGTAAGAGTCCCTCCAAGCACCCCGAAGACTTCCAGCTCATTCTTGATTGCACATGGCAGCCTCTGACCTGCACCGAAGGCACCCGCTGCCATGGAAGATTGATGATTATTGATGCAGAAACCCTTTGCTAATTCAGCGTACGAGGTTAGTATGCTTTCTTCAATGAGCCAGGCAGATAGCTGGCTAACTGTTTTAACCTCATCTGTGAGTAGCGATGCCATCAGTGATTTCGCTGAACAGAGAGAAATACTGGAGGACAAGCAGAGGTTACGGCCTCCGAAGTCACCGAAGGACGAAGAGTCGAGCAAGATTACACTCTCATTGATTTAAATATTTTTCTCCATGTGAATGAAGCATTGATTCACTTCAGTAATCTTCACATCAAGTCATACTTTTTAGATTAAATAAATCACCCGGGATTGAAATCTGCTCCATGTTATCGAACAAAATAAACAGTGATCGTGAATTTAGATTTAGAACAATGCTGTTGAAAATCACTGTGCAGAGAAAGACAGAGGAGATTTGGGCTGTATTATGAAGTAATATGTTTGGCTTTGGTTTTTAGAGCGTAATTTATCATGCACCTGCACTTCTTCACGTCAACTCTTTTTAAGAGCTGTTTTATTGTTCTTTTAGGATGGACAAAACAAGTGTGATTGACATTGTGCTTGTTTTCGCAGTTCTCTCTGAGTTTAGTCCTTCAACAGCTTGTGCTGTTTGCTTTATTGACATTGACACTTACTTTATTACAGTTATTCACCTTTGATTAAAAAATTCCTAATGTGCACTGTAAAAATGAATTGGGAAACACTTTAAAATATTGGTCTATTAGTTAATGTTTTTTAAAATGTATTTATAGCACATGAACAAACAATCAGTAATACATTTATTACTGTATTCATCTTTGTTAACGTTAGTTAATGTTATTTAAGTTAAATTCATGTTAAGTTCATGTTAACTCACTGTGCATTAACTAATGTTAAGCACAACTTTGGATTTTAAATATGCATTAGTTAATGTTGAACTATGATTAATAAATGCTTAACAAGACTATTCATAGTTAATGTTAGTAAATACATTAACTAACATTAACTAATGGACAATTATTCTAAAGTATTACCAAAAAATGCTGCCTAAAATCTTTAGTTGAATCCAATGGACTTTTCTAGTCATCTTAACATCAATCAAACTAGCTACAAATATTAAGTTAAACTTTTTATAACAAAAAATAAAAAATTGAAAGCGGATTAACTTATTAAAATAAGTTAAAGTAACTTAAAAAAATTGTTGTCATGGCTTGTATTGTTTTGTACAGTGTGGGTCAAAAACAGGCTCACCGAGTGGCTTTATGAGCTTCTCTAATTACAAGTTTTGACAGTTCAGGGGACAGTCTTGGAGAAACATTCTCTGTGAAAGACTCAACGGCTAATTTATCAGTGAATTAAATCCAGATGGGATGTTTAACAAGAGTTAGTAGTGATGTGGTGGAATTTAATTATGGAAGCTCAACAAGTATGAAATATCACCCACAGGTCATAAGACTCAAATCCACACAAATTAACTAAAATACTGTTTAGAAACTGATTTTAAAAATCAGCACTTTAATAGTAGGACTTTTGCAGGTCTTATAAATTCTTAATTTGCGCTTTAACAAATAAAGGCTATAAAAAGTATAAAATTCTTGCATTATTTTTGAAGTTATGGCATTATATGTAGCATGCATTGCAACATGAATAATAATTTTGTTTTTTGTTTATATTTTTTAATACACATAAAAATCTTTAAATCAACATACTTGAGTTCTGGCAATTAAGATAAAAATCTTTATTTCTGAGAAAGTGAGATATAACCGAACATACAGTGGGTACGGGTATTCAGACCCCCTTAGAATTTTTACTCTTTGTGCTATTGCAACCATTTGCTAAAATCATTTATGCTTTTTTTTCCCTCATTAATGTACACACAGCACCCAATGTTGACAGAAAAAACACAGAATTGTTAACATTTTTTCAGATTTATTAAAAAAGAAAAACTGAAATTTTACATGGTCCAAAATATTCAGACCCTTTGCTCAGTATTTAGTAGTCTTTTTGGAAAAGATGCAACAAGTTTTTCACTCCTGGATTTGTAGATCCTCTGCCATTCCTCCTTGCAGATCCTCAAGTTGAATGGTAAATGTTGGTGGACAGCCATTTTTAGGTCTCTCCAGAGAAGCTTAATTGGGTTTAAGTCAGGGCACTGGCTGGGCCATTCAAGAACAGTCACAGAGTTGTTGTGAAGTCACTCCTTTGTTATTTTAGCTGTGTGCTTAGAGTCATTGTCTTGTTGGAAGGTAAACCTTCGTCCTTGTCTAAGGTCCTGAGAAGGTTTTCATTTAGGATATCCCTGTACTTGGTTGCATTCATCTTTTCCTCGATTGCAATATTTACATACAGTGTTACTTTCAATTTACTTGTTAAATTGTCTTGAATTGTTAATTTTATCTTGCTAAACCATCAGAAACAATGAATTGCAATGAATGGCATTAAATTATTTCAGTCCGTCGGGAGCAATAAAATCTATTTCGGAACTTTTGCTGAAATTAAATGTATGAAAAATACTTTCAAAGCATTTGTTATATTGGGTCAGGGTTATTTATACTGTACATATACTAATGTGTTTTTGCAATATTACAGTTAATTGATATATGAATGCTGTAAAGAAATGTGGTAACACTATTAGTTAGTTAACTTTTGTTAACATAAACAATAAACAATACTTCTACATTATTCATTCCTTTTAATGTTCATATCAGCATTTATGAGTCCATATCAAAGATTAAATTAACATTAGTTATATGCACTGTGTATTAACATGAACACTTTACACTTGTATTAACACATATTAACACATAGTAATAAATACTGTAAAAATAGTCCATTGTAAGCTAATGTATTAACTAATGAGACTTTTGTGTAAACTGTTACCAGAATTAACTAACTAATGTTAAGAAATTGCACTCATTTTTTTATGTGTTTATTTTAATTCATTTCACATTCCGTTCATCATGTCCTAATTGACCTGTCCTCATTCACAGTAACCCTCGGGTTTATTTACAGCATGTATTTTCTGCGTGCTGTTAAATATTTTAAAATGATTCCGGAGTGCAGTCATTTTTGCCAGGAGCTCTTGGCTCCAAACATTCCTTCTCCAAACATCTTACACACAGCTGCCAGACACAGTGCAGGTTTAAAGTGTAAATTAGTTTTTATGACACGCCGCTAATGTAATTCCTGTAATGTAAGTCTTATGAATGTGTAGTCTTCATTGACTGGGCCAGATCCAGCCATGCCAAAATGACTGTGTTGGATGAGCACGCAGCCCTCATTCCTCCACATTGAGGAATCTGTATTGCACTGCAGATGTTTAAATCTACTTCTTCTGTCATTTAAAGTGCTCCTGCAGCTTCATTTATTGCTGAGCACTTGTAAACTTTCACATGAAAACCCTCGGTGAACCTCAATTGAGGACGTTAAGTGTAGTTTGATATTTATCACTGCTAGCCATGCAGCAGGCGGATGTGCAATGGAGGCCAAATTTTATAAAGATGCAATTTAATTGCTCACCAGGGTCTTAGGAATACTCAATTCTGATTGGTCAATCAAGCATCCACTGCCCGCCCTATACTTTTTCAACAGCTTTAGCTCCGAAGTATTTTTTCCATGGTGATAAAAAAAATCTTTAAGAGTAACACTGACAACATTTACATGGACATCAGTAATCAAACTATTTGCCTTAATCAATAATAAGCACATCTTTGGTTAACTCCAATCGCTTTTTACATTTTTATTAATAAGTGCATACTCTCAAAGTATAGGTCATTAGGTAATGGAGATACAAGCTCTGTATTTGATACCCAGTACTATGATGGTCAGTAATGAGGAAAAGGAATCCTTATTCAGACTCTTGGCAAAACTTTGTGAAGGCAAAATTTTGGGAAAGACAGGGCTTTTATGAATTGAAACGCACTGCACGGATGCTGTAATTATTGCATAGAGAACTTAATGATTCATGTCAAACGGATTAGCCCTTAAAATCTCAGTTAAACAAAGCCTTGGCAGGCCGCGCATTTCAACATTTATCAGTCGCACATGAAAGTCATTTTTCACGGTCGATGTCCTAAACAGGCTCTAAACAGCAGATCGTGTTTGTATATTCAAACGAAATATCGAGCGACTTTGACGTTCAGCTGGCTGGCAGTCACATTTGTGTTCAGCACAGGAAGAGAAAAACCTGGAAATGTACTGAAGTCCAAGCATATTTTGACACTAGAGACACTAACTGCAGCCATTACAAGCCGAGCTGTATAGCAAAGTCTAGTGCTTCATACTTCCTTAATGAAAAAGGGTGTAATAACATTTGCAGGGAGTTTTCTGTTACACGCCATACTGGAAAGGTATTATATGCTCTCCCACGTTCTATGCAAATACCTTTGTGTACTTGCTGCCTGGGTAACAAATTGCCATATCATGTGTTACAATTACTTCTTCAGTCCAGGCTAGCCAATACATCTTTCCAATGAAATGATTTGAAAGCTATGAATTATGGCCATATTTCAGTCTAAAAGAAACAAACCACTAATTGCGATGTGGCCTCTCGGTAATTTTCAAGAAAGAGCCCAGAAAGCACTCCAGCATGGGGGGGGGGGGGGGGTAAAATCGCTTACTTCTGCTCCTGCTTTATTTTGGTTTCAAATAACAGACACTACTAATTTGGTGTAGGCTCGACCTTTGGCCCCCCCGCTCGGCTCCCTCAAGGGAAAGCTCCAATCAGCCCACAGCCTCTCCGTTTTTCCCTCCGATCCATCCTTCGCTACCAAACTCACTGGAGAGAGCGCCTTTCCGAAATGTTTCTGCTAATTCCCATTTCCTCTATAATCACAAGCTTTCATGTGAGTGGTTGGCTCGACGGACCGTGGGGGAGGTGGTGATTACTCCAGGGTCCCGAGCATTAACCTCACCAGGTGTCACTGGATGGGCTGTTTACTTCTGTGATTAATGAATGAACTAAAAGTCTTCTTACACCCCGTCACCCCCCGAACGTCTTGCTCTTTTTTAAACAAGGAGCGTGCCACTGAATCAATTGGGAGGGCTTGGACAAGCCTGTGCCGTATCAGGCTACAGAGGCAGACCTGTCGAACCCCTGCGCTCTTTGTATTAGTTTGGCAGCTCGTTGGGAGGTAAAAGTTGGAGGTGCAGTAAAGGTGAACCAGCAAGCGTGCTGTGCTAATGTTTTCTTTTGGGCTGGAGATAGTAATTTTTTTTTTCTTGACTGACGCAACCACCTAATTTCTCGTGTTAAAGAAATTTTAACAAGCATTCATCAAATCGCTTGATGAAATTTAAAAAAGTCCGGTCCAACATGCTGAAGTTTTGGCACTTTTATTAAACCTGGCCTGTTTTAGAGGATAATAATAAAAAATGGTCAGTAGACGAAGCCAATCACACAGTTGGATCTGTGGAGTAGCCTAATTGTGCATGGCGTATTGAAAAACTGACTTAAATGGCTTTAAATTTGACATAATGGAGCAAGTTTGCGTAAGCTGGTAATGTTGGATTTACAGTGTGCAAAAAGTGACATACAGAGCCCACAATTAAATGAGCATGACTGTAATGACCTCCCTAGACACCGCAGTTCAAATAATGTTTGTAACCTCGACAAGGACACGTCAGTTACTGTTGGCCTAATGACTGTTTTTACTGCCAAATGGACACGGAGTGAAAAAATAAGCCGGGCACAGTAAATGACCTAATAATTGGAAAATATGTCCTCAGTACCATTTCTCTCCCAAAGGAAAGTATTCCCTTTTCTAATGTGATGTACAGTATGTTCTGTGGTTTTCGGTCGTAAAAAAAAACTGACTAGTCAAAGAGAAGACGTCCGATTTTGTTTTTTATGTCCAAATTTGTTTATGAAAGCAATTTTATAAACGTATATTAAATGCAAGCAAAGTGCCTTCTTTAAAAGGGTGGTCCAGAGTGTATTTTTAAAGCTTGGTTGTGTTTAAAAATGCAAAGTAATGTGTGCTCATGCTTCATTTGTAATTGTTTTTACAATTTTTTCATATACCTCAATTGAAAATGACTGTCATATTTCTTGCAAATTCTTCATTTTCATTTCTTGAAAATAATTTCATATTTCCTGCCTTCAAGAGATTGGTCTGATTGGTCAGCTAACAAAATGTGCTGTGATTCGCGGATCGGCTCCACGTCACCAGGATAAGCGTCATGCCCCTACAAGCATGTGCTTTGCCTCGACTGTGTAAATACAGTCTGAGTAGCTGTTAGCCGTATTAGTTTGAGCCTGAATCATGCAGAAAATTAAAAGCACACAGCTGAACCTCACGCTGCTCTCTAAAAATAAAATCTGAAAGTGTCTTTCACATGTATTCGGAATAAGCATGTGTAAGTTATATATAACGTTCGCATATCTTTTGCGAGTTTGTTATCTGAGATGCAGAATGCATGGAAAGCGGCTGCATTGAGAGTCACTGCAGCGCTGGTGAAGATTTTGGCAGTTTACAGGGGTTTGACGGATAAATATGAATTTGTAACTAAATTGTTAGCGGTACCAAACAGCATTTCCCTTTGTTTAGGTTCTTGCTAAAGCATACCGTTTACGCTAGACACTGTGCATGTAATAGATCACTTTTAACAAATAAAAATACTTACAGGTAGTGGCTCACAATCAACAGCTTCGTCTATTATGGTTGGAGCTGCTCCTTCTTTGAGGAGTTTTAAGCTGAATCCAGCACTGAACTGAGAGAGATTCTGGAAGCTCCTTTGTCCTTTGAAGTCCTTTGTCAAATGCTAGCTATATATTTTTATAATTCTCTGAAACGTGATTAAAATCTAATTGTAAGCTCTTCTCTCTTTGTGTCGTGTCCTTTGAAAGCCCCAATACAGAAACAGAATGAGCTCTGTGGAAACAGCAGCGTTTGGATGGCATTTTAGCTTTCTCTGTTATAACTTTACAGCGCCTCTTGCCAGGCCTCTTTGTTGTGCACAAACCAGAAGCATTTGTGATCTCACTAACCTAAATGTATTTTTTGTAGTCCCAAATCTTCGTTTGCTGTAGGCTTTGATAAGCTAACTCTGTAAAAGCCAATGACTCCATTTGCATTAAACTTTGAGCATATTACATTCAGAGATGTTGTTTATGTTCACACAGCTACATTATGCATCAACTAAAATTTTATATATGATAGTTTAAAGTGAACCACCCCTTTAATGTTTTATATAATTTTTGTAAAAATAAAATGTCATAATATTGGTTAAATACTGCTTGAATTGTTATTCAGTGTAACAGTTATGTAAAAACGAGTGGTACTACATAGTTTTATTAAATTAAATGACTAAAAACATCTTGTTGACAAAATGAGTAAAGCCTAGTGGTTTGAAGGATAGTGGTGAAGTATTAAGGTTTAAAATAAATTACAATTAATTAGTATGTTGTATCTGCACTTTGATCCAAATTAGTCTTTTAATTTGCCATTAAATGATTATTGTTGTAAATATGACTGATCTGTATCATGATCTGTATATTATGGTAAAATGTATGATGTACTGTATGCTATAAAGCATGTCATTATTCTTTAGCTCTGGAAAAACTAAATAAATAAACATGAAACTTTCTAATAATGAAAACATGAAAGTATTACAATACTAGTTACATACTAGTATTTGCATTGTTGATGAAACTTTTTGAGTCCTATATAGATACAGATAGAAAGAAAAGAAAAAAAATTCAACAATTATTCCTACAACTATTCTAAAACATCCCATATATACTTCCCAAACATACTTCCCATGCTTTCATTTAAGAAATTTTGTAGTTTTGATGACTTTATTATTTTAAATTGGTGGGATTAATAATAATAAAAATGGTGGTGGTCAAGTAATGGTCAAGTAATTCTGACAGTTAATGTAAATTGCAATCATTTTTTACATATTTTTGGCACCATCTTTATTCCTGATGTCTTGATATAGCTAGCCTTCTAAAAACACCTCTACCAAACAGCTCAATACATGTCATGTAGACAAAGGTGGATATTTCATTACCCACAGCCTGCAAGACAAACAGCGCAGCACTAAAGTACGGTAAGGCATTTATTTTAATCACAATGATGTACCAGCTTGCATTAAAAGCTTAAGTCTTCACCTTTTCCTGCACGCACGATTGTGAAATGATCGCTCTGTCTGAAAGCACTAAAGACATTTTTTGCCATCAGCCTTCGTCGGTGGTGTTAATCCGTTTCCTATGGAGAAGGCCGAGGGGGTGTGTGAAAGCATCCCTTCAGCTCTGACTGAGTGCCTGGAAGGAAAGGTGAGGAAAGGTTGTGTACACAGGTGATTACTTAATCACTGTATCCTCTGTGAGAAAGGGCCAACAAAAGGTCACGTCACTCAAGCAACAAAGCTCAATGTACCCTCGTAACCACTCTGCTCAAACAACACTGTGCCAGAGACCTCACCTAATCAAGGAGTGGTTGCATTTGTTTTGATAGGTTGGCACATCTCCTGAAACATGCCCATGGTTCGCATTTTAGAGGAATTATACTGCGATAATTAGCATGGTTTTACAGGAGAGAACCTTTGGCTGTTAATTAACCGTTTCTGTATTTTATGTTTTCATTTTTACAGTTGTGAATTGCATTATGGGATGTTGAAATCTGCTCTGTCGACTTTTGATGTTGAAAATTGAACTACAGTTTAACAAAGTGGCTTTTATTGACATTTTACTTGTCTGAAATAATATGTATAAGAAATAATATAAAGACATAAGTGTGTAAAATAACAGAAAATATACTGGCAGCTTATTACAAGGTTTTTGTAGCATAAATATACAACACCAACCCAGACAATAAATCACTTTAAACTATTAAGAATGTTAATAAAAGTAAGTTTTTCTGCACATAACTCCAGAATTACTTCACAAATTTATTCCAAATGTTCCTGATCATTGCGCAAATGCAATAAAGAGATATACTCTAAACTCTACACTACCAGTCGTCGATCCCAGTTGTAAGAGCAACAAATAATAACTTTGAGTCGATCATTTGGAAAAGTGGCAGAAGGTAGATTTTTCTGATGTATCATCTATTGAACTGCATCACAATCATTACAAATACTGCCGAAGACCACCCTGATCTCACGAGAAAACAAGTATTTTACGTTTTGTCATTTTAGTGGCTAATTCGTACGAATTCGTATAACCTAAACCCAACCGTCATTGGGTGATGAGCAAATTGTACTAAAGTGTAAAAATTTGATTGTACGAATTCATACGAATTAGCCACTAAATCAAAAAGTTACGAATTGCCATGAGATTACGTTGAGAAGACCTATTGGAACCCACATGGACTCAAGATTCTCAAAAAAATCAGTCAAGTTTGGTGAAGGAAAAATCCTGGTTTGGGGTCACATTCAGTATGGGGGCATGTGAGAGATCTGCAGAGTGGATGGCAACATCAACAGTCTGTGGTATCAAGACATTTGTGCTGCCAATTACATTACAAACCACAGGAGAGGGCAAAGTCTTCAGCAGGATAGTGCTACTTCTCATACTTCAGCCTCCACATCAAAGTTCCTGAAAGAAAAGAAGGTCAGTATGTTCAAGGATTGGCCAGCCCAGTCACCAGACATGAACATTATTGAGCATGTCTGGGGTAAGATGGAGGAGGCATTGAAGATGAATGCAAAGAATTTTAATGAACTCTGGGGGTCCTGCAAAAACACTTTCTTTGACAACTAGAAGTAAAGTTATTGTTTGTTGTTCCTAAAACTTGGATAGGTGACGAAACTTTTGTCATGTAGTATATATCATAACTTTCTGTTTATTACATGCAAAACTTATAATGAAGCCCACATGTGGACTTTATTATAAGGACAATGGTTGCAGGAATTGTCCTATTGTTTGGCTTTTAATTAAAAAGTTAACTTATATAGTCTAGTCAAAATTTGAAATCCATTTGTAGGATACCTGAAGGAAGCTAACACAAATATATATATTCACATATATTTGCATATATACCCTATATTTGTATTTATTATTATAATTATTATTTTTGCTTGCTTTTTGTAATTTTTTATTATTATATTTATTTATTTTTTTTATATGTTTGGTTTTGATTTCTGTAGTACATGTTAAAAGCTTCTAAAATCAATAAAGACAGTGTTAAACAGGTCACTTTTTCTAACTTTTCAAGATTAAAAGTTGTTTGAAGAAAGATCAAGGTCCCATAATGCAATTAAAAAGCAGAAATAAATGGGGAAAATTTTAAATAAAAAACATGAATCACATAACATGGAAAACTGATAATTTACAGATCTTTTTTAGAGCCTAGTTTACTCTCCTGGCTTCTTCTTGTGCTTGGTTCTTCATAGAGACGTTTAGCATGTGACTGATGACATTATAAAGTTGCTCTTTGTGGATCTGCAATTCAGCCACTTTATGAGCCCCTACGAATCTCTACATTGTGACTGTGTGACTAAACAAACATGAAGTGGCTCTTCAGAGCCTTGAGGACTTAAGAGATTTGACAGACCAGTGCCAAAATGTTTTTGAAAGCTCTGCGTTTAACATACTTTTTTATTATTATTACTAAAAGTGCTTTAAGTAATGCTTTGTTTATGTAATAGTAGTCGATGCGGTAATCGTTTTAGGCTATACTGACACTTGTAGGAACATGCGGCATAGCCTTGGTTTTTAGTTACAGATGCACTTTTTAAAATACATTATTATTTGGCTGGCCATATGATTTCAAAATGGCCACACCCCCTAAAATCAAACATTGTTAAATGGATAGTTCACCAAAAAATGAAGGTGTACACACTATTTACTCTCCCTCAAGTGGTTTCAAACCTTTATCAGTTTCTGTTGAATACAAAAGAAGATATTTTGAAGAAATCTGAAAACCTGTAATTACTGACTTCCAAAGTATAGGTAAATCAAATTCTATGAAAATCAGTGCTACAGGTTTCTAAATTGTTGTGTTTAACGTAAGAAAGAAGCTCATACAAGTTTAAGCAAGTAAAGGGTGAGTGAATAATGACAGATTTTATTTTTTTTGGAGAACTATGCCTTTAATAAGATGGGTCAAACCTCTATGTGAGTAATTATGACTGTATTAAAGCTATATGTCCACTTTATTTCATAAAATTTACTAAATACATTTAGTATTTGCTAGGTCATTTGATTTCAAAATGGCTGCCCCATAAGGGTACCCTCGTTGAGCATACAGTGTCTCTCTATGGGATTGCTTGATTTTGCAAAAGCCATGAGAATGTTTCATATTACTTACACATCCTTATAACTCGATTATATATGAAAGACACTTATCAAATTTTATTTTAGAGATCAGACATGAGGTTCAGCTATGTCCTCATAATTTCTGTGTCTGATTCTGGCTCAAACTGATACGGCTAAACTGACATTATTTACACAACAGAGGCAAAGTGCATGCTAGTAGAGGCAATCTGTTAATCACAACACATTAGGTTAGTGGACCAATCAGAGCCTCTTTAGAGCAGGCCTTCGGAGGGTCCAGGAAATATGATAGTCGTTTTCATATTAGCTGAGTAGCAGCATAAAATTGAAGTAAGATATGTGAAAGAATATCATGTTGTTGTTTTTTTACAAATAAAGCTTGAGCACATTGGTATAAACCCTATAAACACATACAAGCCTTAAACATTCTGTACCATCCCTTTAATATAATAGAATATATTCTATCAAAATGATATATGTATAATAACATATGTATTAAAATACATGTACAGTTGGGGAGATTATGTGAATTCAAAATGGCCATCCCTATAAGAGGACCCTTCTCATGCAAAATAAAATATATTTGGCTGCTTGGCTCTGCAACTCATCCGAGAAATATTTTTATTTTGCTTTTTAATAAATGTACTACAATGCATTTAGTGTTTGGGTGGAAATATTTGATTTTAATATTGCCATCTCCATAAGGGGCCCACTTCATATAAAATAAAACACTATTAGTGATGTGATTTCAAATTATTAGTTGCCGTATTAGTATTTCTGCTAAATAATATAGCATTAGTCTTTATCTAATTATCCTTGTTGTTGAAATGTATTCATACATGCTGTAAAGGGGATAAAACACTAGTGCACTTTTAAAAGAAAGCTTTTGTAAAACTTATTCCATTTCCTGGTTAACCTTAATCTGACACATGCAGGTTATGACTTTGGTTGTGTAAAAGGAAACCAATCATCAAATTTTGGAAACTCAAGAGACGTGGAACAGTGCTGGCATTTTCCCAGGAGCTATCAAAAGCAGGAGTAGCTATTAGTGGCGTTTCTAAAATAACTCTCACACGACACTTTTATTTGCCAAGAGGCGTTCAGCTCCATCACTGTATAATGGAACACATCATTTAGGAAAGTACTGTCATTTGCCGCATGATATCCTGTCAAGTATATGCTTTAATTTTGAAAAGCTCCTGTCCTCTTGGGCAGGAAGCAGATTTGTTGCATAATGCTCTCTCCAGATGTCTTGTACTATTGCAATATCCCTGCAATTAGAGTCATTATACAGTTCACAATGTGTGGAGTTGGGGAGCATACTAACTGAAAGCAGTGATGTGGCTAACTTCACGTGACAGTAGTTCAGCTCTTTATAAAATAGCACTGGGGTGTTGCTTAATAAACGCTGTTTGTTATTGTTGTATTACTTGCACAATTTTGCATCTGGAGCAAACTGAAGCAATAATCACAGACGCAGTCCTAAAAATGTCCACTTTTACTCTCATAGAAGTCCTGGAAGTTCATATTACTGAATCAGTTCATTTAGAGAGTTATTTAAATAACATTTACAAAAACAGATTCAGGGTGGCAAGATGGCTCAATGGTTAGCACTGTTGCAAGAAGGTCTTTGGTTTGAGTCTTGGCTCAGCCAGTTGACATTTCTGTGTGGAGTTTGCATGTTCTCCCCGTGTTGGCATGGTTTCTTCTGGGTGCTCCAGTCAGCTGCTTCAAATATTATCATATATTATTGAATGGCCGTTATCAGTGGTTATCAGCTGATAGATATGGGCCAGTAGGGGCCTTCTGCGCCTACTCGAGACGCAGAAGGCTGTTATCATCCATCCACATGGTTAATTGGCTATAGATCACATACGGCTGCAGCCGGAAGTTAACAAGGATTATTTATATTATTTATAAAATTTCCCATTAATTGTAATTTAATAATATCTGACCTTCCCCAACCCTAAACCCAATCTGGAGTCTTCTCTATTAGTATAGCTGGTTAACCATGTTAATCAAAAGGACCCTACTGACCCATATCTATGAGCTGATAACCACTGATAACACCCATTCAGTCGAGTGATAACATTCAAAATGGGTGCTCAGGTTTCCCACACAGTCCAAAGACATGCAGTACAAGTGAATTAAATAAGCTAAATTGGCCGTATTATATGATTGTGTGAATGAGTGTGTATGGATTTTTCCCAGTACTGGGTTGCAGCTGAAAGGGGTATCCTCTGTGTAAAACATATGCTAGAATAGTTAGTGGTTCATTCCACTGTGACATTCTCTGAAATAGAGACTAAGCCAGAAGAGAAAATGAATAAATGAAGAACAGATTCCATTCTCTAAGTATTTTTAGTAAGTAAAGTGAGATATTTTTATTTTATTAAAACTGAACATATTTCATTCAGCTGATTATTTCATTAGCTGGTTTGTCCACTTTTTGATTCATGCTGCTGGATGATATGCTACAAAGAATTACAAGATGTCAGCAGCATGGCAGTTTTTCAACGTGAAAACAAGGACTTCAGAATTACAGTTTTCCAAATAATTTTGTGAATATAAGAATATTAATAAAGATCTAATGTTTCTTTGATATTCCATAGTTATGCTTTAAAAAAACAATTATTGGCTGTATTTGTTGGCCTTGTGTGTAATCAAGCTTAGAAAAATGATTATCAAGATTTAGATTTATCGGCCCATACATCAGTTATCGGTTTACAAATATAAAGTGTTAATGATTATTGAGCAGAAATGTCAATATCGGTTATGGGTTTTTAAGTATAAAGAAATATCAGTTATTATCACCCAAATGTTTAATAATCAGTTTCCAGATACAACAAGTCATTTGTATCGGTCAAAGATTCCCAGATACAAGCTGCAATTTTAACAGTAATTGATGTCGCTCTTAGATTGATTGTCACTTACAGTGCTTAATTTTTTTCTTTTTTTTTATTGCAATAACAACAGGCAATTACAATAAAATACAACAGATAAAAGTAGCACAAACAATACACTGTAAAAATATAATCAATTAGTCCTGACAGCATATGTTTTTAGGTCATTGTAACTTATTAAGCTAATCATGTTAGAACTTAATTTTTTAAGTTATGCAAGCTTTTTTACTTCAGTTTGACATAAGTTCAATAGACTCATAAGATTAACTTGATTCAACTTAAAAAATTAAGGCAACCAGGATTTTTTTAGTGTACAGATATTACTTTTTTGCAACAAGAGAAATATGACAATTTTAAAGAAGTTTAACGGTGGTATAGACCATTTTGAGGGATGTAAACAATAACATTGGTCCTACTCCTAACATAGTTCCTTTAATTTCCATAGCTCCCATGAATTCTAAAAGGTCCACATATTGATAAATAATGTTATGATAGCTGTTTTAACATTGAGATATGATTGAATTTGCTCTTGTTACAGTTATTAAAATCGTTTGACAACAAGCAGGAAATGTTTATCAGCCAATGACATGACCACTGTAAAGTGGTCAATAGCAGAGATGCCCAAACTAGGGCCCACGGGCCAAAGTTGGCCATGGTAATCCTTGATTTGGCCTGCCAACTAATCAGAGAAGGGACAAATGATGGGAAAGGTTGGGACTGAAATTAAATGTTTCAATTAAATGTGAATTCCATCAGATTTTTTTAAACAATCATGAAACCCTTAAACACATTTTTTTTAGATGTTAACAGATATATGTGTGGCATGAAATTCCATATTAAATTAGGAAGTTACCATGACAACTTTAATGTAATACATACAGTTTAGTATATTTAACTTCGGCCCACCACTCTCAGTCAAGTTTGGTTTATGGCCATTCATTAGGTCTATAGCAAAGAGCAAAGAGAACTACAGAGAAAAAAGAGAAAGAAAAGTTTTTTATTCATTCATTCATTTTCATTTTTGGCTTAGTCCCTTTATTAATCCGGGGTCGCCACAGCGGAATGAACCGCCAACTTATTTTATTATATTATTTTATTTTATTATTAACACGATTTTACGCAGCGGATGCCCTTCCAGCCGCAACCCATCTCTGGGAAACATCCACACACACTCATACACTACAGACAATTTTGCCTACCCAATTCACCTGTACCGCATGTCTTTGGACTGTGGGGGAAACCGGAGCACCCGGAGGAAACCCACGCGAACGCAGGGAGGAAAAGTTTTTTATAAAATATAAAAATATTATAAAAAAGATGAACATGAAAAAATTATAGAAATTAATATCAAATTAAGCACAGATTTTATAAGTTTTAACTGCTTTATTGTTATGAGTACAGTTCCAATTCTCATTTAAAAAATACAAAGTGTGGTTTACATATAGTTTTACAGTGCTTCATGGCATTGTAAATCTTCAGCTCAATAAAATACACGCTTATACCTTTGTCTTTTTGTTCAATTTACTTCTTTGTTTCGAATCAAAGTATATAATTTAGTAATTTTTCTCGTATCTGATTGGTTAATGTCTTATAAAGCTAACAAAAACATTTCAAGAGTTCGCCCTTAGCTGATGATTGATTATAAAGCGTGTTTGGCATGCTGTCCCGTGAGAGAGCCCTGAGCTTGTGAGATCCTCGAGCCTGGGGCTCCCTCCTGTTGCAAGGCGAGAGGGGAGTCTGAGCTCAGGTTGGTCTCGAGAACTTCCCTGCTTGATAATGGTAAATGTAGATTATGAATAGCTATGGAGAGTGTAAGCTGAATTCAATGCTTGTCTGTGATGTCGATTTAGTTTTGTCAACTTACTTATGTTACATGTTTTTGGTCTGTGGGAGGAAACCAGAGAACCAGGGGAAAACCCACGCAAACACAGGGAGAACATGCAAACTCCACACAGAAATGCCGACTTGGTCAGGTAAGATCTGAGCCAGTGACATTCTTGCTGTCAGGCAATGATGCTAACCTTTGGGCCTCCGTGCTGCCCTGACAAGGAAAGAGGAGGAGTAGGGGTGGAAGAGGGGATTCTTCAAGACGGAAGATGGCTAAGGTAAAATACTCTGGTTATTTATAGTGATTTAGGAATCGTCTGATTGGTGAATCGTGCGTTAGCTAATGAGGACCAGCTGCTATCAATCATAAGCGCATGAACCTCTCGAAATTAGTTTATAAATAAACTTCACTTAAAGAAAAAAAATGGGGAAAAGATTTCCAGAACCCTAAAGCACTAAATGCACTGTATATGAAATTTACATTAATCAAAAATGTCCCAGATGGTAACATCACCACATCATTTACCAAAGACTTTCAATGCATTTTAAATGATGTAGATCTCACTGCAAGCTGCTTTTCCAGAAGTACAAGTCGAGGCATAGTTCTATCGCTCACACATCCTCCAACAGCTTATACAATTACATCACTGTTCACCACAAGCCATTTAGACACCCGTTGACAAACCGACTTGCATCACCTTTTGTTTTGGAGCTCTTAATGGATTATGCTATAACTGTGCCAGTCAGTTTTTCAACAGGCTTTATGAGACGGCTTTTGCTTGTCTGTTTTTCTTCCTCGCGATGTTAACTCGTTCGCTCGCAGCAGCTGTTTGGAGGATCGTCTGTCAAAACAAAAGCGAGCGTTTTGTCAGAGAGATGGAGGAAGGATAGACGGTGTTGTGACTGCCACAGGTGGAGAACCTGACAGGACGAATAATGAAAAGTCCCAATCTGCATCCCAAAGCCTGTCACTTTGGAATTCAGCTGAAATTTTCTCAAACAGGAACGGATGGGATGGAACACGCTTTAGTACTTTCTGGTTTATTGGCCGGCTGACTGATCTGATGTTAATGAAAGACAAACAAACCATTTGTTTGTGGCGTAATTGTATCTACTGTCACAAGATGAGAGAATAATAGACAGATGGGAATTGCCGTAATGTTTCAGGTGTTAACAGGTACTGGGGATAAACAAGAAAGCATGGAAAATATGGGCTTGAGAGGATTTAATGGAGAAGTTAAGGATGAGGGTTTTTGGAGGTCGAGAGAAAGAAAGACATCAGACGTTATGACTAATGGCAACTTTAATATAATTTGCCACTCGACTTCATGCTATTCACCATGTTTATCAGGGCTTGCAGTGTGCGACAAAAAGATGACTGAGGCGTAAAGTGTGTCTTTTCACACTCATGGATTACTTACAATGGCTTGAAATTTAGGGTGTGATCTAAGTAAGAAGATATGTGTTTGAACAGCAAGTAAGAGAGGCCTTTTTTTTGACACGGTGTGGCTCATTTAGTTTAAATGGGATATGAATATCATGTACATTGTAAACACAGCTGTTAATAGTTTAAAAGTCATATATCTAATATGTTTTATATTTAATAATAATTAGAAAGACTAAATTATTTTTTTCTTGTAAACATTTTCAAAAAATTATTTGATTTATAAAAATAACTTTAAAAAAATATATTTTCATTTTTTCAGTACAAAAGCTGACATAAAAATACACTGCA